>JAWLRI010000801.1:2049127-2103458 GCA_034781795.1 Crypturellus tataupa | reverse complement strand
GTTTTTGCCTTTTTTGGTTTTTTTGTTTTGTTTTTTTTTTTTTTTTTTTTTTTTTTTTTTTTTTTTTTTTATCTTTCACACTGGAAGTTCCCAGGACAGCCTGTGAACTTCTGTATCAAGATTTTTCTATATGCTTCTGCATTCCAGAGTAGCACCCGTACACAGAACCCCTACATGGGTGCATTAGGACACTGCTAAATACAACCAGAAATAAAAAATACATACATATATATACATAAAGAAATATACTACCTCAGGTTGCATCGAGAAAGTATTTGTTTGAGGGGTATTAAAGGGGAAATCCTTGTTACAGCAAAGTAAAGGAGAGGTTTATGCGTTAATACATGAAAAGGGTAAGGGTGCTTTTTGAGAACCAGAGTCCTTGCTGGGACTCAGGGAACTTGATTTGGTTATGTTGGTAGGTGCTTATTGAACACCTCCTTATTAAAGAAATCTCTGACACACAGAACACTTCAACTTTCCAAAAACCTGCACTGATTTCACTGTGGAGAGGGATGTCACAGGGAAAACAGGGCTCGGGCAGCCTCGGATTTCAGCACAGGACCACGAAGATCCCACGGCCAAGGATGCTAACCACAACTGCAGGGAAGAAGCACTCCTGCTAGGTGCAACGCGACACAACAGCTCTGAGTCACCTGCATACTGATCACATCGTCACGTTGCCATTAGACCTCCTGAAGACGCTTGGAGTAGCATCTCCGGGCTCCTGGAGAGCACCTACGGCCGAGGCGGCGCCGCGCAGCGCCGGTGACCCGCCAGGCACGGAGCCGTGCAGACAAACGACCTGCTCACCCGCTCCCAGCGCCAGCAAGGGGCCAGCCAGCACCGCGGGGGGACACGTCCCTGCTCCGGCAAGCGCTAATTTGGGTAATGGATGCGCTCCTTGGAGCACATTCGCCCTGATTTACTTGGTGGCTCCGGTACGAGTGCACTAGGGCTGCCTTCTTGGCTGCTCTCGCTGCATTATTACTTGCAGGATAAATTGTCCTATTTTTGTCCACAGGTCAGCCCCCGATGGCCTTGGTGCAGCTGTTTTAATAGCTGTTTCATGCTTCTCCAGCTAAAAAAAAAAATGAAGCCAAGTGTGAGGATGGGGCTGGGGGCAGCCAGGAGCAGCATCTCCCACCTTGTGCATGCAAGAAGCGAGCAGCAAGGGCAAGCGCCGGCCACATAAAGGTTTCCCCAAGATAATCACTGGTCCCCTGGAGTGGGATTGTACATCCCGTTGCTCACCAAGCACCCAAGGAATTGGTGCGGGCGCTGCCTGCTGGAGCAACCCACCTCGGGCCCGTCAGGCGGCCGTGCCGCACGGCTCCGCTCCGAGGCTCCGGCGCATCCCGCTGGCTCCCCGGGCCTCCCGGCAGGAGACTTATTTACTAAAACAGGGAATAATAGATCTCGTGTAACGTAATTTACTGCACAGTTTCCCAGCACTTCTAGGAAAGCTCATCCTGGTGTCGCTGTGATTACTAGCCATGATCACCGCGCCTGTCTTTTTAGCTGGATGCTGTTTTGCACTATTTATCTGTAATTGTAGCACAGGAGAAACCAGTTGTTTCTTCCATTTTTTTTTTCATTCCAAAATGTAATATCCTGCTACCCTTCCCTGTCATTTCATACATCAATACACACAGGTTTTATGTTGATTAAATTATAGCACACAATGACGGACTTTTATCCGGCGCAGAAAGACAAAAAGGCAGATCGAGGAGTGCAAGCCAAGGATGGGCACCCAGCAGCGCGGCCGCCAACGATACCCACCAAGGTGCTGAACGGGGATTTCCACCGTTTCCCAGCGGCTAATACAGCCCCGCTCACCACTTCCCAGCCGCCCAACCAAGCAGGAAGAGCGGAGGGCCGGTTTAATTACCCCATCCGTCTCGCAGACAAGGCACTTAAGGGTTTTAGCTGCTGTAAACACTCCCTTGATAGCGGAGAGGGAACCTGCTGAAAGGGGGTTTTTGTGCGGGGAAGCCTCAGGGGCACAACCAGTTAATCGCCATGGCCCTGGCCCAGGCAGTGGTCCCCGAGCTCCAACACTGGCACAAAAAGCAGGCGAAGGGCGTGCGAAAAGCAGCAGCTGGCTGCACCCTGCTGCAGCGGCACCGAAGCCACTGGAGATCCACCAGGGACGCATTCAGAGGAGCGCATCTTCATTCATCTCGTTTAAAGAGGGAAAAAAAAAAAAAAAAAAAAGGAAAGGGTTTCCCTTCTGGCAAAGGCAGCCTTCAGGGGCAAAGTGCATCAGAAATCACAGTACCCTCAGGTGTATACTTAAGGCAAGAACATAATTTTGCTATAAATTAAGCCTTGCTCTTCCTGGTGGAGTCACTGGAGCCCAAACCCTCGGCACGAGTAAATGAGAACCAGTCTCAGCCCGGTGCTGCCGTGGGGATGCCCGCCTGGAGAAGGGGCGTGTGTGCAGGAGGGAGCAGATGTGCCATGAGGAACCAGGCCCCTGGGCCCTATGCTGCCACAGGAGCAACCGAGCACTTGGAGTGCTCTGCACCAGCCCATACGACATCCAGAGTGTGCAGACCAAGGCAGGGTCCCTCAAGACCAGGAGCCCCTTGAGCATCAAGTGCTGCAGGGCAGATGAGACTGCACACACGGGGCAAACCCGCAGTGCTTCTCCCAGTGCTCTCCCGCTCTCCAGCAGCTTGTGCCAAGGGGGTTCCCAAGCCCTCGGCAATTTCTTTGCATTTACTAACCCCTTTGCGGATTTTTCTTCTATGAATTTGTTTCCTGCTCTATTTCAAAACATGTCATCTGTCTGAGTGGTTAAATGCGCTGGGGAACACCGGCTCAAAGCTGCCGCTAGCATAAATGACTGACACCAACCCTGAGTCGTGCCTGCTCCCATTACAGATGAATCGGGCCCGTGCCACACAACAAAGAGAAAAAACTACTTTTCCCCAAGACAGCAGCAAGACTTCACATCTTCCCCCACTTTGGGCCGACTTCTGTGCTTGGGACAGGCCCTGAAACAGAGCCCAAGCTCCACTGCTCTCCCTCCCTCGCAGCTATTTACCCCGTAACACTAAATGAACCTGCAATTATGCAACAGGGAGAGGTGCTTAAATACCACTTTGTGCAGCATGCTTGAGTCTCATGTTTAAACACTGGAAAATGGCACTGGGACTTCAGCACCAAACTCACTTGCAAGCCTAGAAGCTGGAGAGGCCAGAGCAAGCTCAATGTCTCACTGCTTCTCTATGCAGTTCCACGACCTTGCACCTCCATTTGAATAATTCCTTTATTTATTAACTTCCCTGGTTAAAGAGTTAATGAAGAAAAATAGTTAAATATAAAAGCCAGGGTCATTTTGCACAGGCACAAACATATACATTTTTAATGACAGTCTACAGCACTCCAGTTTGTATGTGGCAGCCATAAGGCAGCTTTACACCAAGCGAACCCGGCAGTGATAAAAAGCGTCAAAATATTTGCCGACCTCCTGCCAGCTTGCAAGGGCTGCAGTTTTTAGGCTGGTGAAGCCTCCACTGACGCCGTGTGAGCATATGGGCACTTTAAGCCCCCTCCAAACTTGCCGCGTGCTGGCAAGCGTGCGTTGGGCGCAGATATCCGCTAAACCACAGGAGCAGCTCCCAGGGCCCCTCCAGCACGGACCTCGCCGGCCTGGTTTTGATGAGCAGGTGAAGGAGGAGACCAGGAGGCACAGAGAAGGGCCTTGCATGCGAACAGGACCTAAAGACACCTGCAGAGATCGTCCAACTACTACCACCTCCTGCTACGTTGCGCTATCAACTCAACGTGCATGTTGCCCCAAACACATTTTTTTAAGCAAATGCACGAAAACCTCCTTTTCCCACTCCTTCTGTGCCCAGCTGGCCCTATTTTTATTTATTAAAAACAAAACGAGCAAACCCACATGCGCGCAGTTCTGTCCCGCGCCTCTCGGCTCGTGCCAAGACAGCCGGGCCCAGAGCGGGGGCAGCCTCTTTCAAGGAGGAAGAACAAAACCGCCGCGGCGAGGCACAAGAAAGGCTGACGAACAAACAGCTACACGTTCTCCCTGGAGGTTCCCCCTCCACTTTTCCCCTATAAAAAGAAAAAAAAAAAAAAAAGGAAGAAATAAAGGAAGAAAAAACAACAAAACCAACCTTTTTTCTTCAAAGCGAGGCAGCCTGCAGGGCCTGTGCCACACACGGGCTGCCCACCCTGCGCTCTCCCAGCGTGTCGTCCTCCATCAGGGCAGAAAATGGCTTGTGGGGGTAATTAAACACCTGGCCAATACCTGGTCCAGCTCCCACCGTACACAACGACAGGGAAGGGGTGAGATGCCCCACCAGTCCCCATAAGGAGAGTCCAAGGAGAGGTCCCCCCCGCAGCAGCCGCCCTGAGCACCTCAACATGGCCACACGTGAGGTTGCTCAGCGCCTACAACGTCCCCGCCATCGTTTGAAGAGAAATTGGATCTATTTGTAACTGTGGGTAAAAATTAAGAAGAAATTTTCAAAACTTCTTTTTCTAACGGACTTTTTGAAGAAGTTACGGCTGCAGGAACAGGCCAGCAGGCAGCAGCGAGCAGGTCACGTGCAGGTGAGCAGCGTGGTGGGTCTCCATGTTTCCTCTGCACGCAAAAGGGGCCCCAGACAGGCCCATCTGAGGGAGGTTTCTTGGAGACCCCCTCCAGACCACGTTCTCACCTGGAGACCTGCTCCTGGCCTCCACGGCGGCCGCTTAACAGGGTCCTCATGGGAGGGAAGTGCCGTGGAGGTGCAAAGTCTGTAAGTGTGAAGAGCAAAAAGAGGTCAAAAAGAGGACAAAAGTGCCTAGTTTCAGGCCTGGTGAGGCGCAGTGTCTACATCTCATTGAGACCCTACTACCATCCGGGACGAGGGTGTCCACAGTGTCCTTCCGCTCTCCCCCTCAACTCTTACTCACTGCCCCAAGTTTCCCTGTTCTCCTCAGCCTCCAGATGATTCACAAGTGACGTGGCTGCCTGCACTTTCCATCGAAAAGAAAGCTTTTCTCATTACTGCCCAGTGCTCAATTTTCTGATGCATTTTTTTTTTCCGTGCATTTAATACAGCTTGTTAAGCAGTAATATAATCAAGAATGGCAAGTGCGGAGACCGGTTTTACAGCAGATTAAATCATGTCGGAAAAAAAACAGCACTAAAACAAAGAGTTGGAAAGAAAATCTGATCCTGCTGGAAATCCATTAGTTTTGAGATGGACGGACTTGCTAGAAAGGGCACTGATTAAGCTGTCAACGGGGCTGTATAAACCCTTCTTGGGGTAAGGGCAAGGAGGTTAGTTCGAGTGCTCTGAGCACCTCTGCTCCGGCTTGCAGAGCCACCGGAGAGCTGCAGCTTCCACGAGGTCAGGCCTCTCCGAACACCCCCAAACGAGTGGCCAGCACTTCTTCTTCACACTAAACCTGTGGAGACCTAGGGACAGGGACCCAAAGCCAGAAGTATCTGCGTTACTGTAGCTATTCTTTCCTACACCCACATAAATCATTATTAATTAACAACAGCTGGAACATCCTTGAATTATAAATGTGCGTGCTGGGGATAATTGCATTATTTGTATAGAAGTATTACTTTCTAAAGAATCTAAAGGTAGACAACTTACAGTTATCCTAAATACACAAGTTGTTAAATATTGTAGAATTTTGACTGTTGCAATCCATCTCTTGTATTGCCTCACTTCTGTTCCCCCTTTTTAAAGAAGTGAACTCAACCACAACCACTCTGAGGTCGCTTTCGAGGTGGGTGACATCCCTGAGAGCTGGCCAAGCCTTGGGAGACCCCTGAGCTACATTACATCAGACCAGCGCGATCACATCCTCATTCTTTAAATATTCAGCAACCCCAGAAGAGCCAAATCTGTCAATACAGAGAGTATCTGCTCAGTGGCAGATGAGCTGGGAACTATTTTGATTTGGCATTTTACAGGTGCATTCATATTTACACATACATAAATGCATAAACATGCACATACTGAGATAAAGATATATATATTTAGGCACCCAGACACTGAATCTCTGAATTAATAAAACAGAAGAGGCCTTTTGAGTGTTTTTGGATGGAACTGCCAGTTCTGTGAGCCCTTATCTGACTACGCTGCTGTTATTGCCAAGGGAGGAGGAGAAGCTGAGAAAGGAGGAGAATATTGGAACAATATAAAACATGGCAAACACTGAGGGGAAAAAAAAAAAAAACACATTAAAAAAAATAGAGCATGAGGACTGAGGAATCACTGGAAAATTCCCATGGCTCTTGCAGCTGCTCCTGTTTCTGGAATTCCTCCATAAAACATGTACAACGCCTTTATAATGTTAGCATCACTTTTAGAGCGCTGCATCCTATTTTGGTTTTCTGTACAGACATAAAACAGTAGATATATTAGGTATAGATATGAAAATAAAATAATATATAGAATACATCTATATAGGGTTTCCTCCTGGGCAGGGATTTTCTCCATCTGGGACAGAGTCACCACAAAGGCAGAACTTGCCCTGACCAAGTCCTGCTCAGTGCCTGCTCCTGCTTCCCTGTGCTTCTCAGCTTCAAGAAAAATCACAGCACACGCGTTGGGAAAAGGGCTTACGAGAAAAATAGGCACCTCGCCGTCTGCTCTGGAAATGGAAACTATAGGATTAAAGGTACCTGTACGAAAAAACAGTGTCAGAGATGAGTGGGAAGATGATTTTTAAAGCAACAGAGCGGAGACCCAGTGGTACACACTGTGCCCCGATAACCTAGCAGCTGTTTCCATACCCGAATCCTCTGCTCTGTTCACCCCAGTTCTTCGACTTCTTTGACTCCTCTTTCCTGCCTGCTGCCCCTTCCAAGGCAGCGATCGTCACCACGTAGATTCCTCTCTTTGCTCAAAACGTCTCCCATGCAAATTGTTGCTGTTCCTGCTTAGAGGCAAAGAGGGTTCTCAGTCTAACACTGGGTGATTGCACGAGACCCCAGTAAATTCTGCCTCGGATCATATAAACTGGCTCAGCCTTCAGCACACTGGAAGCCAGCAGCAACTGGGAAGCCTTAGGCAAAGTTACTCAAGTCCCACGCACAGTTTGACTGGCACAATGTTGTCTTCAAGGGTATTTGGCCTTGTCACATACCCAGGGAAAGAGGAAAATAAAAATCTTCATGGGTTCAAAGCTACTATGCTACTGTTATCCCATTTTGGTGCTTCTTGCTTTTCCTCCCCCTCCTTTTTGTTTGGGTTATTCCCCCTTCAGTAGTTTCACAGCAAGATGCTAACAGGCGGCCAAATAAACCCTTCGGAGAACATAAGGATGTTACATGCTTCGTGATTCCTAAAGAAAACATCTAGTACCGCGTTAAGGATTTTACACGGGCCCATTTAACTCTTTGCATGAGCTAGGTTCCCCATCTGCACACTGCAAAGCTGTGCCCTCCGTTTTCCTCTGGCAAAAAAAAGTCACACTGTAGGCCTAAGATCTCCTTAAATCAAATAATCTGTGAGGATGGTGCTGTCCAACCCTAGCAGCTTCAAGCTCCTAATGAACGCGGGAGCTCCCTTTCCTTTCCCCTGCAGCAAAACAGCTTAGAAAGCAAGCGATAGCAGCAACTCTGACCCTCTCCGCGGCTTTTTTGAGCACGCTTTGCAGGCAGGCTGAGTCCCGAGGTTATTGTAGCACCTCGTCAAAATCCCCAGCCGGTTTTGCAGGTCCGGATGGCCTGGAGCTAATGGAGAAGCTCCCGTGCGGGACCTTCCTGGGTAAGCGCCGCGCTCGGCGCCGAGGCCGTGTCCGACCTCGGCTGGACAGCAGCAAGTCCCGGCGAGAGCCGCGCGCACCAGAGTCGAGACGCAGACCCTCACTTCTCCCTGTTCCCAAACGGTGCCTCGGATTGAACCACCACTGTTGTTTTCTTTAATAAACTTCAACTGTCCAAAGCGGTGAGGCACTTAAGGGAAAATGACACTAATTTATGCAAAAGCAAATGGTATAATTGCAATATTCATTTGCACCTCCAGTCAATTTTCGGGAGGTGGTGGGAACCACTGTGGCTTCAACGGGGAACATCTGCCAGGCAAATCCGAGGAGAGCAGCTCGGCGCTACGGAGACGCGGCGCCTGCAAAGCGGCGAAGGCGCCCGCCGAGCCAGAGCCTTCCCGCAGAGCGGCCGGCAGCGACGCCGGCCTTCCCCAGCCCCCCTTCCCATCCACATCCGAGGGAAACGCAATCCGGGCCCCGACCCAGCACGGCGATCACCTCCGAGCAGACACGGGCAGCCGGTTGCCAACCCATCTGGGATAGATTTTTGGATTGATAAGTAGCTGAACTACTGAAGGGAGCAACAACAAAATCCACTTTCCTACAAGGCTTTTTCCAGGCTATTACCTTAACCAACATATTGTATTCATTCCCGTGGCCTAATCCCTTTCCAGCATTGAATTTCATTCCAGTGCCCTGTATAAATATCGCCAACCACAGAGCTCGGAGCAGCCCAAAAGTTTACTGAAAGCGTTCGCCAGTCGCTCACAGAAGTGGTGAAACAAACCAAATTACAGTTTATGTGATTTGGCGGAAGATCACAGAATCATAATGGTTGGAAAAGACCTTCAAGATCATTGAGTCCAACTGTAAGAACCATAAGTTCTTCCAGGCTTCCCCATGAAGAAAAGCAGCTCATATATTTAAAAAATAAAAACTAAATGATAGCAAAGAGAGAAAAGTTGCTATTATAGAGAAGAAAAACAGTTAAGTTACATCAGTATACTGGATATATACATATTTTTTTCCCCTCCAAGGACTCCAGATAACCAAGCAAATGCCATCAAGACCACAAGGAGCACAGGAAGGACCTCCAACCCAGGAAGATCACTAAATCTCCACACATGTGTCTTGAATAAAAAAGGAAAGAGAAGTCCTGATGTCTTGCGCAGAAGCAAAGCCAGTTTGTGATTAATAAATTGCACGAGACACTCTAGAAGTCTTTGCCCGCTCGAAATTCTGAACCCTGAAGTATTTTATTACCAAGGTTAGGGAAAGCTGAGGTCCATCAATATTCTCTGCATGTCCGTTATGCAGTTCAAAGCTGCCTGTCTGCTGGTTGCCTGCCTGCACACGCATCTTTCAGGAACTCTAAAAACTGTAGAGAAAATAATATACATGAAGTTTTAAGTCTGCATCAATTTCTGTCTTTTTTTTTTCTTTTTTCCCCTTATTTCTCCATTTTCTTGACCATCCTGAACACCCATATACTTCATTCTCCATGTATCAACAGTTTGATTCATTAAGAAAGAGAACATTCAGCATCTCTTGTTTGTTTTAATGTAGTTACTCTGTTATGGAAAGCACCTGAAAGTTACCCGGGGAAGTCCTCAGCAGAGTCCTGTTGATGTTACCATCATCATGAAGGCTTTTGCTGGCCAATTTCTTCGAATCACCAGCATCTCTTCTGCCTAATGGTCACTTGATCTTGAGCCTTTTGAGCTGTTCTGATTAGCAGACCCCAATTTTTCCCCCGGGGAGAGGCAGACTTGAGAATGGCACCTCAAAGCCCTGCTCCTAGAAAGGTCTCCTTTTCTAGGTCACCTTCCACGTGTCGCAACGGCTGAGGCACAGCATTCACACAAGCAAAAGCCAAAAACGGGAAATTTAAAGTCCAGAACGATCGCAGCCAATACAAATAGCGCAGCACACGGTAAACTTATGGGATTCCTTGCTATCCAAGGGCACAAAGCAAATCTTGTGGATGGGGCTGTAAATGACTCAGACACTCGTGACAATGCAAACCCAGATAACAATAGGTGCAATTAAGTGAGTTTTATCCATCCAGGATAACTTGGCAGGACCAGAGCAAATGCCACACTGGAAATCCTTTCAGCATCCACATTGGTGCAGCTTCTCGAAGGGATTTGGGTTAATCAGGGGAATGGGCTAATCAATCTGGCGCTGCCCACTAGGAGAAAGGGACACTGCAAAGCCTGCGTTGCATCCCGAGCTGGCGGGACTGCCCTGCCTTACCTGGGGCAGCTCTTTAGCTCTGCTCCAGTTAATGATGCCACGTGAAGCTCAAGTGGATTTATGGGCAACGCAGGGACGTTCCCTGTGGTTACAGGGTGTTTTTTTAAATGCATGCTTGATTAAAGAACCAGTGCCTGGCATGAAAGCTTTTCAAAGCCACAGAGCCATTGAGGGCTTAATGCAAAACCAGCTAACCATCTTTTTTCCTGAAGTGGTGCTTTTCATGAATTGCACCAAAATAAATTAAGAAAGAAATAATCAGTGCAACAAGACTGCAGTGTATTCCTGTAAAAACTGTGTTTTCATTGGTGGAAAGATGGTCAAAACAGCATTTGCAGTTACTCAGGTAAACAGATCGCTTGGGGAACGGGCCACGGACCCTGCCAGACCCTGTGCACGACCCCGGGCTCCCTCTGACTCCGCAGGGAGCCCCGTTAGGCTTATATGGAGCCGCTTTGTGCAACGCAGCCTTGGGGGCAAGCTCTACCCGAGTCCAGCACCTCATTTATTCTGCTTCTGCAGAACATGGCAAAGCCTCAAGTTGTTTCCATCTCCTGCAAACGCTGGCAGTTTCCACATCACTATAAACAGTACCAATATCCAGAGTTTCTGACCTATCATTTCCCTCCCTACGAGGGCACAAACCCAGCATGGGGGGCAGAAACCGAGGAGCCCCAAAGGGCTCCCTGCAGCCTCGCTCCTCCCGAAGCAGCGGGACCTCCGGCGTCTCCGCTGTCCCCAAGCGTGCTCAGCCGCCCCTCACCACATTTAGCATCAGGCAGCAGACAAACCCCTTGGATTTGCTCCCTTCCCCTTAGCGAGGTGCAGGGGCGAGCATGAGTGCTTCCAGCAGGCTAAAAGGAAGCTCAGGTGTTTAGGAACTGCACACACGTTCCCTGCACACAGGAGCTCCACAGTGCCTTTGCTTACAAAAAAACACCCCCACAGCAAGCCTGGGGCCAAATCCAGCACCATGCAGGGCCTGGTGATGCCCATGGAGAGGCCCATAGGGATGGGACCCTCTTAACATGGTCATGTCCAATCGGAGACCCAGCTGGGATCCGCTGAGCCCAGACCTACCACTTTTGTCCCTTGCATCTCACGAGTGCCCCTAGGCCTCGGGACACCGTGCAGGAAACGCGGGTTGTGCAACACAACGGGGTATTTTCAAAATGGTAAATTTACACCACATGTCTGTTCACCTATAAATCATGAAAAACTCCACTGCTGATGTTTGGCCAAAGTGGAAAGCATCCGTATCTCTTGTCCCCTCAAGCAAACAGCCCAGAAAAAGGGATTTGTCCCCAGGAACGGGCGCAAGCCCTTACATACCAGGGTGCACGGCTGCAATGAGAGGACTAGAGGAATGCAGCGTCCCACGCGATGCCCTTGGTGGGTGAGATACAAACCAGGCACAGCTCAAGCACCTGCAAACACTGCCGGGTTGGTTTCAGCATTAAAACTCGGCCAGCTTGTCCCTGGCGCTGCTGAAAGCCACCAGGCCACCTCCCCGGACGCCTGGGCTCCACGGTGAGGCCAGCGGCTGTCTTCGGGGGTCAATACCTGCCAGGAAAAATTGTGACGCTATTACGGGCAGCCGGCAGAGACCTCCGGCTGTACCCACGGCCCAGCGGGAACAGCGCTAGTTATAATCCCTCTTCCCCCGAGGGAATGGGAGCCTTTGATTTTTAAGCTCTCTCTAAGTTAGATTGTGTTTAATTGCGATTATTATCATCCTCTGTGTGCTCTGGCCCTCCCGAGCTGCTGTAAAGGAAGAGCAGGCATGACTTTAAAAACACACAGCTCACAGGCAGACCTAGGGACTCGCTGCTCCATTTGTACCGTGTCTGAAAACCATGGGGAAGAAGAAAAAAACACAGCAAATGTTTAATAAATATATATATATATATGCACATCACACTTAGCCAGAAGCTCTTGTAGCAGCTTCTTAGGAGCAACCAGAAGAGCATATTTAGGTACATGACTATTATTAAGCATTTGAGAAAATTACTGTGCAATTGCTGGCCATCACTCACGCGTGCCAGGCTCCCATTTATCCACGTCCGAGCGGGAACCACATCCTTGCGCCCTGGTAGCAGGCGGCTGTGGGCACATGGGAGGACAATCCTGGTCCGTTCGCACACCAGGCACCTCGTGCCCGCTCGCCACAGCGCCCACGTTCCTGAGCGCTCTTGGGGGCAGGAACACTCCGTTAACATAAACCCGCCAGACAGCCCCAGTTCAGGGTGCAGAAAACGGGTTCTTTCCGCAGCAAGTTATCTCATCAGAGAGGTTACCGCTGCCTTATGGGCAGTTTTCTCTAGACAAATGGAGAGACAGAGAGTGACCAACCCCAAATAATCGGATTGCTTTCATTTATTAGCTGCCCAAACCAAATTTTATTCCCATAAGCATCTTAGCAAGCAGAGTGAAATATTTCCTATTCCCTGACTGCTCTCCCGGCTTAGCGCTCTGCGTGGTCAAGGTCCGCTTTCCAAGGATGAATATACGTGCTGATGTATAGGTGCCCAGGCACCCTCACCCTGTGCCAGCCTCCCCTGGCAGCAGGGACCTGCTCAGGAGATAAAGCCCAGGACAGGGGAAATTCCAACAGGCTGGAAATCCTCTGCAGAACCTGCACCGCGCACAAACCTCCCCATAAGCTCTGCATTTGCTCTCCAAAGGCAGCGCTTTCTTCTTTTACATATATATATATAAATAAAGTATGCTTTTGGGTCTATGAATATTACTCTCATTTTTAAACTAAAATTCCAATAAGGAACACTTGCTTTTTCCTACAATTATTTGGTGTTTTGTTTTTTTTTTTCCCCTCCTACAGAATGACGGATAATACTGTCTTTTCAAACTGACAGAGCAAAAGAGATTACAGTGATAATCAGGTTACTTTGCAGACAGATAGAAAGAAGAGAGAGATTCGGAGAGATTCTTCTGCCTAACAATCCCCAGACTTAATATTTTCATCTGCTGGGCGAGCACTATCTCTGTAAGGTTTATTTGAACACATCACTTGCCCGCTAAAGCATTTTCTGGCTTTTTAGACTTTCTCCGAGGATTTTTGGCTAAAAATAGGTCAGAGCGGTGGTTTCTAAGCCCGCTCCTAACAGAAATTGGAAAGGATCAAGCAAGGTAATTCTGTTTACCTTATAATAATAAAAGAAAATGAGGAATTTCCCACCTAGATGAACTGGATTACCAAAAAAAAAAAAAAAGTCACTAAAAGGGAATAAAACATCTCCCTCTGCTCTAACAATTTTTAGGCGACCACAGCATTAACTGCCCAGAGATGTTGTTAAGGGAGGAGCTGAACTGGGCTTCCGGAGAGGCTGGATAACACATTCCTATGGATAACACCCCTCTAGGTCACAACCACAAATACACACAGAGTCTATTCAAAAAGTAAACGAAGAAAAGGCCTTGCATTCCCCTACGACGTTCACAGGATTGCCGACCACAGCAGGGCTTGGCAAATCCAGAATCAAGCTGAATTCGGATCCCAGATGCATTTTGATCTGCGGCACCAAAATTCATGAGAAGAAAATGCTTTCTACGTGTAACACTTGTTTGGCGTCTAAAGCAGATACCTCTATCAGAGAGATACATGCAAATGTTAGCCTGGTGGTCTCAAGTGTAGGGTGGATTTAAAGAAAATTTAAAATATGAATATAGATTTTTTTTTTTTTAAAAGGGAACTACTTGAAAGTGAAATTCCACACTTCATCTTTCATTCTCCCTTTTTTCCATTAAGACGTATCATTAAGGAATCCAAGTTTTTGCTAACCCTTTTGTCAAATTCATGGCCACGCTTTCGGTATCCATAAAGGATGCCGGAAATTCAGCGCTACCAATGTAAATCTCAAAGTATTTACAGAAAGGCCTGATTTCAGTTTTAAAATCTTCAAGGAAAGCGCGGCAGAATCGTCAAAGCTAAGGCTGCAACTCAGCACTGGACCAAGTCGAGGAGCAGTTTTGGCAAAACATTTAACTCTCCTGAATGCGCGGGCTCCAGACCCCGCAACGCTGGGTCCAAGACAAGGTTACCAACGGCCTCTTAGTTGGATGCTGGTCATCAAACTCCTCTGATGCCACTGGTCAGCCTTCCCTCTTCCCAACGCGACCTCTTCCCTTCATGCAGGACCTGTTTTCCCGGCTCTCTGGTGAGCAGCAAGGAAATAAATCTCTACAAGCAACCTAACCATTTCCAAACAAACTCTGACTCCATCATTTGAAAGCGGTGAATAAAATGAAGTCAAATGACCACAAGATTATTTCGTATTAAATTTCATTTTATATTTCTCCACATAATAATTAAAGAGCCTATGGCTGAAGATATAGAAAGCACTAAAAATGATGCATGCAAAAAGATCTTACTGAACTTAATGCAGCATGAAACTACTCAACGGACTGGTTTAAATACTTCGCTGTAAAAATACACAGCATAAAAGCATGTTTCACTGCTCTTTGTTTAATAGGCGAGATAATTAAAAAAATGACAGCTTTGCCAAATACAAAAATCAAGTATTTATGTTTTTAGAGAATTCCTAGAAGTACAGCTTACTGGCAAGACCAGCACTAGGCATAAATGGAAAATGCCAGTGGCTGCGTTTCCTTTTTTCACTATCTGAAATCGCTCTTTCCCAAATAAGACAAAATACTACCCAAGTCATATTCCTCCTCTGACGGACTTTCATTTTTCCAGGCTAAGCATGTTTAAACTGCTGCCTTCCCGTGACCCGAAACCTTTGGGGATTCCGGTTATTTCACAGATGCCTGTTGAGAACAAATTTACAAACCAATCCTGAAGTTGCAAACCCGACTGCTGAACGATTTCAGCGTCTCTCCCAAATGTTTGCACACTTCTTTGCTTAATTCCTGCTGGCCAACTGCTTCTGCTGGCACGCTACGCCCGAGAAGTGGCAGGGGCTATGTCTACACTGCAGGTTCTTGCCAAACACAGAACTTTTACTCTTTCTAGACCTAATCTTATTAACTCTTCCTAGGCTGCCGGTGGAAGTGCCTTCCTGCACAGGCGATGTGTTTCTCCCTCTAAAACATGAAGCAAGGGGCTCTTTCTGCATCTTGCTGGTGGAAAGATATGGGGAGACACACACATTTCCTGGACTTCCTTCATGCGAAAATCACTGCATTCGGTTGAGGATCCGCAGCACCCATCACAGGGAGGCAATGGGCATTTTGACAGCAATCACCATAATTCCCTTTCGACCTCGCAGCACGTGGAAGGGCAGCTGCAGCTGCCTGCTGGTGCCGGTTAATCCTGTTGCCTGCGAGGAACCTCCTCCCTCGGACGCGACCAAGCGGGAGCGTTACGGATGAAGGGCACAACGCAGCTAGAGCTCCGCGGGAGGGAAGGGGCTGTCCAATAATTATCAGGAGAAGAAATTACGGCAGCAGAATGCACGTTTTGCCACTGAGCACTTCAGCAGCAGCTCTAAACGTGGCAAAAGCTGTCAAGTATTACACTCATTTTTTATTTTTTAACTTCCCATTGATGAAATACTAAAAGAGAAACTCGTGAAATGCAGTTGGTGTCACTCACCGTGCTACTATACACACAAAATAGATTTCTTAAAGTACTCTGCAACACACTCTTCTATTGGCCCTACTTTTTTATTTTTCACTAGGACAGAGAAGGAAAATAAATGCTAAGGATACTTATTTTCCAAAATACTCTAATGAAGACAGCAGAGATTCCAGCAGCTCGATACCACAAATAGAAAAAAAGCAACAGAATGTATCAATCAACCAAATCCAGCCTGAGCTGCATCTCTCTCAAAAATAAGAAACAACAACCTATTCAACAGGGGAATAGCTGAGAAAATATTGACTTGTTAAAGCGAGACCGCAGACGGATTTTGAGCCCTGAGGAGGCTGTAGATGTTTCTAAATAAAGCTCAATACAACTGCACGGTCAGCCGGCTCCCAAAAGCATTTGGGCTTCCAAACTACAGAGAGCGGCTGGGATTTTTAGCATTATTTCTCCTTGGGTTCTTTTCTTGCAACCGAAATACCAACAGCCACTAATTTTTGGCAGAAAATACAACGCTTATAGCGGCCCTCTCCCATTGGCCAGCAAAGTATTTCTATATTAATACAGGAAGAGCCATGAAGATCCGTCCCACCCACACGGGGTCCTGGCTAGGGGGCTGGATGGTGACATTTGCCCAGGAGCCCTCCTGGCCGGAGCTGGGCTGCGGCAGCCACCCGCGGCCTCAGTGGCAGCAAAGTCTCCGCTTTCTAATGGCAATTATAATTCTCCTCGTTACGATAAACCCCTTCCTGTGATTAAATTTCAATCTGAGAGGGCTCATTTTCTCATTTGCAGAGATTTTATTAGTTTGTGGGCATGTCTGCTTTCCTGTCTTTGAATTTATTCTTAAACGACTCCCCTTTCTTTTTTCCTTTTTCTTTCCAAATCCTTCTCTTTCAAGTGACATTTACCAACATTAGTCTGATTTAAGACCTTTTATCCAAGCCATTGGCTTTTATTTAACTATATTGCTTCCAAGACCATTGGGATCCCCAGGCATTAATCATTAGCATTCAACCCAAAGCTGGCTTTAGGTGACGAGATCCCATTTCTTCAGGGAATGCCGTGCACCATGCGCTGAAACACCCTCACCAGGTTGCTTGGAATCCTCCAAGCTGACTCCTCCTTACGCCCCTCAATGCCCGGGTTGCTGAAGCTTTTCTCTGGGTGAAGCCCATGCTCTGCCATCACTTCCTTACAGAAGGCTCCTTCGCCAGCCACCCCATTTGCAGTTAAAATGGAACCCCAACTACTGAGGGAAGCTCAGGACGCAGCCACGAAGCCAAGGTCACTACCAAGGGTTTAAAGAGCTTCACGTGAAATGGTTTGTGTTGTGCAAGCTCATAGTGTTGGGGGGGAGCCACCCCGGGAGACTTCAGAATTCACCTAGCAGCTCCGTCCCCGTTCCCAGGGCTGCCACGGGAAGCGTGCGACTCGGTTCTCCTGCAAGACTCACGGGCCGACCCGCACTGTTTTCCCCGGCTCTGCCAGTGTTTATTATTAGCGAGCGAAGGTCACATTCCCCGTCCAAGCGCATCAGCGCGGCGGCGCTGACGGCGGCGGAGCGCGCGGGCGCGCGGCGAGCACCTGAGGTCCCGTTCTCCAGGCTACGGGCGCAGGTACGAGGGGACGCGCGGGCGCCCGCCCAACGCGCTCAGGCGCCCGAGCGGCCTTCAGCAAGAGCGCGGCCTTGTCTACAAGGTGAAACGGCTGCCGCAGAAGCCGGAGCAGGAACTCAACACGCATTTGTAATTCCGCACAAATTCCCCATGTGGACAGATTTAATCTGCATTACAAATGTCTTTTCATGGCTTAAGTTAACCCACAGCTATTCTTTCAGGAGCAGCAGATTTCCAGGACTCTATTACTATATGCTTCAACTTGAGTTTCCAGAGTATTTTTCTCGCTCCGGGAATGAAAATTTATAAATACGTTCCCGATTTCAGCAAGTCTAAGCCAGTGCATAACTAATATTCTTAGACATCTAATACTACAGCCCAGACACACTCGCTAAAGTAGTATTTTTTCAAAATGTCATTAGCAGGCTTTGAACCCAGGAGCTGTCTCTCTCTCTCTGTGTCTTCTCTCTGTGCTCCCTGGCATAAGGTTCAAAGCTCCTCTCAGCAAATTCAGCTGCCTCGAAAAAAATCACCCGTACAGGCCGGGCAGCCAAACACGGGCGCACACGCACACGCACAATTAAAATCAAATGCCTAGCTGATCATTTCACTTTTAATTAGATTTCCCTGCACCTACGAGTTAAGTCAAGACTGCAGGCTGAGATATTGATTTAAAGCTGTAGCTAATGTGGTTTATTGCCAGATTTGCTCGTAGTCAAAGCTAATTATCCCTATTATGCTTACATGATTTTTCACACAACAACAACAACAGAGAGCGAGCGCTAAAAAGGCAAGCGTGGAGCAAGCAGATCTGCGCGCTGCCGTATACGTCTGCGTGCCCCTGCACGCGTATTTACCAACTACTTACAACCGAGAGCTCCTGTCGTGCAGGAAAAAGGGAGCTCTTTGAAAATGAATTAAATGCGGTATAGCGAAGCGAACATCCCATTGCCAAGACCCTTCAGGAAGCATTTAATGGGAGGAGAAGATCCTATGCCAAATACAGCACTGTTGTGCGCAGTATCAGCAGCTTATTTCTTGAGCACAGTAAGAAATGCTGAGTAGTTTTCCCAACGATGCCAGGAAAGCAAGGCATCTTTAAATATATATATATATATATATTTTAATATATATATATCTACATGGGGAATCAAATCTTAGCTTCTTCTTAAACACTTCCCCTATCATCTCTTCATAAATTTTAACTCCGGGAGTGCATTCAGTCCACCAACAAATTTCCCCCCCACACCAAACTAGACTTCACTTTGCTTTGTTTGGCTTTCTGCTTGATTTTGAAAGGAAAATGTTTCGGAAGTGGCTTGCAAAGCCTGAAGCTGCACCCAGTCTGGCCACCCAACCCATGCAAGGATTTCCTTAACGCTGTAGATGAGCCCATTGCTTATCTGGTAACTCTGCAGAGTTGACATTGTCATTTAAATGCTGCCAGGGCAGCAGTTTGCTGTCATCAGATAAGCAAATCACTTTCCCAGACATATTAAGGGAATGGCAAAGTAGAGCCTACCTGTATCTTAGCTATAACTTACACACACACGGTCTCAAGAGACCTCCAGCAAACATACATCAGTGGGGGGGTCGTGTAAAAAGCTTGCTGAAGCACAGAGGGAAAAAAACAAAGTAAAGAACGGATTTTAAGATTTTAATAGTTTAAGTGCTCCTGTGTTTTGTAATTTGAGGCTTTAGCTAGCATGAGGATCTGCCTTGCACTTTCTAAAACTGCAAACACAATTTGGTCCTGCAATTCCAAACACAACCCTCTCCGAACAAGTTTTATGAGTAATGCTTCAAAATATTACTAGATCCTCACACTTTTAGCAGTGCTTTATAAGATAAGCCTGAAAGCACTGTAAGCCGTGAGAAGAGATGTTCTGCTAAGGAGGAGCTCCACTTATTCCAGGACTCTGCTTGCTCCTGCTGTGCCTTGCAGGGCTGCGTCCCGGGATGCTCACGGCACCGCACAGACACGGTCACTTACGGAAACCCACGGGGATTTTGCTCGGCGTGCTTGGAAATGACACCGAATGGAGACAGAGCTCTTTGTTCCTGCAGCCCCGGGCTGCCCCCGCGAGGGTTTCTGCTTTTGTTTCCCAATTCCGCGATCCTCTTGGCCCCTGCGAGCCCGTGGGCTCCGAGCCCACGGCAGGGAGGCCGGCGCCGCGAGCGGAGCCAGAGCCTTTGTGTGCAGCCCAGCCAGGACTGCGCGAGTCAAGACCCAGCTGCCCTGCTCCGTCTCCTCCATCCACACCACGCGCTGGCAGCCCCGGGCTGGAAGGAAACTTGGCAAGTGCTCTCGGACCTTCATCCTCCCCCCGGAACAGCCAAAGCAACTGCCCTCCTCTGCCACCAGCGACACACACTAGGGCACCTCGCTGCTGGCAAGGGCAGTAACATCCGCACGTCGCTTGGAAAGGACTTGGCGCCAGCGCTGGGGATCCGAGGTCTACGGGCAGGGATGTTTTCCTTGTCATTTCAGCATTTTCGTAGGTATCACAACATGCATCGTTATCCAGGTGCATAAGCGATGAGGTGCATGGGGGTAATATATCCATTAGCCCAACTAAGCAAACGACGAATCCAGTCCCCAAAGGCTGCAGAGGGGTAACAGCCGGCGCACCTCACAACAGGTACCCCAGAAGCCCTAATAGTGCTGCCCGAAAAGATGTCAACTAGTACAGTATGTACTGAAAAAAATGCACTTTCAACAAAACGAGAAATATTTCAATGAAACAGAAAATATTCAATGGGAATACGCAATGGGTAATGTTTCAAGTAATTGCTTCTGCATCTTTCACTCAGAACAGATTAGCTTTGCCTCAACTCTATCATTTCATTTAGGCTTTCATATTAATAGCACTGTATTTGTATTTATCATACTCAGCATCACTCTGTTTGCACAGGCCACGCGATTTATCACTTCCGAGTTACTTTCTCCTTGCTCTTCAGCACGTTTTGAGATACTGCATTCCCCTTGCGGGTGCCAAGCCCCGTTCAGCACCTCGGGACGTCCTGCAGAGCGGGAACGCCACCTCCCTTGGCCAGCCCCAGCCACGGGGCAGCGCGTCTGCGCGCTACATTTTCTGCAAGAACTGCAGGCAGCTGGGGGGTTCCACCAGGAAAAGTTAGCCGTGCGCAGGCATCAAAGATAGAGGCTACTGCAAAGGGAAAACAGCGGGAGAAGGAAATGGCAACACAATTTGTGCCTTCAGTTTAAGGCACAAAGGCACCGAGCGGGTGCAGCACTGCCGGGGTATTCGAGCTCCCCGCCAGCTCTGTGCACTTTGGCCGACGGGCAGCCGAGCTCGTGCATTTCCAAGCGGGTTCCCCAGCTGGCAGCACAACCGTGGCCCGACACCAAAGGGCTGCTCGAATGTCCCCATAGGGCTTCCCAACCACGCGGGCACCGCCAGCCCCGGCCCAAGGGCACACGCTCGTCTCACAAACACCCTGTGCTGCTTCTTTTTGTCCCTCTCCACAGTGCGAGTTCGACATGAGATTTATGCTGAAGGAGCCGAGTTAATGTGTCAGGGGCCTAACAAGGTTATTAAAGATTAAAGTTGGCATAGACTGAAATCTGCTCTCTGCTCACGCTCTGCCCAACTAAATGGATTTGGACAGAGGGTTCGGTCAGCGCAGGAGGAGGAGGAATGCATTCATGTTTCCTGGGAAGGCAGGGTAGGAGGGGAACCTTTCCATGCCTCTGTCTGTCACCTAGAAGCTGTCCCCCTGTTCTAAAGGGGCCATTGGGAGTCCCTTTCTGGGGAGAACTCAGGGCAGCTGCTGCAGAACAGGAGGTGGGTCCCAAGCCAAGGCAGATGCCTTCAGAAGGTAGAGGACTTGCTCTCGGAAAGAGCCCTTCTTGCCCACACACAGAGCTATCACCATGAGTTTAGGTCAAAGCCAAGGTTTTAAGTCTGTGAAAAGAGACAAATCTCATCTGAGACAAGTGATCTACGCTAATCCTGTGGGATTAGACCCAGGTCATTTATCCTGGCATTTAGCAGGGCTCCTGCCATCACTCCTGCACACCAGTCACTTGCACCTCCACCTTCCCCACCATGAAGGGGCCTCAACCAGCCTCGTGGAGAGCTTCCCGCTTCCCAGATGTAGCAGGAGCCTGTCAGAGGCCATCAAACCTACAAACAGGAACCTCGTGTCCTCACAAAGCCAGGAGGAGTCATTTCCATCACAGCACGACACACGCTTCTGGCCCAGCTAGCAACGATGATCTCAGCAGTCAAACTGCATCGCGCACCAAAGAAGGAGCCTCCAGCCGCTCACACCGTGTTTTCATGCGCTCTCGCCTAAGCAGTAACAAGGGAAGTAGTAGCAAAGGGGTGAAAATAATCATACAGGTGAAATTCAGCTCTCCGCAGAACACCGCGTGGGCTGTCCACGAGGCACCAACAATATCATCTGCTTGCATAAAATGTCACCGATGTGATTTCCTTTCTTGAGGGAATGTTTTGTAAAACTTCACAAGTGACAGGTTCATAGTCCCATTAACCAAAGGTCATAAAAACCTGTATTCTCATTTTACGCTGCTCTAACCCATCTCTAAAAACCCGCAATGATTTAGAGCTTGCAGTTGAGCGCCGCGGTTGCTGTTACACCGAGGAAGAGCCTTTGCGCATGCCGAGACCGGAACTCCAATTTGGCAGCCTAAAAGTCTCCTAAAATTGTGAAGTGCTGCAATAACTTTAAATGACTTTATATTACTTCATTCCAAAACCCCAGCTATTTCTAAAATAAAGTGCTTAAAGAAATTTGAGGGCTCCAATTACAGTATTTAAAAGGAAATGCACTGCTAGAGACCTTACAGCGCTCAGACTCGGATTCTCCTGGAAATGTGTGCTCAAATAAGTCCAAATTGGTTTCTGCAGAGCAAAGTTACCCAGAAAATAGTGCAGCCTTTTTTACTTCCTTTTCCGAACAGGTTATATAGCCCTGAGGCAGGCAGCACATTGGATGCATCTCAGGTGGTGCCAGGGAAGGCTTCCCAACCTCAGCGCACCCATGGATAACTCTGCTCCACGTACACTGGGCTCCAGCCTCCAAAAATGCCTTTTTTTGACTTGCTCTAACTCTATTTCTATGATCCTCCCAAGTGACCAACATCTTATGGTGTTTTTATCTCCTTAGAGAGGATGTAAATCCGCCCAAAATAAGCCAGCCTCGTCCAAGACAAGCCAGGCCCTTTGGGTTGAGGGACTTTGGTGGCAACGTGTGGCAAGAAGAGTCTGCAAGAGGTGTCCAGCAGGACGGAGCTGAGTCACAGCAGGAAGCAGGGGGACAAAAATCCTAAAATCCTTCCCAAAATCCTGGGCCTCAATGTTTTCCATGCTGCCTCTCCCCAGGGCAACACTGCAGCAGGTGGAGCAGCAGATCCCAGAAGACCCGGTAGCCCAGGGCCAGCCTGAAGATGTTCAAACCCGAGTTAGATTTTAAGCACGAAGAGGCTACACAAGCACCACCCGGGCCGCATCCTCCACGAGCGCTAATCCTAAGAAACAGAAGCAAGAAGCTACTGCACGAAGGAGGCCCTCCAAGCCAGGAGGTGACCCCTGGCTCTGCCCAAACAGCCGCACTTCCCAGCAAAACCCACGCGACGCCAGAATAACCCTGTTCTGAAGCCTCAACTTCACAGGCGGTTTCACATATCTGCTCTAACCCCCGAGCGGGGAAGTGTGCATTCGCAAAGCTTAAAGCAGCAAAAATAGCCCAAATCTCTTCTTGATAGGTTATATAAATATCTACAGAAAAACGTACACCAGGTATTAATTTGCCATACAGCATAGGTACTTGGTGCAGAAGAAAATTTCCATCTGGCTTTTCATGCTGGAAAATGAGCTTTTATAACAAAATAGAGGAAAACTAGTTCTGTTTTTGTTGAAAACATTTGGTTCCTACAAAAGGAGCAAAATAAGCCCTAAAGCATAAGCACTGAAAGGTCTAGGCACTGAAGGAACAAGAAAGAGAGACAGAGAAAGAGAAAAATCTTTAAGGATTCTTTCCAGCCAAACATTTCTCAGAACAGGGGTGGGTGAGTTTGCTTTTTTATTTAGTTTTTCCTTACTTGTTGCCTCCCAGAAGCAGTCGGTAATCTTAATATCAGCTATTCTGATGACATATATAAATCCATATAATTCTATGAAATTGCCTGTAAAATATAATATGCAGTTTACATAAAAAACACCTGCAAAAATCCATCATTGTGCTGTTGTACCCTGCATTGCCCTATGTTGTACTAGGCATACGTACCACGAATACACAGTCTCCATCCCTTTGCTTCGTATTTTCAAGTCGGGCTAATAAAGAATAATGATGTTTTCAAGTAGCAAGCACAGCTCATGGTGCTGCAAGGGAGCAGCACCACTTACCTGAGCTGAAAGCAGCAAAAACGCTCCCTGTTCAAGCAAGCTTAAGCCGGGACGTGCAGTCTCTGCGGAATTAAACGTGGCTCTCGCACGACGGCGGTAGAAAACTGCTTTCGAGCAGCATTTCCGAGTTGGTTCAACGCACGAGATAAAAATCAGCATATTGGCATTCAGCGCTTCGCTCAATCTGAGCCGTAATGATAAACGGGATTTGTTTCAGATTCCTTTGGTCCAAACAGTGCTTGGAAAAGCCCAGATAAGATTTTATCGCGGACTTCCCCCCGCTCCCCACCCACAGGGAAAACCAGTCTACGGGCAAAGCCGCAGCATTGGCTGCGTGAACAGCAGAATCAAAACACGTGCAGTTCTCACAGGGCAGCGCCAAAGCGACGCGCTCGGAGACACAAAACCCTGCGCATCGTACTGGGAGCTCCACGCGCACGGCTTAAAGGTTATCTGGACCCCAAGCAACTCCAGCTGCACCTCCTGGGGCTCCTCCTGCTACGGCTCTGAAAGGGAGATGCGAATTGCGAGTGGCAGGGCCCTCACATCACCAGTGCCTTGGAGGGTCCCTTTTCTACTAGGGCTAATGTCTGACCTGCCAGCTACAAAAAAATTATAAAAGAAATGCAAAGGAACATCTAGCACCCATGCGATCTACGGGCACTGAAGAAACCCCATGAGGCAGGCACAGAAACGTGCTCCAAGCCAGCTCTGAGCAAGTTCGAGGGGGCTCTGCTCTTGTTCACCCTCCTCCTTTGACCACACACGATGAAATCGGGATGGTTTTGCAGAGCGTTGCACTTGGTACTGCAGGTGAAGCTGGGCAAACACGCGGGCAACGCACAAGGAGCTGCTGCTGCCGGTTCTTGAGGAGAAAATACGGGAACGTGCAGTCTGCTATGAGCTGCAGATGCCCTCACCTCTTTGACAGCCCGTTTTCCAGCACACCAGCCACGACGCATATTTTAGTAGCTGCATTTTGCTATTAAAACCCATTTATTTGTAATCGTGGACCTTCTACAAGGATCTATCCCAGGAAGGGGAGAGCAGACGAGCAGTATAACCCTGGGAAGGCTTTTGCAGCAGAGCCCGGACACCAGGAACGGTTACATGAAAGCAGCCAGAGCAGGTTCTAGCTCCCTAATGCTCCTGTGCACCATGAGTCACCACTAGCTCTACACAGCGGCCGGTGGCTTGTTATGTTTTCATTTCTGTCTTTTTCATTACTTGTCTCTATTTTTATTAAATTGCGCCGTTTGCCTCTTCTTTGGTGTAAAGGTCTAATCTCTCCCCAGCACGCTGCTTACTGGAGAGCGCAGCATCCAAACGTTGCTAAAATTGAATTTTCATGCGTATTTTTTCCCTCAATAAAGACAGTATAGTGATTTGTGGGAGGGAAAAAAAAAAAGAAAAAAAAGGAATATTTCTTAAAGAAATTAAGTAACTATTCTAAGAACATAATTCTTCTTGAATAAGAAATCTTGTATTTATTCAACAGCTCATTTTCTCATTTTCAGGAATGCTTTCAAACCTCTCTCTCTGTTTTAGGCTTTGAATTCATGGTGCAAAGCAGTAGCAGCCTTTACGGGCTGGATGTTTACCTAATTAGCTGTAGTTTATGGAACCTTTCACAGAAGGGTTTTTAATGCCCCTTCCAGGTCCTCCTAATTCCGCAATGAAGGCCTTCGAACTTGCCCGCTGAAGAAGAGCGAGGACACTCCATCCAACATGACGTGATCCAACCAGACGGTCTCATCGAGGCAGTAATTAAGGGCCGAGCATGGGCCGACTCCTTGTGCGCAGCCTTGGTGCCCTCCGTGGACAGGCAACGCTCTGCAGTCCCACGTCGCTGCCATCCTCAAACGCGTCTGGCAGCAATTCAGGGACTCGGACCTTACCGACCCCGCGTGTCAGGAGTCCCAGGCGAGCGGAGCGCTGGACGGACGGATGTTGTGAGCTGACAGCTCCTGCTCAGGTCCCTGCTCCGACAGCGGTACCAGGTGAGACCTTCACCAGCCACCCCGTCACTGTCTGCTGCAGGTCCTGCATTTTTGCAAAGGGCATAAAACATCTATCCTTCATCCCTTCGGGAAAAAAAAGGCATTTCTGTTCTGATGACAACTCTCTTGTTGGCTGCCATGAACAGCAGGAGGATCTCAACATCTCCTAGCTCATCTGTGATACAGACAAACACCGAGAGCCCTTCAGACACCCAACAGGTATGAGGCACAGTCCTCCCAGGGAGGTCAAGAGGCCAGAACCCCTGTTAGCATTAAGAAACAGAGCCCCCCTGCTGATTTTTATCTGCTAATGACCTAGAACAATATTTTCTGACTAATCCTTTACACTCAAATCCCCCGCCCGCCTTGTTTTTTTTTAGCCTCATCAAATTCCCCACATCTACTGTGTCTGCTGGGACTTCATAATGCACCGTTTAAATGGCACTTATTATAAACCTGATTCATCTGTAACCGCCTTTTCTCCCTTCGCCTGATTCACCACAGATTCACAAAGCCCTTCCATTTACCAGATCGGATAACTACCATCCTGCCATAAGTTTGTTATTTTAAGGGATTGGTCTAGCTGGGCCTATTGATATGGAAATGACTGCAATTACCAGTGTAAACAATCTGTTATTTTCCCTACAGGTCAGAGCCCTAAGTCAAGGATGCTTCCCTAGCATTACCATGTGAATGCGAGGGCATATGTTAAAAAGCAGGTTACTTGCGTCTTCATTTGCAACTGAAAAGCAAGACTGACAGCTGGATGGTGCAGATATGAGTGCTGATCACCCCGCCATTCCCAGGACCTGGCTGGGAAACCCACCTCCCAGGCAGCCCTCAGCCGTCCCCTTCCCGCAAGATTCCCAAAATCAGTCACCAAACACTTAACGTGTTGTCCGATCCGCCTGCAGCCCACCACAGGTGTTTCCCAACACCCCCAGCCTCAAGTGCTGGGGGAAAGATATTCGAGGAACTACCCTGAAAACAGCAATGGATCAGCCTTGCCGGGAGCTGGTTTAAGCACAACTCGGATGCAGCAGAACAAGCACCGTGCAACACGGCCTCATGCAAGCGCTCAATAGCATGATCTGTATTCCCAATGCTATCCCATTGCCAGGTCTCAGACCAGATCCCTAACCAGGAGATATTCAAAGGAGAAGGTCACTCGGGCACAGTGGATGGATTGAAATAGGCTAAGAAAAACACTTGACATCGACTTTGTAGCAGGGAATATGTCACGGTTCCACTGTTTAAGCAGGATGCAATCACCGCCATCAGCTGTAACAGGTAAATGACTCCCAGCGCCTTTGGCAGCCCAAGGCAGGGCCGCACTTCGGAGGAGGTCTAACCCAGCACAGCAGCGCCCCAAACCAGCAGAGCAGCCCTGAAACGCAGCCCCGGGCGGCAGTGCCTGTGACGGTCGCGGCGAGGGCGGCGCTCGGCAGCGCGGCCCCGTCCAGCCCCGCTGCAGCGGGACACGACTGCGCGTGCCGGCAAGGACGGGATGGCCATAAACCACCCGAGCGATCTCCAGCCACAGCGATAACAGCCCTGTGCTCTGCCTTGGCGCTGCTGCAGCCGTCAGCTCGGCTTTAATACATCCTTGCAAAGACGCTCGCTTGCTCTCTAGGATCAGTATTTCCCTTCTCCCGCAGCCTCCTGTTTTTTCCCTTGTCCTTCCACGTACATCCCTGATTCAGTGGTAGAAAACAAAGCCAAGGGGATATCAAGCCACTCTGTTAAATACACATGCATCAGAGCTCAAGGAAAGCAAGCTAATTACTCTTAAAATGATGAGCTAAACAGAAGCAGGGTGACACCAAAAATGACCATGCTGTACTAATAAGCTTCAATACACGCAATATTTCTTACTCAAAAGGAGATTAGGAAGCTATAAAAATTACATTCCTTTTTACAAAAATAATCCTCTCATTGATGGCATTTTAAATTAAATATGTATGTGATAAATAAGCAGCATACGCACGCTGCCTTTTTATTTTTAAGTGATTTATTCCAGCCTCAGCTCAGCTCTGGAAGGAGGTGGGAGACATTGTGTAAACTACTCCCATCTTGTGCCAGATGCCCAGATTTGTGCAGTCCCCAGCACAAATCGCTCCTCCTTCCCATGCCACCTGCACGGACACAGAACCAGGCCTCTTGGGGCACTTGTGCCCCAGAAGAGAAAGAATGGAAAAGAAGAAGGTTGGGGGCTTGATTTACCCCAGCTCTATGGAAAAGACGGGCACTGGGGGTTTCTGGAGCTGTGGAAGGGCAAGGACCCAAACCTGGCCAAGCCACCAGTGCCCTGACCTGGCGCAATGGCTCAAACCAGGTTTTGGTGCCCACCACCCCTGCAGGAAGCCCTGCACTGCCACGAAACCTTCACGAGGACCAACCTGCACTTGTTTGCCTAAAGTGGCCCCGCGCAAGGCGCCGCGGTGACGCTCCAGAACGTCACCAGCTGTTGCTCGGCGGCTGGGCTGGTCGTCCCCGTCCCCGCTGCCCGCCCGTGCGGCGGCACCTCTGCCGCACGCGGATGCCGCGAGCGTGAACGCGCAGCCAGATGCTCGGCAGGATGCTCCCGAGCCCCATCCATCCCACTGATGGGGGAAATGTAATTGATACTCCTGGAAGAAAACTAAAACTAGCTGCAAACTCAATGATCTTATTTTCTACAAGCAGCTTTTCCTCATTCTTTATTGACTTTAACAGTAATCTAATACTTCCTCTTTCAGTAAGAACGAGGTAGTCAAATCACAACATCCTGGCATGTGTAGTGACTGGTGATATAAACAGCGCTTTCAAAGCCGTCAAAATAATTTACGGTATCTCCCAAAGTTTCCTTTCAGTACGTACGGTTCCTGAGCTAAATTGTTTTACAATTGCAAATCAGTTTTGGGAGCAGCCTAAAGAATGAGGGTATTCATCAATAAGTGTATTAATCTGGGTGGAAAGAATAATGGATGTAATATCTGCTAAAGGGACATCACATTATGATACATGTTTTAACTAATTTGCTATCTCAGAAAAAAAGGAAAAAAAGAAAAAAGGCTCCGTATCCCAGAGAGGCTCTTACCATTTGCCTACTGTTCTCTCTTTGGGCACTTCAGCACCTGATTAATTAATAATTGTGGCTTGGGTTATGCTGCTCGGCAGCTTCGGTACCCAAGCTGTGAATCATCATCTGGCACTAAAAATTTAATAGGTGCGTTGCGACACTATCGGAGATGCAACCCGTTGAGTGTTAAATAACTTATTTTTGTAAATATAGTCCTTCCCTTTTCCCTTTTTTTTTTTTTTTTAACCTGAAAGCAGCATTATGCTTCAGCAATTCTCCATGTCACCGGCAGCAGTAATTAGCACTTATGTTCCTTCATTGAGAGATTACCTGAGAGAATTCAATTAGGTTTTTTTTTCCCCCCTGTTGTTTTTTTTAAGGCCATATTGTGCACTACGGAGAGGCAGTTTGGTGCCACGCAACCGCGTTCATTAGGCACAAGGTTTTTGGAGCTGTTCCACTGGGAAGCCCCATCGAGCAGCAGGGGATATAGGATATTTGCTGTCTGCTTTACCGCAGTCAACACAACGCACAGCGTTTGCAGGGGCTGCTCCTGGCCTGGAGGTCAACCCTGCCCTCCGCTCCCCTGCTCCACTGCCAGCCCCGAGGGGAAGGAAATTCAGCCCAAAGCTGCGTTTGCTACAAACTCGATGCGAGTTTGCGCAGTGGAACTGGACAAAATAAATTTACTCTGCTTATTTGCACATAAAATCCAGCTCATCCTCCCCAAATTTAGCGCACTGAGCAGATGCTCTACAAACTGCCATCTCTCCCATAACCAGTGCCCAACACCTGCATCACACCGAGGCGAGCGAGGGGCCCCGTTTCCATTTTGGCTGAGCCTCTACCTCTGGGAGAGCCTAAAATTCACGGCCAGTCACTTTGATGCCCACCCCAAAGCCCCTTGGGCTGCGGGAGCATCAGACCCTAGGTGCTGGGCACCAGATGGTATCTGCAGAGTCAAGTGCTGTGAGAGATACGGATTTGCCTCAGGGTTTTGCCAATTGTGTGCAAAGACAGAAAAACATTTACGTGGCACGGTAATAACAGTAACTCAGAGTGTATGAGGGAAAGAAAAAGAAAGAAAGAGGTTTCACTGTTTGGGGAAGATCACGGCTGAAGGAGACAGCTTCAAAGGTTTTCCCCAACAGAACAGTATGAAAAATGAGTTTCTCGGACCAGTAATAGTGACAACGAAAGGGAGACATCTTACACTGCCATTGATTCTCGATGTAGAAAGGTATCAAAATCTGCCAGAACACAAATCCGGAGAACTGCAGAAAGCCAGAAAACGTCCCTGTGATTTTGGAAATACTTTTGAAATCAAAGGCAGAGCCCGCAACAAGTGCGTGGTCTGAAGCAGACCTGCCATGAAACGCTGAGAAACATTAAATATTTATGCAACAAGGGAGGACCAAGGCAGAAGCATGAGGAAAAAGGGCCTGCGATGAGGAGCCCTCCGTTTCCTACTCTGATAGACGTTTCCCTTCATGCCCCAAACTCCAAGAAAAACACTGGTGTGGGAGAGACCTGTCTGGGAGAAACCAGGAGCCAAAACAACACAGAAAAAAACAGGTTTCTAACAGGGTTCTTTCTTTGCTTTGCTATTCATAGCTTTTAAAGCAGGGGCTGGCTGACTTTTTTGTTCTATTTGCCGCAGTTATTAATATCTTTCAAAATATAATTTAAGTTCGGTTAAGCCCAGCGCTGAGGGCTCACAGTCCACCTCCCACTATGCTCCAATCCTTCTGCTTTCTCCTGGGGAGCACATGGCCGCTGAGGTTAGAGCCTCTCCACTTTTGTGTCTAGCTTTATTACCTCCCTTTTTTATTTTTAAATATCAAACTCTATATAATACTTTTCTTTGCAGGCTTCTGTTCTGCCCAACTCTGTTTTCTTTTCTTTTTTCCTCCCTCTCCCCTAACTATCCTGGAACTGCAAAACGTCTATCCCTGCTGGAGGGCTCCGATGCAAAAAGGAGAAGTTAGCACTTGTGCTCAGATTGGTGCTTGTTACTTGACAGCAAATTACAGCAATAGCATTACCATACTCATTAATTGCTAATAATTACCCAGCAATAGGATTACCATGCTTGTTAATTGCTAATAATTATCCATTGCTAAATATTAGTAATAACAGCCATCTCATCCGCTGCTGCCTTCACTCTGTATTGCACCATTTAGAAATTTCTCCCTCATTTCTCCACTTCCTTTGCCCCAGCAGTTTGTCTCCTAGCTCCTCACATCGGGTTTCCGACCGTCCTCGCTGTTGTGTCAGCAACCAGCTTCTCTCCAGGGCCTGTCGTTCCTCCTTGGCAGGACCAACATCTTCATGCACGTGGGAAGGACTGCAGGGCTGATGCGGTTAAAACTTTTGATTGAATAAATTTTCCTAGCAAAATGGAGGGGTCCATTCAAAAAAAAAAGTTATCAGAAAGATGAGTTTTAATAAAAGCCACCCTTAGTAAACTCCACAGCGAGGCTCTTTGTTACAAATAAAGTTGGCCCCAAACTTAGAACTGTTATTTAAAGATGAACTCTTCTATTTCCATCAACCTTTCAAAGTGAAAGGCTGAGTTGTGTTAAGAATCCAACCAGTTTTGCTTCAAAAGCGGTTGAACTGGATTCTCCCGAAGCCAGATATTTTGCAGGGATTTTTTTTTTGTTACTTCTTTTCTTTTCCCCGAATGCGCTCCTGCCGTTTTCCTTGGAGGTTTTCCCCAGCCCTCTGTGCTCTGAGCAGTCACCTCAAAGCACCGCACCAGCCAGGGGCATCCCGTAGACCTCGCAGCCCCAGTGGGTGGTGCGTCCAGCACAAATCTCCAAGCGAGAGCCACGCTCTGGGGAGATGCCACCTTTTTCTGAGGCTTGTAGCACAACAGAATGCTGCTTTTGAAGCTTGTATTTAATTCTATGCAGTAAATAATAATAATAATAGTAATAGTAATAATAATCAGCACTTCCCACCTGCACACAGGCCTCTTCTCCCACTTTCTATTTGCCTTTGATTATCTTCTTGCTTGGTCGCTTGCAATTGCCCTAGTGAGTTGCCCCCTATTAATGATGTTCCCACCAAGGATATGTTACAGAGCTAAACCTGCCCCAAGAAGCTGCTTCTTGCAGCCTCCTTCATTTGGGTGGGTTTCCAGTCCTGCCAACTGAAGGTAAATACCAAACTCAAGCCCTTGCAGGCCTGGAAGGGCACAAGATGCGTCCTGTGAGCTTCGCCTGCAATGCGAAGCGCAGGTATCTGAAGGGCAGACGGGTCCTTTTCTATTTCTATTCCCAGGTGAGATGGAAAGTTAGAGCCCAAACTTTGAGGAGCTGTTACAGAAGTGAGAAAGGGCACAGCCTCAAACACGAGCAAACCCTGCTGTCTGCAGGATGTCAAAGGTGAGAAGATGCTGTCACTGCCACCTGCTTTATGCTTTTTTTGTAATAAAACTCGGGATTTTTGTTTTGTTTCTAAAACAGAGGTACAGAGGTCACACAAACAGCTACGGTTTGATCGTCAGGTAATGCAAATCAGAGCGGCTCCATCAAAGCCGAGCGCAGCCGCATCGGCTCCTCACGTCGTGTTTCAAAGCGATCCCGTCAGCTCCTGGTATCTTTAAAAAGGGAGAGAGGGCAGAATTTACCCCAAAGTGAGGAAAAACAGAGCGGTCTTTCCAACTAGCGCGGAATGAGCACAACCACCCTGCGGATCAAACCGGGACGGACCGCAATGCCGATGGTTAATGCGCGAGGCCCGAGGGGAGCCGAGGGCCACGCGCAGGCACCGAGCCGGCTGCCACAACAAGGGCCACATTGTCCTGGCGCCTCCGCTGCTCCCTGCGGCCGTTCTCCGAGCTCAATCTTTCCCTTTTTTTCTTATTTTTCCCTATTTTTACTCCCTGACTTGTTTAGAAGGGGCAGCTACCATTATTCATTTTGACGTGAACAAATACAAAAAATATAAAAAAAGGAAAAAATTAAAAACAAAAGGGAGCCCGAAAATGACGGGGACGGAGAGGTATGCAGGGAATGAGGAGGAGACAAGCGGCCGCCTCCCCCAAGGTCCATAAATCACAGCGGCTGAATGACCTTTTATCCGCAGCGCCGCGCCGAAGGGCTCCGACACGCAGCGTCCCCTCCGCGGGACACGACGGCAGCGGCCGCGGGAGCTGTGTCGGCAGGGACCGAGCGCTCGTCAGAATGAATAAAGATGTTTGGAAAAAAAGGAGGGGGAAAAAAGTACGAAAACTTTATCCAAGCAAGGACGCAGGTCAAAAATTTCCGGGAGGGATGGGCGATCGGGGGCACTTCTATTTCTGGGGTTTGGCCGGTGCTGCCGCGGCGGAGGGCTGCGAGCGGGGCTTGATGCTCGCGTCAAGACGTGGAAAGGGCAAGCGCTCGGGGCTGCCGTGATGCTGCTTCACGAAAAATACGAGTTTAAAAAAAAAAAAAAGTAGTAGTCAGGGAAGTTTCATCATAGGGCTTTACAAGACAGAATATCTGATCAAAAAAATAAAATAAAAGAGCTGAAGCCATGACTTTCTTTGCTTTATCTTTTCCCACCATCACCCCCAACTGTTTCATCCCCTGCTCTGAAGAAAGAATAGGAAATTCCCAAGCACTCGCTCTCTTTCTTTGCATAAAAACAAGCAAGCGTCTTTGGTGCCAAGCTGGAATACCGCCAGGAAGAAAACCCAAGTTTCTTGAACAGATGCCACGAAAATAAGCTAGGCATAGTTATTTTACATATAGACATGTTATACATACACACGCTCTTATAGCCTATATGGCAACCTTTGCATTTCATTTCAGAACAAAATGCAAGTTTCCTTGCTCCTTTATTTTCACAAAAGGAAAGTTTTCCAGAGCACTTTTATTTGCCTGACTTTTGGAGGAAGCAGCTGAGCTGCTCAACGGGACGGGTGTGCGGGGCTGGTGCCCACGTAACAAGCAGATGGGCAACGTGTTCTACTCGGACGTTATTTTTAACCGCGACAGGATCGTCAAGACCTCGTATAGTAATTGTCCCCCCACGAGCTCTTTGCCTGCGACAGATCGAGAACTGCAAATAAACCCTCGAGGCAGCCAGGACCCTAGCGCGGGCTTAAATCCATCAAATATGGTAATTGCTGGAAGAGCCCAGCCGCTTGCTGGCTCGCAAATTAATCACTCGCGTCCTAGCAGCAAGGTGCATCTTTTTATAAGGAACGCTCGACATATGCGGTGTGCTTAATAGAAAGCTTCTCATTCGGAGAGTCTTTAGGAGGCAAGTGCCCACGTCAGGTCCCACAGGGCAGGGATGGATCCTCACCAAGCGCTCAGCGCTGCTGGGGGCAGAGCATCTCCAGCCCCATCACCTACAAAGCTGCAGGGTGGCAAGGCAGCACCGCACACAGCGCTACATAAAAGAACACTTTGGGCCACGTAACATCACGCTTGGACCAAATGTAACCTGGCAGGTTAGAATTGTTTACAATTTAAGAGGTTTAAATACATTTGAACAGGATTTTTAATCTCTAGGTTTTCAGCACCACGTCCCTTCTAGCAGCATCCCGCTCCTCCACCTGCCCTCACCACTTTTTTGCTCCTTACCAACCTGTCTCACCATTCCTTAGCTAAACTATGGTTTTCACCTCACATAAACAAGCCTTCCACCTTCTTGAAGAGCAAGAGGTTCCACTTCAGAGTAAAAGCTTATTGCTAAGATTAACATGACCCTATTTTTTCCTAATAGTCTTCCTGCTGACATTAATATGGGCCAAATCTCCTTGCTCTGGCAAGGGGCTGGCGAAGGCTCTCCAAGCAGTTGCATCTTCAGGAGGCTTCTCCAAATATGTCCCCAAAGTCACACCCCAGCGCTGTCCTCAGGACCACGATCTGACCTCATGGATGCCAGCACCAAGGATGCCAACGTGAGCTCTCTGCCCCGGGGAGGACAGGGCACCACACAGACCATGCAGGGACCAAGTGCAGACCCCAGGATGGAGCTTTCCCTATGGATATCGGCTTGTCTCCCACCACCACGGCCCGTGGCAGATTCTCCCTCTCCTCTGGATGCACATTAAGTTTTGGCACACGGCTCCTCTGTGACAGAGTGGTGTTTAGTCGCTAATTGCTCCAATTTATTACTGTTGCACCTTTTCATTCAAAACACCATCGAGGCCCAAGCGAGGAGCTAGAGCGCTAAACGCGCTTTAATCATAATATCCTTCAAAGAACAAAACGCAGGCAGGCAGCAGCCACTTCGCCTTCATCCGTCTTCCCTTGATGCCAAACCCATTTCAAATGCTCATCCATTTGTCATTTCGATAGCAATCATTACCTCTTTTCATCTCAGCTCCTACAGACTGATGAGGGCTGTTAAGACTTTATTTACCTTTTTCTCATGGCACGCAGGATAGCGAAATTAGCTCCGCAGTAACTTCTGTCCTTTTATAACAGTCCTCCTTTCAGACGGAGGCACTGGGGAAAAAACACATGCAACCCGAGCCACGGTGGAAACACATCCTCGTGCTATGAACAAGGGAGCAAAGGGCTGCAGGTTCATTCTGCCGAGAGCGCCTGGATTTTCCTCTCGTGGAATTTCAGCACTCCTATTAAATACACACCTCCAAGCAAGTCACCCCGGGTTAGAATTGCAGGAGATCCCAGAGAGGACACAGACAGCGGATATGGAGGGTATTCCCAAGCAGAAACCACTCGAGAGAAACGGAAAAAAGCACAAACAGAAACAACCCCCCCCAAGAAGCATAACTGTTTTCTGGAAAACTTTGATTTAAACCAAACAACATTTTCTCAGTGAGAAAACAATCCATGTGAAAAGCCTGATCAGCTCTAAAAATAACTGAAATATCATAACAAGTCATTAATATGAATGAACAGTGCAGCCAGTGTTCCTTAAATTCACAAGTCCAGTGATTTATGGACGTTAATTTATTCAAGGTCATGAAAATACATGAGCTGAATGCTCATTACCATCCAACCCACCTCCTCTTACCCACCTACCCACGGTCAGTCGATGGCAAACACTCCTTCCCGAGGAGCCTAATCTGTAATGAAAATGCAGCTTTATACAGGAATGTTATCCCGTTATCCAAGCATAACGTCAGCTAAACACAGAACTGGTTTTCGCATCCAAAGGCACCAGTGGAGTAAGAGGTGGCATTCACTTATTTCCGAATCCTCCAAAGCAGAGATAAATCAAGTGAGTTAAAAAAACAGCCCATTTTCACCCCTGTACCTTCATTTTTCTCCTCAATACAACACCCAGCTTTCAATACGCTCCTTAAAAACAGCTCCCCGAGCGACACTCTGCACTAACACTTACACAAGCAAACACACGCGTGGGGTGTGAAGCCAGGGTTACTGTGCAAGCAGCAGGCACAGAGGAGGAAGCCCCATCACCTTCTCCAGCGACGTGAGGACCAAACACCTCATCCTCCATCTACAGACACGGCTCCTGATGCACCACAGGAACCCCCGATACACTCCGCAGATGAGCTCTGGCCAAGTCTTTCTTTGAAGGGGACCACATCCACGCAGAATTATGCTTTAGCGAGTCTAGACTGTACCTGCTGGACAAACCATCACTCCTCGTAGACAAGCCCCTTGGCCAAGCTGCCCATGGCACTCTCTCAGAGATAATTCTGATGGTTTCTGACCTAAATACCAACGCTCATTCCTATAATCATTCCTTCTTCTTGCACAGCATGCCAAAAGACACGAGGCAGCACTGCTGCTGGACCCTCACATGGCTTTGGCTGGAGGCTCTCGTGCAATCCTGGACACGTTGCCGCTCGGGCAGGACCGGAGAGATGCAGGGCGCAGACACCAGCGACGCCGCTGCTTTCCTGCAGCCAGACGTCCCAAACACACGAAACGGAGAGTAAATTGTTACGTTGCTGTAATTCATTATTTTTTCATTTGGGGTTTTCTCTGGATAATTTTAGCAGCAGCCTCCGCTGCGCTCGGCTGCGGAGCGCCCTCGCTGCCTCGCGGCCGGGCAATCCCAGCCCGCAGGGCACGTTAATGACGCCGAAAAGCAACGAGGGAAGGTGGCACACAGGCACCTGCATCACCAGCCAGCAGCCACCCGCATGCAGAGGGTGCAGCCCTACAACCCCATCCTGCAGCCAAGGACGGCAGCAGGGCATGCAAGTGGGCCCCAAAAGCCAAGGCCGCCACTACCTCTTGATGGTGCAAAATGCGTGGGGATCGTGCAATAATTTTGGAAGTTTTTTCACAGTTTTCTATAGGATAACATGTGCTGTTAGTGATTCTGAATTCTTATATTTGCAATCTTGCTCAGGATCTCTTTCCTTATTCTCGTAAAAATGAGGTAAAAAGGAAGAGATGGTCACAGTGGAGGCTTCACTTGTGAAAAAACACATACTCCCTTTTCCAGCTCTCAGAAATAAAAATAAAGGCTAAAAAGCAAAACTCTGCGGTCTTTGCTTGGGTCAAGCAAAGGGCAAATCATTTTACTTAAGTAAAGACCACAAGACTTATGCCTTAAATTGCATTTTGCAGCAAATAGCAGTTAGGTTCGAATGCTTTTCATCTGCAAAGCTCCTAACGCTTTGGGGAAAACCTCCCTTTTTGCTGTTTTTCAGAGAGATGTGAGGGAAAATGCTACCTGAGGGTCACCAAAAGGCACCGAGGCACCATCCGTGGTCCTTCCGAGACGTTGGTCCAGCCCCTTCTAAAATCCTCACAAATGACAACCACCTATTTTCAGGGCAAACAAGGGAAGCTCTAGAAGTGTCTGTGTTATTAGTGTTATAACATGCCCAAAACAGCCCCGCGGAGGGGCAGGGGGGCCGCTGCAGAAGCTCTGAGCGCCGCGGAGCCACCGGGTTGTCGTTCCCGGCGCGTCTCATTCAATTAGCCGCGCGGCTGAGTTCCACGGGTGATTAATGGGAGCCTATTCCGCTCTATGGAATTACAGCCCGGCACTGATGGACGCTGAGACATGGGCAAGTTTTAAATTTCCACCACCAGCGCTAAATAAAAATAAAAAATAATTGAAGGAAAAGACCTGGTCCCCAGCAGGACAATTAATTTCCCTTCAGGACGGGCTTCCACAGCCACTGCAGAACCGAAAGGCTCCCGGGTGTCACTAGCAAGGGCAGAGTAAGCAAAGCCTTTCCCCATTCCACAAAATCCAGACCCGTGGGAAAACTCCTCCTGGGCACCAGGGCCAAGTTTCGGAACGATGCTCCATAGCCCTGTGCTGATTTACAGCCAGGGGAAACTTAATGAGGGTATTTCGAATTATCGCGGGCTCAGAACATATAGCTGCTCTCATAAATTTCGGGGGGATTCCTATAACCAATTATTTAAAAGCCAAACACCACATAACGAACCCAACCGTTTGACTCCACGGCGGGCGCGTTTTGCATTTACTCGCTTTTATGAGCGGCTCACGCGCGACATCAAACGCGCTAGGAGATGAGATCAATGAAGGTGATACGATGCTCAGTAAGAGGGTGCCACTCACTGCAGCGATAATTAAAGCAATCTTCTCCTTATTCCTATTTTACAGATATTACTGCCTTTTCTGGAGCAAAATCCAATGCTATATCATCTACCAGACCAAAATGGCTGGAAAAATACACCTTCAGGAGCCATGATTATGTACGAGCTGACTCCATACCTAAGACTGTTTCTCTCCCCCCACTTCAAAATTTAAATAAACCTGAACAAGCGTATCTAATTTTTATTAGAAAGCGCAATCATTTCTCCTTGATTAAAGAGGAAAAATCCCCCGTGCGGCAGACGTGTTAGCATTCCCATCATGGCAAAGCTGGCACAGGGAGCCGCACGGCATCCAAAATAGCCCTGCTAATTACGCCGGCCCTCGTCCTCCTGGAGGGCAAGGTGGGCTTTGATTAGGGAATTAGCAGAGTGCATCCAGCCTGCAGCCTCCCCGCAGTCGCTCTCTGCAGCACCTGCACTCTGAAGAGAAGAGGAAAGGGGAAGGAACCAGGAAAAGAGGGAAAAAATCAAAGGAATGGGTATTTGTAATAGGTAGTGGGGTTTTGCTGGCAATCTGCAAACACGCAACTGAAGGAAAACAACTTTACCCCGACAGGCTGAGTAATGAGTAAATTCTGGTCACGGACAAGCAGAAACGCACCAGTGGGATTGGGAATTTGGAGGAGGTGGGGAATAACAAAAGGGAGCTCACTTATTCACCAGCTTCTTAAAAAAAAAAAAAAAAAAAAAAAAAAAAAACCACCATGCAAAAGCAGGCGTTCCAACGCACAATATCTACGCTTTATTTGCTAGCACCCAATGAAACAGAGTACGGTGGGGAAAGCACACCAAGCAGCAGGAAGGAAACCTCCCTGGGGAAGGGCTTTCACATCTGCCAAGGAGCTACCCCACCAGACACAGGCCTGAACGCTGGGTATTGCCAAGAGTCATCGCTTTTAGGGGGAAAAAAAATCAAAAAAAAATTGAACAGACTGCAGAGCTCACCATAAAAATCATTTAAAATCCTCCCGCCTCAGCTCTTCATCAGATCTCGCAGAAATGTCCTCTTTCCCAATATTTCACACTACTGCCCTCTCTAAAACCAACACCAGAGCCCACTCAGAATGGCTGAGCCACTGCCTGGGGATGGAAGACCAATCGGTATTTGGCCAAACAGAAGGTACCAGGGTAGCACGGGTAACTAATAGTAGTAAGTCATCTCACTGTGCACTAGGTAGGACTACCGAAGCTATTTTAGACATAACTTTACCACAGCAATATCCCGTAAAATTACCAGAAGTTTCACCTCATACCTTCTTGCTCCTTAAGGGCACTGACACTGTTCCTCCTCAAGAGCGTGTAAAATATTACAGCTTATCCAAACGGCATCATCGATTTTAGCAAGCTAAGCAGAAGAACGTCAGGCCCAGCGAGCAACCCCAGCGCTTGCCTCGTTAGCAAATTAAGGCGATAATAACCCGTGTCCTCCCCAAGAGCAAAGATGCCACGGAGCACCTCTGGGCTCTACTTAAATGCTTGCTCCGTGAAAGCTTTTCCAGCGCTACCTGTTCTTATGCAGTCTGCAAAGACTGAAGAAGAAAATCTGTATTTCGCGTGGCTTGAAGACGCACCGACGGCTGCATCTTGGCCATCATTAACACTAAAGCTCTAATAACAAAACACCGAAGCACACAGACTACAGCAAAAGCTCTCAAAAACCTCCTAAAGCATCAGAGCAAAATAAAGAAATTGCCTAAAAAACAGAAAATTCAATAAGCTACAAATAAAAATAGACTAAAGTGAGCACTTAAGTTTTAAGAGTCACCTTAAAATCTGACTAGCATTGAAAATCTTTTAATTCTGGCAACCCCAAAAGGACACGTCAACATGAATTTAGGAACTCGGATACATCCAAAGTCTCCCGACTTGACTTTCACTGGAAAATAATGAAACCGCACACAATCAAATCACTATAAATAAAGTTTTTATGCTCAGAGGAAGACAATGCTGATGGATTCACGAGCCAGGCTGCGGTAATGGAGCTAGTAATAATTTTGTTGTATTGATTTATTTTTCCCTTGAAAAACGCCTCCATTTCGGCACACACAACGGCTGCTCGGGAGCCTGGGCTGTGCTGAACGCGGGCGACGTCGTCGCGACGCTCTGAGTCAATTAGGGAGACCGGAGCCAGATGGCTGCGAACGAGCTAGATTACACAGTACGTTCTGTTTATTCGTTAGGATTATTATTCAGGCCATAATTGCTTTTAGCAGATTATTTATCATTATTAACATTACAGTGATGTGCTAGAAAATTACAAAACAAGGCGAAAACATGATTTTTCACTTGCGTTTGTCTCTGCTCCAAACTTTTCTCCAACGCCTGCAGGATCTTAAAAGAGGCTCAGGCTGAGGCTGGAGGACATGAGACATCGTCTGACTTGGGTGGTGGCATCCAAAGCCAGTGACCACCTCACACAACTGGCCCTTGAACTGTATCAGGTCTCCTTTCCAAAACACACCTGGAGGTCGTCTCTCCAAAAGGTTCATCCCTCCTGCACTCCAGCCAAACAAGGAGAAAGATTTAAAAAAAAATGCAGAAAATTCACCATAGGATGCCCAGAAAGAGAACTATTCTGAGTTAAGAATAAGCATACATAGCCACAAGCCTTACTCATTTGATGCTGAGAATATTAAAAAAGAAAGAAAAAAATACATATATATACACACACATTTGCAACCCAGATTTCCTTCCATCAGAGACCCAGGATTGTAACTGAAGGCAGGCAACAACTGGGACAATTTCAGTTATGGGAATCCACGCCTGCCTAGCTTTTAATTTACACTATATACAGCAATTACCTGAAGATTTATCTTTATCCCGCATTCCTTGGGGAGCAGTTTGGTTCAGCTCTCTGCTGAAAGCCCGAAACGCGCTGTACCACACTGCAAACGCAGCGCAGCTTCACAACACCACCCTACTGCTGCAAAAACAGGTGCTTTAATAAACTGTCGGCGGGTTTTCGGATAATCACACAATATTTAATACCATTTTGGCAAGCACGACCTAGAAACACATTTCACTCGGGGAAGCTTAATAGATCCGAGGGAGTTCCGACTTTCCTTCCTGCAACGCGCATCCTTGTGCTTGGTGATGCAAAAACACTGACGGTGACTTTATTGCTGACAGAGTGCGTGGCTTGCATATAGGAATACAAGGAATTAAAAAAATAAGGAAAAAATCAGGGTTAAAAAAAAAAAAAAAAAAAACATGTAATTCTGCTTCTTGCTATCTTTATGCCCCAATCCAGGGATGCACCAGTGCAGGTGAAGCTGCACAGCACGCTGTTTTTCTTGGGAAACCCGGATTAAGATGCTCCCTCGCACCCCCGCAGCCCTCCCGCTTGCCAAGGCCGCGCTGTGCCCGCACAAGTGCTGGGGAGGTCCCTGGGAAACCGATCCCCGAAACGACCGGAGTTAAAAATAACCCGCGTGCAATGGCAGGAATGAGCGCCCAGGGGTGGGGAGGAAATTCCCAGCGCGGCCGACGCGTGGTGCCGACGCGGCCGAAGCAGCGCTCGGTCCGGGGCACCCCGATCCGCTCTGTGCTCCACTCGCACAGCCGGGCTCCTCCTCCCGCGGAGCTGTATATCCTGCTGTAGCCAGGGTTTGCAGCCCCTGTCCTACACGACGTGCCTAAAGGGTGTTTATAAAGGGTGCTGCAGAAAACACGAGGCATCGCTGAGAAACGGGGTGCTGGACATGGGAAGCGTCACCCTTGTGCACCACCATCCTCGCCACTAAGCTGTGCCCAGGGCCCCGCAAGCGCTGGGCAGCAGCAGGCCGGTTAACGGGGAGCTCCACCACGCAGACACCCATTAAAACCCTATTACGCTTTCCCCAAACCCGTACACCTCCAACGTCACTTCATCTCCCCCTCGATCCCGCCTCCACCGCCCGCTCGCTGCCCTCCGCTTCTAACAGCCACAGTGACCTTGGCACCTGGCATTTTCTTAGAATTAATAGCAGGCTGGTGTTAATGGCCCTTGGCTACACCTTGGGCCATCAGCGCCTCCCAGACGGTCATTAATCCCAAGGAAATACCCTGCATCTCAATCGTTATTACCTAATTAGCTCAGCACACAGTCTGCGGAGCCCAGCACGCAAGGCGGTGACTCGTAATTACGGGCAAGGAAACTTCCAAGTCAAAAGATTCAGGATACTGTACCAAAACCTAATTAAAGGAATCTTAATGGGCTAATAAATAAAAGATAATTATTTGGGGCCTGAATCAGTACTTAAGTAAGTGAAACAACAGCTTTTGACTTAGTGGAGAGTTGCTCTGGGTCGTCTGCAATGTTACGGTGAACGTCACAGCAGCCGGTGCTCGTCGCGAGTTACCAGCAAGCACTTCTAGAAAGCTCTCTGATCCGTCTGGCAGTTTTGGTACCATAATTCCTCAGAAATTCAAATTTGATGGGTTTGACCCATCAGACCATTGGAAATGGTCTACAGGCCCAAAGACAGTAAAGGGCAGCCTGGTCCGCTTTTGTCAGAGCTATTTTTTAAAAAAACTCAAGTAACAACGGAGCTTTAATTCTGAGATTCTGCCTTGTCCAAGGCCCAAGCAAGGACCTTGACCTTGCTGCCAGTGTGATGCCAGCCCTCCCTGGAGCTGCTGGACCTACCCACTGCAAAGACACCAGGTTAAACCTGCTGCAGCGCTGAGCCGAGCACACTTCCACTTTGGCCAGTTCCTCGGAGCTTGTGCTAAATGGAGAACCAGTAGCTAACACTGGGACCAACTCAAGGGTGACCCAACTTCCTCCGGAGCTTCAGGCCAGCTCTGCAAGCCCAGGTCCTAGCGCTGTCCCTCCACCAGCACAGCTCGGCCCCAAGCCTGCATTGCCCAGCAGAGTCCCTCTCACCACCGCTTTCCCGCACGTGGTCGCCGGCCTCCACGACGTTCTCCACACGCCGAGGAGCTCCTCCAGCCCGGCTGCACCTCCCGGCTCCCACCACGGCCCTCGCAGGGCTGTAACGGGAGCTCCAGCACAAAAGCAAACACGGGAGCAAGGCTGCTCCCGCCTTCAGGGCTAAGTGCGGCGCTGGGGAAAGTGAGGTGGAGGTGCGGGGAGAGGATGCTCTTCCTGAGCAAGCTGCGAGGCCTCCACACTCCCTGCTCTGCTGCTGTCCAACCCACCTGATCTTCTTATGCCCACAATACTCTTATCGAGCACGTTACACAACACAGAACCAAAACATAGCAAACCGCAGCACAATCCTCACAGTTGTTAGAGGTTCCCCAAGGCATCCTCCTCCAGAAGCAGCTGGGGCCGCTGCAGCTCCTTCTTCCCACTTATTGCTCCTCTCAAGTCCTCCTGTCACCTGCAGGGCAGGGGTTTCTCCCCAGATTACTTGTCCTTTGCAGAGTCAATTATGTTCTCTCATTATCGGAGGCACCTAAACCGAAGCCAGACCTCATCCTTCACGGTGCTGCATTAATATCTCCACCCCAAAGGACGCCCAATCTCAACACCGGCTACTCGGAGCTTGAAGTGCTCTGAGCCTCCTTCCCCCTTCTCGAGGGGGCCGGGAGAGCAGGTTGTGGTAGCGACTGAGTGGAGCGGAGACCAACAGCCGCATCACAAAAAAAAAAAGAATCAGAAAGGGAAGAAAATTAAAGACTCCAATTCACAGAGGAGCTTGAGGAAACAGTTCAGAAGGAGGGAACGCCTCGTGATTTAAGTGTGAGGCTCAAAGGGAAAATGTGATGTTTAAAGTGGAAAGAACTATCTTTTAATGTTCTTGACTGTTATTACCTGGGATGGGAAGCAAGATGAGAACTAAAGGACTTCATGGATCAGCCAGCGCTGCAGGTTTGCACTCCCTGGTGTTAAGCAGTCACCGATGGGACCCTCTGAAGAACAGAGGCTGTCTGGGTTCCTCTCCTTCGAATATGGAAATCCACCAAGCTAAAACCAGCCTCCCTGTTACACACTCATCCTCTCTCTTGCTTACCACATACAGCTCGCTTTTTGACTTATTTTTATGGATTTTCATAATAAGGATGCACCCACGCAGTCGAGCTCCTTCCTGCCTCCAGGCTGGCCACATCGCTGCCCTAATAGCTGCGTAATTAAAACAAAAACCACTGAGGATAATTGGCAGGCTTTGCTAATTGAAAACCAAGTGGATAGTCATTTGGCCCAGGGAAAAGCCCTACTCATATGCCTTAATATGGACCACCATCTGCCTGCTACATTAGCCCTGGGGAAACAGTAACATATGAGTGACCAGCGCGGGTTATTTTTACAGAGCGCAGAGGACATCCCATCAGCTCACTTTCTGCATGGGAAAAGGCGTTTGGGTGCCAACGTAGCCAAACTGTCATGGAAAACACAGACACAAGGAGGATCTCTGCGCTGCGGTTGGACCTGCACCCAAAGCTCACACCACTGCTCTCCCCCTCTCCGAGACGCTCACCCAGAAGCTCCACACTAACCTCAACTCGCAGCAAGCGCCTTTCCCAGATCTGGGAATCACATTTCGGCTCCTTTCTTTGACACATAATGACGTTGGCAATTAGCGCTGCGAGCACACGACTGCCCTCGGTCTCTCTGATGTTCCTAATTTTTGCACCAATTGTTTTGCTGAGAGAGGAACTCCAGGGTACACCCAGGCCCTCCGGGCATAACGAAGAAGTGCTTAATAATAATAATAAAGCACATCACCCAGAAAGGTCTAACAGGATGCTTGAAACTGAATCTAAACCCTTTGCATGAAGTATGTTAATTACTAGGGTCACATCCCCATCCCTCTCTCCCTTATTTTGCCGAGAGATCTATTTTTATTTCCACTTTGGCATCGGAGCAGGGAACGGGCGGACACTGTTTGAGGTGAGTGCCATGAAGCTGCCCAGGTGGGAGCTCATTTGTGACTCACCGCGATAATTAACAGCAGGGCTGACCCCGTCGAGGGCCAGAACACGCTGCTGTGACGGAAACGCAACGCTTCTGGTGGCCCAAAATGGCCCAAACCCACACAGGCGGCAGCCTCCAGAAGCGCAGTCCATCACGGCAGAGCGCGTCTATAGGCATTTATAAGCTAAACCTAAGCTAAATATTTTTTACAAGTCACCTTGAGTTCTCACGTAGCCACAAGACCTACAGATATAGCATTAATTTCAAGCTGGGAATGTGTGCGATGGTTTCTCCTCTCTCATCCCACAGCTCCATGACACCCTGTAGCTGGGGATCCCCGTTGCAATCCCTCCACTACAAGCTATATATAAAAATATATATATATATTTACATCAGCTTCCCAGCTTTCACACTGGTGTATCTAATAACTGTGAAGACCGCAGACAGGTAATTAAGCTATTTGCAAATGAAAAAGGCTGGAACTACCCATCCACGCACCAAAGCGAGCCCTTCTCACGCTGCCTCGAGGACACACGAGGAGGGAGAGCTAATATTAAACACGGAGAAAGCAGAAGCCTACCCATAATTATTAGCAACATGCTTAGCGTTAGGTTGAGTGCCACGTTATTAGGAATTGGTTTAACACTCATTAGGGTTGCTCTGATCGCAATGAATTCATCCGCTAGTTGCATTGCCCTCGGATGGGCTCCCATCCTTCCACCTCAACCCAGTCGTTAAGTGTAAATTAACGAGCACTTAACGATGAAGCACGGGAAGCAATAGCTAAGTAGCTAGCAAAGCACTGGGAGCAAAAGTTAGTTAACAAAAAAACCATATTGTTTTCTGACCTGTCAAAAATACTGCACAAAACAAGAGCATTTTGCCATAAAGAATCTCCTCCGCTCATTTTCAGCTTCGTTTCTTGCAGAACCCAACCCGCGCTGTGTCGTGCTGTTACAGCGCGCTGCATCTGTCCAAACACTCCAAATTTTGGCATCTACAGGCCAAGCTTAACAAAAATAGACTGCCAAGAGCTCAGTGATATCAAAGTTACTATAGTAACTATAGTGACTATAGGTTTAATGGCAATGGGACATCTTTGAAGCAGTTACCTCTGTGTGCTTGGCTTTTGTTTGCTATAAATTACTGCCACTTTGTTTTCGGTACAATATCATCTAAATCTGCACAAACCACTATCTCTGTTGAACAAGTAAAGTACAGAGTAGAAAAACATAAGAAACCCAAGCAACAGCAGTTTATTACGAGCGACCGTTAACTAACGTTAAATGGTAGTAAAATACTCCTAGCAGCACACGTGGCATCCCCAGGAACACTAAATGACTTCATTAAGGGCACCGCTGACAGAGCAAATATCAAATGAATTCACAATAAGGAAGCTACGTCGAGAAAATATTGCCTGATAAAGAGAGCAGTGTCGGGCGAGAATGGTTTTACCTCCAACCTTCCCATCGCCCGGGTCTTGGTAAGCGCAAGAAGAAAGAGTCGGGCATCCTGCTCGTGCAGGGGCCTCAGCTGCCTCTCCCGCGAGCTCCTCAAGGTCTTTTACATTTTTCCCCTTTAATTTGGGAACTATCCAATTGTGTAAGAAAGCTTCTGAATCACCTTAGCTTTGCAACACACCGTGGCAAGCTGAGGAAACAAAAAAACAGATTACAGAGAAGTGTCTCGCTACTGTATAAACCTTATTGTTTTTTTTCCTCTATCCCCCCACACATTCAAACATTTAACCCTCCAAACCCTCTCCCTTTGGCTCCACCGGCCTCCCAAGCAGCCCATGGGATGCAGGAAGGAGCCTGGCAACAGACGGGGGAGCGGATCCGGGCCGGACGGCGCCGGCAGAGCCCAGCGCGGCTCCTCCGCAGCAGGCAGCCCGCGCGTGCCAGCGAGCCAAGGTCAAGCCTTCCCTTTAATTCTCCTCTTTCTCCTTTTTTTTTTTTTTTTTTTTTTTTTTTTGCAAGGCACGGGAAGAGAGCTTTAGTTGTTTCTGCATGGATGCAAGGTGAATGAGGCTGTCGCTTCTCATTGCAGTGCTATTTATTACAGGTCGCTGACATAATACAGCTTTTTTTTTTCTTCTTCTCCTTTCCTTCTCCTCCTCCCCTCGATGCAAAAATAAAAAAAAAATAAAAAGAGAGGGCTCTTCAACATTGTCTCGCTTACTCGCTTCTTCGGATGGAATATATGAACAGTTTTAATTTATTTATATAGTGATCTGACAACTGAGATGCATCAGCTTATTTTCAGAGGTCTCCTGCAGAACAAGGCAAGCTACCCTGTTATTAGGAGGATTAAGAACCCACATGCATAATAAAAGAAAAAACAGAGTACACATTTGGGAAAGACACTGAAAAATTAACCCCTTCAGGCCAGGGGGCTGGCAAAGAAAGGAGAATTTATAGATATCAAAGCAAGGCGGGATGGGAATCATAACATAGGCTTGCTCCTGCATGAACCAGATTCACAATAAGGGAAAAATAAGGTAAAATAGAGGAAATTGCATGCCCTCAGCCAGGGTAAACCCACATCGAGCCGCCAACTGCCCCCAGTGCCCCGAGAGCCGTTCCCAGAAGCCCCAAGAGGGCTGTAAGGGCTAGTGCCACTCTCTCATCAGCAGTTCCTCCCAATTTAATCCATAGTTTCAGATGAAAAGCTTCTATAGATCTCGTCTGTCTCGAGATGAGTTTGTCTAGAGGTCCAAGCAATAAATTGATGATAAATCAATTTTCCTGCACTGTGCTTTGTAGCCTGATTCCCCCCTCCACCCCAATACAGCACCCAGAGCTGCGTACGAAGCCCCACGTCCCTCACTCGTGTTTAAAGGCAGGCTGGCACTGCTAAACATCCAGAATATTCACGGTCTATTTCGGGGTTATTACGGAGAAGCCAGAACCGCCTTAACAGCGAAAGCTCACGCGCAACGCGGTTCACCTCACGGCCACGTCGCTGCAGAGGCGGCTGCACGGCACAGGCCGGGGAGCCACGCGCTGATTTGTGACGAGCCGGAATCAACCACCCCGGCGCTACCGCAAAAACAGCTCCAAAGCCGCTCCGAGCGGAGCCCGACAACCCGCCAGCCCTCGCGGGGCCTGCGAGTCCCCCGGCTCATTCCCACCACCAAGAACCACACGCAGCTCCATGGCTTCCTGCACGTCCCCCTCGTCGCCGAGGAACTCGTTTCACCTCCGGCACCCGCGTGTCCTCCCAGCAAGAGCCGCAGCGGAGCCGGCAGTTGCTACGCAGCGAGGGCAGCTCTTAGCGCTCCGCTTGGTAATACAATTAGTATCGTGATTTACATGGTGTGTTTTATCCTCTCCCAGCCCAAAACGCTTCACAGGTGCCAACTTCTTCCCCATGGGCTGGGGGTGAAGCCCGCACCAGGGCAGCTCCGTAGCTGCAAGCTGCGGGCTGCACTGCCCGCTCTCCCGCTACGGTCCCGAATTCCTGCGCTGAAAACAAACATGTTGGCAGAATCCCAGGCCAAACAAGCACAGAGCGAGAAATAACTTCAAAATGTGTGTGTGTGTGTACAGAAATATAGTAAACACGATGGTTTTTGCAGTGGTGGAAGCAGCGCTTTAGACGGTGGTTTGATGACGAATTCCTCAGCAGTGAGATCACGTGGGCTCTGGTGGCTCTCCAAGCTGACGCGGGCAGCAAGCACAGTCCCTCGAGAGCCCTTCCAGCAACTGCCACAGCTGGGGACCAGCAGTGCCCCAGGAAAGCGATACACAGCGCGCCGGGCACCCATTTGGGAGGCCCAACTGCTCCTTTTGGCTTTGCCACCAACTTGCAGGAGAGCAAAGCGACGTGTCCACGTGCATCTTCTTCCAGGGCTTTTCAGGTTTTCATTGGAAAGCCACTCTTCTCCCAACTGGAGGAGGACGGTGGTATCTCCAGGAGCCCGAGCAGCAACTTTTGCAGACTCACTTGCAGCCCAAACACATCACACATGCCCATAGCCTCCCTGCTGGTGTTCTCCTTGCTCATGGAGTGCCTCTGCGCAGCTGCGCGTGGTGCGGGGGGTTCTGCATGTCATCCTTCGTTGCCCATTCTGTGAGGCAGGGCCCCATGATGTGCCCTAACTGGGGGTGTCCTGAAAGGTATCGGTTCTCAGTGGGAGGAAGACGCTTGCCCTTCATTCGGGAGCCCCGTCACCAGCAGTAATTGGAGGGAAAACAAACACGGCTGGAGAAGAGGGGACAAGAACACAAGGGAAAAGGGCCGCACGACGCGGCCATGGCGAAAGCTGCGTTTTCTGCAATGAATATTCAAAACCCAATTTGCAAAATTGGTTAATTTTGCCTACTAATGGACAGCTACACATCTAACTGACCATTTGTGCAAGCAATTACATGCACGATTACTAGAGCGCTTAATTGTGCAGGCCTGATTTTGAAATGGGGCCTTATAGCGCCTGTGCTCAACAGAAAAGCATATTTAATAAATAGATATTGACCACTGTGAAGTATGATCATTGAGACCTACTCATTCAAAGCCAAATATTGGCAGACTACGCTGAAGGGTACATATTTACCCAAAGGGAGCACCATGCAGTGCTAGTGGAAACCCACTGAACTGAACCATATGTTTCTCCTGCTAAATCTTTTTGTCCTTTAAGTTGTAAGAGCTGGCACCACGTAAGGCCAACGCAGGCACGTGTACCTGTATAAACACTCTTGTTATCTTCATGTGAAACATTGGCAAGTTGTCTTACTGTGGTTAATTTTTTCCGTGGGAGAGCTCTTCTTAGGCATTCTTGCTGCTTAAGTCATATTCCAGGAGGGAAGGGAATCTAATTAAAAGTACATTAAAACACCCCACTCTTCGCGAGCTGATTGCAATTTGCAAGTGTGGTTTCATCAGCTGCACCTTGACGATCAGGAGAGACCCAGGTTTTGAAGTATTAGGTGGAATAGGTGTTTTTGCATACGTGATTTATGCAGTTAATGGCCTAGACCTTGTTAGTCCAGTATTGTTGTCTTCCAAGGAGACAACTCCATGTAAAAACTTTATCATCTCAAAGCATTTGCAGCCAATCACGAGGAGTATTTTTCTTTTACAGAATAATACCGAGACCATCAATTTTCACGTGAGCACCATCCACGAGTCTCTATTTTACATGTCAACCAAACACTCTTGAAGATTAGCTGTCAGCAGCCTCAGGTGCTGGCCAAACATCTATTTTCTGTACGGATGATGCATTAAGTTTAAGGCGCTCATTGCTACCGCAGGCAAGGTAATACAGCAATTACTAAGCTATTCCTGACTTACGAATCCATAAGCAATCACAGTGTTAGAAACCCAAACTCAGGGGGAAAGAAACCAAGGCCAGTTAAAACACAAAGACCAAAAACATCCACGGAGAGGCCCCTGCAGAAACCACATGCCCCAGCCTTTACTTGGAGAAAAACAACTGCTTATAATGCCTTTTTCCCCTCATTTCTATGAGCCTTCGGCAGGACGGACATTCCTCGTGCTGACAGCAAGGAGTTTGGTGGGATCATTCCCCAGAGCCAGGAACATCGACCTGGTACCCGTTTCACAGCCCGGGCGCGATGCTGTAACCATGTGGCACCACAGCAACCCAAGGGAAGCTGATAGAGGCTCAATAAACCCGTTTTCCCCATCTCCAAAGTCACCCGCAACATTTCACGGTTGTTGGAAACCCCAACCTGCGAGTAAAACCTTGGAAACAGTAAAATCCAGTGATGATAGATGGCAGCCCTGGGGTTTTCTGCCTCTCTCGATTTTTTTTCTGTGCACACATTTGCAGCTAGAGGTATTTTCCTTTCCCAACGTGAAGACCCAAGATTCCCAGGACTCCAAGGCCTGGGGAGAAAACTGAAGGAACCTGCAACAAATAACACTGCATTAATCTATTCATAAATATTTCAAAGAAAAGAGGACATTCTCCTCAGTTATTACAGGACTGCAAACGCCAATAAAAACTCATGTTATTAAATGTTAAAGCCGCTTGCCAGGATCCTCAGGCAGCCAGCACCGTTCTGCACGGGCCCTATTTGGTTTCCTTTCCTTTTCCATCTCCACGAAGACGCTTTGGGTGGAACGGGCCCCACACTACCACAATAGCTGTATTTCACATCGCGACACGACAAGGCTTCATAGCGCCACCCAATGCAACAGGGAGAACTCCAGGCACACGAGCGCGTCCCGCTGCGGAGGCTCCCGCTGCCGCTGCGTTATTTGCCCTTTGCTTTGCAAACTTGTACATTCCCCAAGTGTTAATTCCCCATTCCCGGCATCAAGCGCCCGAGTCAGCTCGCGGAAGGTGGGAAATAGCAGGGATCAGGTGGCAATTTGCTAAAGGGAATTAGCTGCACTCCCTGTTTGTGTATCGGTTTCCCTCCCTCACGACCTGCTAATTCGGGCAACGCTCATCACCCTGCTCGCAGAGAGGGAGCAATAAAGGTGCCTTTCAAAAGGCACCTTTCACAAGGAAAAATAAATAAAAAGAGGCAGCCATATACATCATTTTGGCCTTTTCCTAGAAAATTCCCTGGCTTTTTCCACACGCTCAGATGCGCCCATTCTCTAAACAGTATTAATAGCTACTAAAAAATTGTATCTGCCTACCAATCACTCCAGCTTCCTCCTTAATGGCAAGTACATTTTTAGAGCGTTAAATATATCAACAGGGACAATGGTTGCTAAATTTGAAGTCAACAACAACTGGAAGACGTTAGCTGCTTCGCTGATATTTTTACATGCTACAGAAATATCTCTTGAAATAAATGAGCCCCTTTTTCTTCATTTAATCCTTCCAAAGAGATAATAAAATAATACTGGATTCTAAATACTGTCACACATCCTCAGCAAACAGCAACTCAAATTTAGATCCGCACATTTCTTCCTGCCAAAGACAACGAGCAAAAATATCCCCAATTCCAGTCCATGGGGCGGACAAGGAGTTTCAAGGCGGCCAGTGGCCACTGCGCAACCCGCAAGATCTCAAAACTTGCTCAAAAGGGCAAAGCTGTATTTTATTTTTTGCAGTGCACAAGAAAAACTGTGGGGTTTTGTTGTTGTTGGCAGCTTTTTCCGCTCCCCTCTTCTTCCCTTCAACCTCCTTCCAATTTTACCATTCCCTTCATAGATTTTTAACATTACCAAACCAGGGAGGGACACAGAAAGCGGAAAAAGACAAGAAAAAGGGCAATGTTTGGGGGCGGGCTGGACCCCCAGAGCTGGGGGGCATGCTGCTTGATGCGCCCGTGCCCCAGGATGGTCGGACCCCTCAGCACAGCCCACCAGGACTGCAGGAGTATCGCAGATGCAGAGAGTTTTCAGTCTTTAGGACCAGACTTAAGATCCGGCCCTGCAACAGGCAGCAAGGAGGCTGCCTACGCAGTGCTCCATAGGGTACTAGGGCTGCCCATACCCATTCCTGGAGGGCAACTTCCCAAGCGTGGCGCTACTGGAGCATCCTGGACCACCAGAGCCCTTTTCCCATCCCCACATCCCTCCGCAGGCACCGGCTCTGGAGCAGATGCCGGCCCACGGCAGGCGCAAGGGCACGGGGTCCAGGGCACCTCTGCTGTGCCCGGCTTCCAGACGGGCCATTCCTGCACCACAAACACAACGAGAGCAGCTGGTGGCGAGCTACAGAAGTTACATCACCGGGTGACAACAGCACGTGCGACAAAGCTGATTTATTGGAGAAAAGATGAAGAAAGACCCAGTTATTTACGCCCCTCCAGTTACCGCACACGCAGCTGCACAAGTCAGCAGAGAGCACGAACAAAGCATAGAATTCGTAATTCAGAAATCTCTAAAGCTGGCCTCAAAGACAACATACATGACGATACAGTTTTGTAAAGCCCTGATAAGGAGCGCATCCACTACAAGTCCGGGGCTTATTTTCCCGTTTATCTCATTTCCTCACTCACCTCTATTGCAAGAGGCAACGTGGAAATGAACAAGAGACATCAGTAAAGAGGGGAAACTTTGACAGACTTAGGGTACGAATTTACTTTCCTCTTATGTATTTATAACCCCTGTATTCTTAGGGTGTGGGTTTACACAGCGCATGTGCTCTTATAGCTTGAAAAATGGACTCGACTGTCCAAGCAACTGCCACGGTGACAGGTCCCCATGCATCAGTGATGCAGAAACCACCAGGCCCAGACCTCGCATCCCATTTATGCAGTGGGAAGCAGGAAGAGCTCCTCTGGCAGGCTAAAAAAAATGTTTTTATTTATACATCTCAGCAGCTGCTCAAAGATTTCAGGGGGTTTGGCACGTGCCCCGTGCGCCTGGCAGCGATGAAGAGAGCAGCTCACAGAGGCAGCAGCCCTGGCACCAGCCAGCAAAGCCAAAGCACAAGGTTGGGCACCTATCCGCTCGCCCGAGCCAAAAAGGGGAATAAGCAACAAGAATCAGGGATGGAGCTGCTGAAGGCAGGAATCTTTCCGGCCAGCTCCGGTACTCCTACGGGCTAGTACAGCTGGATACTACCCTCGCTACAAACAAGCTGCACGGAGCAGGGGGCAGCTGCCAGTTCCTGCCGTTTGCCCCTGCAGTGACCACGCTCCTGACTGCACACCCTGACCTGCCAGCACGCGCTGCGAACAAGCAGCAACGGCAGAAACCCGCTACCCGTTTTAACCAACAGCACTTAAGACCAAAGCACCCAAAAATGCCTTTTCTGAAGCCAGTAGAGCCCCTCCAGCCGCTGGTTTGGGGCACCTGGAGCGGTGACTCCCCTGGGTCCCTCCGAGGCTCCCCATCCCATCCCATTCCACCCCGGGCCGGGAAGCCCTCGGGAACGCGGGGCCTCCTGCCAGGGAGCTCCTGGGGGCTGCTGCCACCTACAGCCGCGGCCGCCGCACGGCTCCGGCTCCGGCTGCTGCTCTCGCTCGGTAAAACCCTCCCGGCGGGACGCGCCCGGGCTCCCGGGGGCAGCAGCTACCGCCCGGCCAAATCCGTGCTCCGGGGCAGCCTGGGCTCCCCCCTTTTTCCAGTCTAGCATGGAAACAAGCCGGCTGCGGGCTCAGAAGCGCTGGCGCGCGCAGGTGAGCGCCGGGCTCGGGCTAATGGCCGGCAGGAGCCCCGAGGCGCGCGCGGCAGCACCCCGCTCCTCCTGCCTCCGCGCGGGCTCCCGGCGCTCCGCGGCGTTTGCGCGCTCATCGTCGCCGCCTTCACATTAATTACGAACGGTGCCAAAGCCCCAGACACGTGCCCATCGGTTACTCCGAATAGAAATGAACCCCTTCACAAGTAAAACGCCCCGCAAACAACGTCCCTTAATGCAATAA
>JAWLRI010000801.1:2032498-2047227 GCA_034781795.1 Crypturellus tataupa | reverse complement strand
GGGAAGGGGATGAGACTCCTGGGGCGGGATGGGGATCGGGAAGGGGATGGGACCCCCAGGACGGAATGGGGATGAGGAAGGGGATGGGGAAGGGGATGAGGCCCCCGGGATGGAACAGGGATCAGGAAGGGGATGGGACCCCTGAGGTGGGATGGGGATTGGGATGGGGAAGGGGATGGGACCCCCAGGGTGGGATAGGGATCGGGAAGGGGATGGAACCCCCGAGGCGGGATGGGGATTGGGATGGGGATGGGGAAGGGGATGGGACCCCTGAGGTGGGATTTGGACCCCCCAGGCGGAACGGGGATGGGGAAGGGGGATGAAAAGGGCTGGATCCGGCTGCGGGGAGGTGGAGGGCGGCTCCGTCGTGTCCCCACGGGGACGGCGGCAGCGGCACCGTCGGGTTTGGGGCGCGGATGCTCAGGCCGTCCCCGCCGCCAGCACCATCGCCAGCTCGGGGCTGCAGCACGTCTCGGCGGACGCCTTCCGGGACGCCCCCCGGCTCAGCCACGTGTGAGTGGGTCCCCGCGCTCGTCCCCGCGCCGAGGGCGCGATCGATGCCGTCCGGCTGCCCCGGGCCGCGCAGCTCCATCCGTGACAGCGGGTCGGCACGGAGCGGGGTCGCCGCTGAGTGGGAAAACATCGATCGGAGCAGGAGCGCCGGCGGCTCCCGCTGCGCCGGCCCCGGAGCGGCAGGGGATGCGGGAAGCAGGGGGGGGCCCTGCGCGATGCTGCCCCATAGCCGGGCTGCTCCGGGGCGTCCCCGGCGCTCAGGGGCTCCGTCCCCGCAGGAATCTCTCCTGCAACGCCCTGCGCAGCCTGTCCTGGAGGAGCTTCCAGCACCTGCCGCTGCAGCAGCTGTGAGTGACCCCGCTGGGGCCGGGGGGCCGCCCGGGCGCTCCCGCACGCGGGGCTGCAGCAGCTCGGGGGTCCGGCCCAGGGGTCCCGCCGCCGCCGCCAGGGCCGGGAGAGCCCAACAGCCGGCCAGGAGCCTCAGTGAAGCCACCAGAGGAGCGGCTGTCCAGCCCAAACGCCTGCCACATTAGCGCTGCCCCACTATCCTCTCGTTTTTCAGCGGATTTTCCAGCCACGCAGCAGTTCTCGCGTCCCCAGTTCATTGCAACGCACCCCCGCCCGCCAAAGGTTTATCTTTTGCTTTAGTCTGCACCCGGGCTGCGCGTTCCTTCCCCGCAGGGATCTGCTGCAGCCGAGGTGCTGCCCGGGGCGCTCGGCGGGGACGAGCGGCAGGGCCTGCGGCGGGATGCGCTGCCGGAGCGAGGGCCTCCGCTCCCGCAAATATTTAAACAGGGAAATCTCCCTCGCTCCGGGCTGCCGGGCAAACAGCGCCTCGTGGCACTGCCCAGACCGGCGGGACCGCACTGGGCCGGGAGAGCAGCGCTGCGCTGGGCCGCTCCGCAGATCCGGCCGGGAAGAGGCGCAGGGCAGGCGGTGCGGAGCGGGAGGCCCGCAGGCTCCCGGATTCCTCCCGCCGGAGGAGTTTCTTCCTGACTTTTTTTCTCTCTGCGATTCAATATTGAGCAACAGTGGCATCCGCTGGGCAGCGCGCTGCCTCCAGCGCCGACACGCGCTTCCCCTCCGTGCTAATTCAATAAACACAGTCCCCGGATTGAGGTGGATTTGGGGGGTCCCTTCCCCAGCCTTAGCCTGGCTGCCTCCTGCTCTGCCCCTCTATCTTTACTTCTGATTTTTCAGGGGGTTTTGCAGCCACACAGCAGTTCTTGTGTCCCCAGTCCATTGCAAAGCACCCCCACTCCACAAAGGTTTCTCTTTTCTGACACAGCTTTTGCTAACCGTTCACAAAATGAGCTTTTTTCCCTCCTTTTTCTCCTCCTAAAGTAATCTGTTCCTTAAGAGGCTGAATTAAAAAGGGCCATAAATGCCTTCCAAGACTAGCAGTAATTAATAAAAATGAAGCAGTAATTGGCCGTTATTTTTTTTCTCTCGCGCACACATATGCCCGGAGCGAGGCCCCTAAAATCCCTGTTCTAGCAGGAAAAGTCTCCTCCACCGCCGAGCAGCCGGCATCCGCGGGACGCGCAATGCGCCGAGGGGCGCAGCGAGGCTCCCGAAACGCGGGAGAAGGAGCAAAGGGAGAGTCTGCGGCTGCACAGGGCGAACGGAGGGGTCTCGAGGAGGAGGAGGGCTGGAGAGGGTGCACGCAGCCGCTGGGGAAGATGGTGAGCTATTTCCTCCTGAAAAACGGCACTTTTAACCTGTCAAACTTGACCCCGGTGGACACCTGAGCCCGGGAACTTCTGCAGGAGTTCGGAAAGGGCTCAGATGTTTAAGGGCAAGACAGTTTTATATACGTATATATAAAAACCAGTAGAAGCGATAATAGTCTGTCGTGGCTGGGAGCATAAATCAGCCTTTTACGGCTTTCCCTTCAGCCGCCGACACCTAACTTGGGGATTTTTATACCATTTTGGAAGCAGGCAGGAGCGAGCACTGCCGGGGAGCCACATGAGCCCATGGGCCCTGTGTCCCCATGTGGCTCACGCTGCACACGAAGGGCTGTGCAAAGCTCCACTTCATCCCATGGGGCCCCAGGAAAGCAAAGCCCAAGGAGGGGTTTCCTACCGGTCCCAAATCCAAGCGTGGCCTGGGCTTGTGGAACAAATCGTGGCTTCCTCCTCTCCTTCCCAGCTCTCTGGGCACACTCTCAGCCACTGAGGGGCTTTGACGTGGGGACGGCAGTGCCCGTTCTGGCTCAGGCTCGGCTCCTTGTAGTGTCCGGTTCCCGTTTCTTGCTCTCGCGGACCTGCCTCTCCCAGCTCCTACGGGCAGCGCGGGCTTCACCTCATTGCAACTGGAGGAAAACTACTGGCCGTGCTCGATCCGTGCACCGGGCTGCAGCGCCCACCAGGTCATGGGTGTCGCTACAGCCAGCCAGCCTGCTGCAGGAGCAGGGCTGCCCCTTGTGCTGCCACTTGAGAAGGTTGTTCTCGTGGTGGCTCTCGGGGCTCCGAGCGCCTCCTGCACGCAGAGCGGCTCCCACGTGCGTCCCCATGGCACGAAGCCCATGGTTGTCGCTGTCAGGACCCAAAACTTCCTCCAGCAGTGGTGGTGGGAAGTGCCCCCCAGCATCCCTGCTCCTCTCTCCTCTGATTTTCCCCTTTTGCTCTTTTTTCCACACCTGGCATCCAGCTGCCTGGAGGTGAATGCTCTCTTCTTGCACTGATTCCTTTGGAGGAGAGTGCACTAGGAAAAAATCAGTACCATGCACTATGTAAGTCCTTCCTTTTCCTTTTTTAACCTCCATTAGTGCTTTTTGCGTATTTGGCGACCAGGATTTTTTTTTTAGGGCTGATACTCAGGACTCTGACAAAGGCCCCATCATTCTAACAAAACCAAGCAGGAGAAGAGACCATGCTCTGCTGCGCCTTGGCTTTCATGGACCGGGGCAGATGCTCTTCCAGATTGGCACTGGCTCCAGTCCGTCACGGACCCACCGAGGATGCTCTTGGCTGCCGTCATTTACTCTCCAAGACCAAAGCCAGGGACCCAATCCCTCCTGAAGATGATGTGGTCCTACGTGCTCACGGCTTGTCCAGAGCATCTCCCATGTCTACAGCAGCACCTTTGTTTGAAAGAATGAGGAAAAAAATCTAGTCCAGATCCGGACTAACCAGCGACTCCAGCCCAAGTCTTGCCAAGGTGACTGCCCATCACCTCTCCATCTGCTCTGACAATCACAGGCTCGATGCAGGAGTTTTTTCTGAGGTTTCTTCATTTATCTCCTGCTGCCAAACTGCCTGCTTGCCGACAAGAAGTGCCCAGCCAGCACTTGGAGCTGCCTTCCCATCGCGCCATAAAAACCTGCCACAGATTAGGTCCACCCCTGCAAGCAGGGAATCGCAGCACGCTTCCCTCCTAAGGTTCAAATTGAGGCTTAATGAAGACTCAGAATTTAAGATGAAATGCTCAGCCCCTGGCTAATTATGTGTGTAAGGTTCAATTTGCTGGGGAAGCATCCAAGCTAAAAGAAGAAGAAAAAAAACCTTGCAAACAGTATTTACATGTTGGAGAATACCGGGAATGCTCCCTTGAGATTACACACAAAAACCACGTTGGGCTCGTGAGTGCTTTTAGGCAGCCTCCCTGTACTTTCAAATCAGCCAGATTACGGCAGAAGCCAGTCTGCTCCCTGTGTGGTTTGCAGAGACATTTGTCCTTGTGCCGCCTTCTCACCCATGAGTCCGTAGGACTTGGCTGTGCCCGAGTGACCTAACTGCACGATGCAACACACACGGGCTCAGCCTTAGGAGGGGGGAAATCCATAAGGCAGACTGCAGTGCCCTGCAGAAGGTGCCTTGTGAGGAGCCCAGGTTTACTCCTTGGCATCGAGCGGGACCACCCGTGGGCTGGAAGGCAGGAGGGCACCGATCTGCACTGCTGAAGTGTTCGGGTCCAATCCTGCTCCCCTGCACCGGGAATTCTTGCTCCCCTCTGGAGGCACAGGATGAAGAAGGGGTGAAAGTCTCCTAGGATGAAAGACAGGCAGCAATAAAACATTGCACACACGAACGTATTTCTGCGTTCTAGCTCTGCTCGTGTTCCCCACACTGCCTGCTACGATTCTACTCCATAGGTCTACGTGGGTGAAAATCTCAAATTCAGATCCCTTTTGAAGCTATTATATTGCATTTCCAAAGAATTATGCTAAGCTGCTGTTTACTTTCCACTTACGTCTTTCATTACAATTCCAGTCATTGGCTGGATCAAGTTTTCATTTTTATAATATTTTTCCTCCCTGTAGCAATGTCTTGTAAACAGCCTGCTTATTTATGACTCTAAACGAGATGTAAAACTGGGTGAATATCTTGCAGTATTAAGAAAAAATAGCTGTGGTTACTGCCTTATACAATATGCTTGATAAATCTGAATAATCTAAATTTTTATTGCAGCAATCCCTAAAATAAAGGGCTACAATTTCCTTTTGTTTTTGTTTTTGCTTTTTAATAGTGCACAAAAATTCTAATAAACAATTTAGTCTGAACTACAGGGAGAACCAAGAGGCTGCTCAGATGCAGGGACTCGCTGGGTTATTGGAAATGACTGGCGAGGCTGCAACTACTTTGACTTGCCGATATTTCTTATCCCTCCTTTTTTAATAACAGCACCACAGTAGAGCTTTTATGAAAAATGAAATATCCTTTTCCAAAGGATGGAAATATTTATGTGCGTTGCAGAGATGCACCTGAGGTGCCGGTGGTCTCAGTACAGCAGACGCCCACCGCGCCGCGCGCAGGTTTCACATACGTGAACATTGGCGCTCCGTCTGCTCGCCCCTTATCCACCAACCTGCTTTTTGCCTTCGGGGGATCTGCTGACCAATTTTTCTTCCTCTTTGTGAGCAAGCTTCATACTCAAAACACGAAGCACAAGGTTTGCAACGTCCCTGGGCGTCCCTGCTGTCCCTGTGTGTAAAACAGAGGAGAATTTAAAGGCTGCTTTCTGCTCTGCCATGCGACACGAAGCGGATTACGCTTCCCGCTACACAGTAAAACGCCGTTCTCAATGTCACGCCAATTAGTTAATAGGCAGAGAGCACTTATTAAAAACATATACGTATGGCTTGCGGTGGGGAGAGCGTTTCCCCTCGCTTCGCTGCCACGCGCCCGGCCTATCGTCTCTGCGGGGACGTGGAAGTGGCGCCCGGCTCGGTGTCACCTGGCTTTTAAATGACGCTGCTGACAAAACATGATGCTTAAACAAATGGATGATGAGCTGTGGGATTTGAGGGAAGATAGCAACGCTTCCCATCCCGCCTGACAAGCTGACAAGCAGGTGAAAAATGTTGCCACGTAAAGACAGTTGTCTTTATTGATAAAGGGAGACGTCAGTGAAACATGTTAGCTGCAGCAAGCCAGTAGGTGCCCAGATGAGATGGACTGGGGTAAAAATAAGGCTCCGTTAGACTGGTCCTATCTCTCTTCGGGGCTCAGACCTGCGGATGCAGTGAGCACACCTTCCGTTGCCGGCAGGTTGAGAACTAAGGCCCCGGTTCCAGCTCCAGGTTGGTGGCCACGGCAGAGCTCCGTCCTTGCCCTTGCTCCACCAAGCGCCCCAGGTGCTGCTGCTCAGGAGGCAGAGGATTCACCCCCTCGTCACTCACCCTCATGCAAGGGGAAGCACCTGAGCTCCTGCTTCCCCAGCTCATGGTACAGTTGGTACTGGGAAGTAAATTTTTGCTAAAGGAAGGTAATTGTCCTCGAGTGCTACCTGCGGAGCACGGATGAGTCTGCTCTACAGTGCCAGGGGAAGGTGACGGCAGCCCATGGCTACGTGCCACCACCTCCAGCGCTTGCAGCTCCCAGGTAGAGCAGGAGAGCACACGAGAAGGCTGTTCGCAGCCATTCCGCGTTGCAACACGAGACGACGAGACGCTCCCGCTGCAGCGCAGCTACATGGGCAGCTGTGCCCAAGGGGCACTTCATAACCCGTGCATTTTTAAATTGCCAGCGCCCCAGAATCGGAGTCTTTATACTGCAACTTTGGTGCAACAGTGCCGCTGGGCTGGTGGCAAGCGGGCTGTCCCGGCGGGCGCTGGGCAGCGATGCCCTGGCTTTGCTCGGCCTCCAGTCGCAAGCACAGGGACAGCGCAAGGAGCGAGAAGCAGGTGCTGCACGAACATTGGCCACCTCTCCAGCACGCTGCAGACCCACTTGCGTGGAGGAATAGCCCAGCACGACCAAGTGCAACCGAGAGCCCCGGGGGGCTGCCGCCGGCGCGGCCTGGCGCGCGGCCGGTCCTGGCGCGATGCAACACTGCCCTCTCACGGCTCTCCTGCCGGGAACACCGGCCCTGGCGGAGGAGCAGGCCGGGAATACCAGCCCTGGCGGAGGAGCAGGCCAGCACACTGCACCTGCAGAGGATGTTCTGTGGTCTCCATGCAGCACGTACGGTGCCTGACGCGATGCCCAATCTATAGTGGCAAAGAAGACAGCAGGAGCTCGCGTGATCCACCCTTGCCAAGCTTCGGGAAGCCAAGCTGGCTGTAGCATTTCATCTTGCGTAGGAAGGGGGTGCTTTTCAGTTTGGGCACGTTGCAAATCGCAGCAAGTAGCAGTGGTGCCTGGGCTCCCGCCTTGCAGATCTTCTCTTCTTCGCACAGTTTTTTTAAAGTTGCAAGAACCAAGTCCTGTCAGCGTAGGAAAAATAACAGGCAGAGTTTTGCTGAGGGACCAACTCCTCCCAGGCTCACTCTCAATAAAAAGATAAATCACAAGTGAAGAAGGCAAATGGTGTTGCTGCTCGGGAAGGAGGTTTTTGCAGCATTGCCCCCAGCCTGCTGCAGTGCCACATGCCAGCAGAGAAGAGAAAATAGGAGAAAATAGGTGAACAAAAGGGCGTACAGTAATCAGTTCCTCTTACTGAATACCGATTTCACAAATCAATCATGGGCATAAGCTAATGATGTAGTCTCAAGCCAAGAGGCTTAAAAAGATTTTTACAAAGGAAAACGATTTTGAAATACTGAAAAAGGAAAGCCCTTAGATAATTTTCCCACCCAGCAGTCACACCATTTAAACAAGCAATTCAAGCAAAATTGAGGCATTTGCCAGTCAATTCCCAAACAGCATTTCTAAAGGAAGGCTTTATCCCATAGCTGGCCTTTCCCCCACCTCCCTCCAAAGCGGATAAAAGGAGGAAGCGCTGCCGGAGGCTGCAGGTCGGCAGCTCAGCGCGCTCCCGCGGCCACGCTGGAGCTGAGCAAAAAGCAGAGGGCACGTGGGGAAGCCACAAGCACGAAGCAGGGGTGCAGTTATGGCACGGGGCTCCCAATGAGGCCACCGCAGGTCCCAGTCCCATCCCACACCCTCGCGGACCCTCTTGCAGACGCAGTTACTTGGTGCCTGGGTTCCACCTGACGCACTGAAGCACGAAGGAGAGGTAATGGGCTGTATTAATCTTCACGATTCTTTTCCACCTCTCTAGGTTTATATATGTTCAAGATAAAATATTAGGCTGGGAAACCTATATTTAACAAAATATCAGCAAAAGGGGGAGGATGTCTAAACTAATTAGGCTGCTCTTCCATGAGGATGAGGGGAGATCTTCTGGGAGCCACTTTGCAAGACTGTAGAACTAAACAAGTTCAGATGAAAAACGGGATTTCTTCACTTCCTTCAAAACACGCTGCGTCCCTGGCCCGTAACGTCATTCCCACCAGCTACGGTCAAGGGGGAAACTTGACCCTCTGGAAGGAAAGCAGCCAGTCGACTTCTCCATCCCAACTCCACCTCTTCTGCTGCGGCTTCTCCTCCAGCATTGACTTTGCCTGCAGCTCACGTGGAGTTTGGGCACACGGGGTCTGCCCATTGGGGCCCAATCCAGAGCACAGGGATTTCAGCTGGGTCAACCTCGCGAGGTCCATGGGAATAAGGGCAGGGACGGGGAACTAGCTGTAAACAGCAGGTTGCTAACCCAGGGTTTGGCTCCTTCGGGTTGAGCCCATGCCTCTCTGCCAGGCAAGCTACTGCCCCGGGTTATTTCAGGGCTAAACTTAGACATCGGGCACCACTGCTCACCTCCTGCCTTGATGTGGCTGCTCCTCTCCTGCAGCAGCAGCCCCCGGCCAGATTTTCTTTCCTATAGGAAAAGAGAAAGCTTGGATACGTTTCTGAACTAGTGATACAAAGCCAAGGCATCTCGCTGGAACCAAAGAGCACTGAGCTCCACGGTTTCCTCAGCGGCTTCTTTTCTGGCAGACAAATCTCATTCTCAGCTCACCCAGAAAAAGGTCAGCCAAGCCATCAAATATTTCAAAGCACAATTAAGACCCTAAATGAGAGAAGTTAAAGTTTAATGCTGAAACTTCACTGCCAGTTGATGCTCATCAATTATAAGGGTCACTTGAAATACGACGAGCAGAACCAGCGCGCGTGTCGGAGACTCGCCGCTACGGCCGGGCATTACGAAACCTTTTGGCGCAGCAAAGAGCCTCGCTGCAATACGAGGGCTGCTGCCGTCAACGAAACCTCACGGTGCAGCTGGCTGGGAGATTTGGGAGCTGCTTTGGATCCACAGAAGCTGAGGCCTTTTGCTGCCCTTAAAACAACTCGGTTTCCCTACGTGGGTACAGCTATCCAGGAGACACCAGCCCCTGCAATTCCCTCTCAGGGGATAGGATTATTCAAGGATAAACCAGAGACTTGAGGTGAAAACAAACAGACAAACACTCCCCAAAACCCTACCGAATAATCTAATTGAAAACTACCAGGTAATTTCATTTTAGCAATGTTAAAAGTTTATATAGATATTCCTATTTTCCTATGATATGAATTCTTCAATGTAACATCCTATAGTTAACATTAAAGCACGAAGAAGCACGAACTTGATACTAAATTATAATAAAAAGTTCAAGTGAAGCATTTCAACATCCAAATGAACAGATAGAAATATTTATTTTGTATTTGACATTTTTCTGTCCACAGTTGATTAAATCTAAATCATTCCTGCACTGTGTTTTATTAGAATATATACTATATTCTCCAACAGAGAAGTGTTTAATGGAAAACTGTCTTAGTCACTCTCCTATTCATGCCTGGCTGGACATTATTTCAGAGGGAGGACACTGAGAAGCTCTGGTGCTTACACACGTTTTATAGCAGTGCAGTTATTATCAGGAAAAAAGAAAAGATTTGGACTGAACATCTCCAGCACCTTCTTACCATGTCACCCCAGCAAGGACTGTCTTTCATTAAAGCCAAATAACGAAACAAAACCCCACACAAGGATTTGCCAGGAACAGCCTTACCTGAATAAACTACAAAAGGTATTTTTGGATTAAACAAAATGTTGGGGTTCGCAACTTTTGTTTTAGCTCCAACAAAAAGTTGGGGTTTGTAGATCCTCTTTCCTTAAGTCACTGAAATGGAAGGAGGTCAGAGCTTCACTTTTCACGTATTTGCAAATGAAGTTTTATATATACGTATACATATATACATACATATTTATATACATATATACACACACACACTCACACATGTATATGTATATATATAAAACAAGTTCTGTTTGGCTGAAGGTCAGCTATGGAGCAGGAGCATTTGCGGTTCACTGAAAACACTGCCACTATTTATTGCTGCCTGTTTGTTTACCATAGCTGTATCCTCATCTTCTTGATATGACAAGAGTCACTAGATCAACTCCAAATGCAAGCAGCTGACTTCTCATAGATCCATTTCTTTGGAGAGGGGACAGCCTTGGTGCTAGGAGCACACTATTCCCGACATTTTTCCTGGAGTCTTACTTCCCACTGGATGAGACCTCAGGGGGAAAAGGGTTGGGAGGGTTTCCCCATAGGAGTTTGACTCCTTTGCTGCCAGGATAAAAATCTGGTTTAATTACCTCTTGTTGCCACACACACATATATATTCACAGCTCAAAAGCCACCTTGACACACGAGCTACCTATTTTCATTATAGTCATCTTCATTTTTAGTCTAGGTTATGAATGCATAATCTAAGTCATAATATAAAGGCTCCTCTGTGGCAATAAGAGGTGACATTATAAGCCATTACGCTGCAGTTTATAATGCCAGTAGAATGATTTTGCATCAAGGGTTACAACAAAATTCTTGATAGAGAAAGGTGTTATGGACAGTAATTACTTCCCCCACACACTAGCTATTAATTCAGATGTGCAGGTTTCCTAAAAGACAAGTTGACATAGGGAATTTCTGTAATTCTTCCATTTTAGCATTCAGAGAGAAACAAAAATACCTAGAATCTATTTGCTATTTCTTTTAGGTACAAGAAAAGCAAACAAATACAAAATAGATTGCTCATGGCAGAGAGAAATCCCTGCTCTTGAGCTTACATATCAGGTGCCAAATCTCATCTAAGGGACAGCTTGTGTTTCTGCTAATCCCATAAATATGATTATTTAGACTAGAAACTGCAAGTGACCTGTAACAGCCGAGGTGGGAAGTAGAGTCTCAGATACACTTAATAGATTACATGAAATCCAGTGACAAATGCCCTCTAATTATCTCAGGGAGTTGCATTGCTTTCTTAGTTGATTTTAACGACTAAGCCATCTTCTCTGAATAAATAATACTGATTATATATTTTTTGTTGCTTGAAAAATAGCCCGATTAATTTGGCTCCCTGCTCATGCCTGGTTTTGCTTTCTACTTCTGTCAGCTCCTCAACACAGGAGGCAGAGCGAGGCGAGGGACTTCTGCAGGGTTGTGTCCAAGAAATCTGAGGCACCTTTTGCTGACAATTCGCCCATCACAGAATGCCAGCGAGGAAAGCGCCTACAGGAAAGGAGTTTGGCTTGGGCTGTTGTTGTACCTGGACATGCCACAGCTGTTTTTAGAAATAATATGCCGGTTGATATTCAGCTTGCCTGGTTGTGGCCTGCTGCAGAAACCTTCCCTACGTGGGTACAAAGTGTGGGGAGCAGGAGGGCACACTGAGTTTGGGACAGCATAGAAGAAGTCGTGGAGAAATAGCAAGCACTGGCAAAAATGGTCTCACCTTTCCTTGGGAATAAACAAGTCGAATCAGCTGAGGAACCTGACCTCAAGAACTTGAGCACAGAACATCATTTGAAAGGCTATATTTGAGATTAGAGCTATATCAGCAATCTAGATAATGCTTTTGCCATCAGTTGGCAACATCACCTCCAATAAAACAGAAGGCCCATAGACTCCTGCGGATACATGCAAAATCCGGAGCCCTTCCACGGGCCAGCCCGACCTGCTGTTAATCCCGACAGAGACCTCCCTGCAGAGCAAGGCAGCAGAAACCACTGCCCGTGGTCTGAGGGATATCTGTGCCCCGGCTGCAAGGCCCTGGCCCAGACGAAACCAGATGGGCTGGTGGTGCTCAAGGCCTGGAGGTGCTAAACCTCCGGCTGCTATTCAGGAGGCAGGAGGGCACAATTAGCAGCGTCCAGCTGGAATCTGCATGCAATTACTGGAGGGGAAAGAGCACAGGGGGGAGGAACTGGCTTTTCAGGAAAAGGCAAATCTGTACCCACTTTAGAGAGAGTACTTGGGACCCTTCCAAATTCGACATGAAATTGGCTCAACGGGATTCTTTTGTGTAGAACAATAAGACTAAAGAAGGTGGGAAAAAAAAAGGCAGAAAAATTTGGCATTTTAATGATCAGCTTAGCAAGAAGAAAAGCAGTTTAAACAAACCTTGCACATGCTTCTTTATTTGTAATAGGAAAAGTTTCCAAATCTAGGAGCATAACTATAGTTAAATGGCTTTTTGAAGGGCAGCTAAAGACATAAAGCCAGGAGGCAGAGGCCTGGATTCCAGACCCTGCTCCCAGGACTGTTAATTCCTGAAGGTTTTGGTACCTGGCACTACAAACCCTTCAGATTCTTTGGAAGTATTTGCTGGAAAACACCATTAATAGGGATTATCAAGAACAGAAGAAAACGGATGATTCTGAGGGCCCGCTTAATAGAAAAGGCACGGAATTTAACATGGTACCAAATCCTAAGCAATGTATGTTGCAACGAATATTAACCCTGCTGCTAGCAGGAGTCCATCAGCTGGCAAGAACCAACATGTGGAGACCAAGAGGAATCCCGAGAGACTTTTCTGGGGCAGGGATGGGAGGCAGTTGAAAGGCTTGGTGAGACCTTGGGTGTTTGTGCCCGCAACCACTGCTAGGAAGACAAAGAGAAAGAAGGCGGCCGTTTAAAGCAAATGTTGAAGACATTTCTCACTCATTTGAAGACAAATGGGTGAGAGGAGATCATTTTAAGGCATTGTATCTACAGATGGCTCTTCACCACAGCTTCTCCTTCTGTCTCCTGCATCTAGGCAGGAAACAAGGGCACAAGAACATGTAAGCATTGCTGGCCACATATATGTTAGGCTTGAACTCAGAAACGACTAGAAAATCATTATCAGAAATCTATTAATGGAGATTATTATCTATTAATCTCAACTATACATTCTTAATTCCTCTAAGAGGAATAAAATGGGACCAAGAAGGAGCTTGACATAATGTAAAGAATTACTTCATGGAGACTACGATTACAAAGTCTTCATAAGTATAGTAAGGCATTATCCTCATTTTTTGTTAGCAGTTTATCCTACAAACCTACTGCTCGCCTGCTTTGTTTCAGCACGGTAAAAACACTTCAAAACAGCAGCCTTTTCAAATTGCAAGCAAAACCCCATTTGGTCTCTTCCCCTGCTTCTCTATTTCAGGACACCCTTTTCCAGGGAGAAAGGGACCATCTTGAATCCAGCCAGACACTTAACAGTGTGCTTAACTTCACACCTAGAAATAATAAACTTTGATTATCATGCTCAAAATTTAAATATATGTTAAGTGTATTGTGACTGAGCTCTGCACTTCTTTAACTACCCCTCAGAGATGAGACCTGCTAAAGATATCTCCAAATTTTCCTAAAACTACCAAATCTTTTTTCCACATACACACTCACACTAAATGCCAGGGGGAAACAACATATGTAGAGGAGGGAAAAATAAAAAAATAAAAAGGCACTGTTTTCCCAGAGGCTGTCAGACATTACATAGTTTTTCTCACAGAATACCCTGCAAACTTTCCTCCAGTGAGCCCACTGCAAAGCACAGGTTTCAATAGTGTCCCCAAGTCGCGCTGCTGTTGGGGACTGAGCCAACAAACTGCTTTGGGATAGGGACCCGTTATGGCAGTGCCAGCTTCTCAAGGACTGACAGCTGGCAAGTCAGCAGCAGCATTTTTCTGCCAGGAATGCAGTCCTGCTACATCTTCAGAGACAATAATGGAGAAATATCTGCTTGGGAATGCACATTTCCAACCATTCGAGTGCAATTGTGGGGGTGAACACCTGCTATACTTGTCCTGTTACTGGTTTCCAAAAGCCTCTTTCATCCTGCTGGCTGCTTGAGCCAAGTTAGTAACAAACCAGCGGCAGAACAAAGCTGGTTGGTTTGGCCCTCTTTTTTTGTTGTTGTTTTTGTTCATATTTAAATAAGAGATAAGCCTTTCACATTTGCTGGTGTATTCAGTTATTGCTGAGACAGCCTGGGGAATTGATTCTTGAGGACTTTATATCCCAAGCTGACTAATGGATTTATGCGAAGAAGGCAGCAGAATTGAGCCAGTCCTTTTTTTTTTTTTTCCCCACCTTTGGACATCAGGTACTTCCAGTTGGAGCTAACTAACCAATTTTATTTTCTAAGCTGATTAGAAAAACTGGAGTGAAACCACCATCAATGTTGTCACCTTTCTTCCAGTATTTTGTTCACCAACACTACAGGCAATGACAGACACCAAGACAGTGACTGTAAGGATTTGTCCAAACTGGGGGGGAGGATGAACTGTTGTCCCCTAAATATCATTCCCTGCCCTGGGGGGCAGTTCTCTGACTTTCAGACCTAGCCCTTGATGGTCATTTTTTTGTCTAAATCCATGTTCTGGTTCATAGCATCGATTGGCTTCAGCACAATCCCTCACTTGCACCATTAATGACAGTACTCAGTCTCACCAACCAACCAACCAACAACTTTAATGTGCTGTATTTTAACTTTTAAGGTACTTTACTAATAAATTGAATATGGTGGCTTGTCTTTTCCCCTGCCCTGAGGTCCCAGCACAACCAGGTGGGGATGGATCATCTTCCCCCAGCTCTGTGCCCTGCCTGTCCCACCAGCCACCCCCTGGCCGGGTGACTGTCACCTTTGCTGATACAATGTGCACAACCCACTAATTCCCTCTCA
>JAWLRI010000801.1:2007821-2032398 GCA_034781795.1 Crypturellus tataupa | reverse complement strand
GTCCCACCAGCCACCCCCTGGCCGGGTGACTGTCACCTTTGCTGATACAATGTGCACAACCCACTAATTCCCTCTCATCAAGCCAGAGTCATTTATGCCCATATTATACACATAACATTATTATCCATTTCATATTATTAACTGTTCCACTTTGTGCCCATCAGAGACGGAGTAGGAGCAAGACGGGAGCCTCGCTGCATGTTTAGATGCTTTGTTTTAGGCACTAGATGTCAGTGTTTTACCTATACTTACCAAAATTTTCAGTCTTAGTGAATGAAGAGGCCCAAAAAAGCAAGTGTTCAAACTCACCTTCCCTCAGGAGGTCAAAACATTTCCAGGAGCAACCACTTCCCGCCCACCCCATTTGCTTATGCATAGAAAAATTAGCTAAAAAAACCGACAAGGAGCTGAGTCAAAAAGATGCCTGACACCAAAGGTGCCTTAATTCCACTTCAGATGATACCTGCCAACACTGCCCCAATTAAAAAAAAAAAAGATTGCATACGTTTGCTAAGAGCTGCTTAACAGAAGCAGCCTGGATGTTTCAAAATAAGGAATGAAATTATAGTCATTCCTTTGAAAACTGGACTTCTTCTATACTATGGTCATCAATGTTTTGACATGCAAAAATAAAGCTGATAAAAGTCTGAAATATTTTCTTATAACTAAAAAATTAAGTAATTTTACTAGGACTTTTAACTGCTCTTATGGCTCAGATATGAAAAGCGGTTCAAAAACATTTTTAAAACAGTAACTGAAGTCTTCTGCAGTTGGTTCATAAAAATGTTATAACCACCTTTCATCTAGACTTGAAATTAAAAAAATGGGATTTCTCATAAAATACAAAGTGATTTTAAAAATATAGCCCAGGTAAAATGTAGCCAATTTTCACCTCAATATTGGGTTAGCAGTATGTTACACCTTTAAAATACAATCATATCCCTTCTCCTTCTGCCTAGACAGTCTGCCTGTGTGGCTGCAGGAATGTGGATTTGCAAAGTCCTGGGAGGGCAGGGAAAATAGCTCCCTAAATACTCCCTTTGTTCCTGTACAAAGAAACCTAGTCCAGTGTTACCAAATTTGCTCCTTTAACTCAAAACCTAATGATTCCTTATACTTTAATTAATGTATGAGCATACCTGCTACCCAACCCTGGGTGTCATCGGTAGGGCTATGGTGCTTACAGACATGAGAGACTATGGTGAGCTGGAGATACGTCCCAAGACTGCTTAAAACCATGGTATAAGTTGCACGGAAGTTCTCTAGTTGCCTGCAAGTTCAGGCAGGATTTTGAGGCTGCACATGAACTTCTGTCCTCCAGCTCAGATTTGCTGTGTGCGACCAGCTCTCCTTGACCAGCTAGCTCGGTAGGGCATTAAGTTGGCAACACATTCAACCTGTTACATTCAAACTCTGCTCTCTCTCATATATTTGGACACACTAGATGATTTAGTAGCCCCAAAAGAGTAGGCTGTGCACAAAAACGATCGGAATTGTAAGTCCAAAGCTGAATATTCTTGTTAAATGAAACTGTCAGCTACTTACTCGCCACGATGTTACTGCTAAACTACAGTTTCCTCAGAAATCACCTTGTGTGGGGCCGCTTACACCAGTGAAAATTACATTCGCCTGCAGTCAAGTTTTGCATTCCTTAAAGATGAGCATTTCTGAAAGCAAGGGGTGAGCAAACTGTTGTGCAGAACATGGGCTCAACTGGGGCTGCAATTAAACAAAAAGCAGCTTAAATTAACCCATGCAGCCTCCCGAGATGCTGCGAGGTGCTGATAGCTCCAAGAATTAGCAGACCTCCTTGGTGGGCTGTAGTCTGATGTAGAACCATCCTGCTCCATTTAGCTTGCTCCTACGGACAAGGGCTGAAGGAGAACCAGCTCACTCTTCCACTACTGAAGGTGCTCTGAGCTAGACAAGTCTATTGGGGCACCAATTGCAGTTTGCAGTACTCACACATCAGGGGACAAAAAAACAACCAAAAAAAATCCCACCACCCACCACCACAAAAGAAAAAAAAAAAGCAACTAAACTCAATGAGTAGCAAACACATATAGGTGAGGAACACTTGCAAACATTCAAAGTTTTATGTTTTCGTTTGCTCACTTGTACCTACATGCTCTATTTTACCTTGTCTGTGCAGATTGAACCAGAAATTCTGCACAGTCAATCAAGTTTAACAAAGAAATCTCCTCCTTTTCTTAATGCCACCTATGCATTAAGCTCAGTATAGAAATTGAAGGATGTAGCACACTAATACTCCAGGCAGTCTTGGGGGGAAAGGAAGGGGAGCACCTTTCTGTAGAAAGGTCAGTGTAAATCTTGTTATGTTACCACTCATAAATGAAGTGTTGCCAGGGTTGTACAGGTTACAGGTTAGCACAGAAAATTGCAAAACTTCCCCGAAAGGACAAGAGATATACTTGGGATATATAAGGGCTATATATTTGAAACTAAGGCTAGGCTGCCCTCTAGAAGACTCTATCGAGGACCTTTACACTTCAGATGTAGCTGGTAATGATACAACCAAATACAATGCTATGTTTACAGCTTATTTCTAGAAAATGCCTGGCTAAAAGAAAAAAGAAAAAACACACACAGACACACTTTTTTTTTGGTCTATTTCACAAAGCATTTTAAAACAAACAAAGAAGAAAACTATCAGTGACCATCTAATGATCCATCCCATTCCAAAGACTGAAAATTCATCAGTGTCCTCCCAGCTTCATGAATCTAGGCTTAGCATCAATACAGTATGAACAAGTCAATGCAAATCTAATCACCCTGCCTTATGTTATACCATGACAGCTGTTAAGGAAGATGTGCACCCATTTCTTGTGCTTGGTGGAGGTTTGTTCTCAAAGAGGAAGCATGTGCTGAGCAGAAAATGAGGGGGCCAAAACCAGTAGGACACGACGGGAGCAAATGAAAAAGTAATCATTTCACTTCTAACACAGAACACGGCTTTTGATTTTGACACAACAAACACATTTCTCCTACGAAACAGATCCAGGTTGCATTGCTTTAGGAGCTCAGTTTTCCCACTCACCTGGTAAGTGACTGTAAGAATCTCTCCCCGGACTTCTTTTGTTGTGCTGGCTTCACAAAGGCTCTATGGGTCACCGCTGATTTGAAGCAAAAAGAATATAAATTGACATTTCAACTTTTGGATTGGCCGGAAGCCATAAATCAAACTATCAACCACGAAGCAACTCTATATCCTAGGACAAAATATCAACTTGTTCTGGTGAAATCCATCCTGCACTAAAAAGTCAAGTCAGCATCCCAAGAGGGAAAGGAGGCAGAAGACAGATGCAATTCACACAGGGGTTATTTTTAAACCCTGTTGGGAACTACTTGTCAGCATCTTGCACACGGGGTGCCAAGGCCAGAACTCCCATGGACATCCCAGGCATCAGATCAGAGCAAAGTGCTGTGGAAAGGAAATTGTGATGGTATCGGTTGTTCCCTCTTAAAACAAAGCACCCAAACCTCTGGATGAGTAAGTCATCAGCTACGAACCTTTGGTTTTAAAGCCACTGCTCGCAGCAACGTCGAGTTAATCCACATACTCCTCACTTATCATAAGCTTCTTTCTTATAGTCAAACTGATTCTGGATAAAATTGATAAAGAGCCCTGAACAGTGCCACCACTGTCTGAAGACATGGTTCATAAAAACGAAGTCAAAAGAGGTACAAACCAGCAAGCTGATTGTACCTGCGGAAGGTAGAAATCAGTGCTGCTCTGTGCAACTTGGTTATGTTCATGTAAAAACATATGCAATTTTATTCTCCCTTTTCAAGTGTTGCTCAAAATCCAGCTCAAGTCCTCTGCAAGTGGAGAACTTATGTTCTTGTCTACACAAAATTAGTGATGTTTCTGTCATTGATTTCAATGAGAGAAAAATTAAGACTCTGATGGCTTGTTAAGCCACAGATTCTGCATTATTTTATAGACAGCCATTAACAGCTGTAATTTCAGCCAACTGCTAGATATTAGTGAGTGTTTTATGTTTATACTATAACTTTAAAGATTCTCTCCCCTTCTATGACATTAAACACCATTTTTCTTTACTGCAGTCCTTCAGAAAGCCGCCCCTTTCCGCAGAAGCAAAGGCAATTCACACTGCACACTGCACATGTCGCCAATCTGCCATCAACACAACAGCACATTTCTATGCTCTGAGGTGCCTCTAATGAGGATCCCCCCTCACTAATTCCAAAACTGAAGCTGCAAAAGTAAAGGACGACAAATTAGCTGTCCAGGTAGTCTTGAAAGGGATGTGAAGTCAAAAGATGGTGCTCTGAAATTGGCCTCATGTGCCAATATTGAGCTCATCATCAGGCTTTAGCCCACTAGCCCACCACTCACATTGCCACTGATCTGCTGCACCACAAGTCCAATAGCTCTGTTTTGAGTTATTTGGGAATCTACCTTTTTTTTTTTTAAGTGAACACTAAACACCCAAGAAACAGGTGGATTTTGGACCAGTTCCCTTGTGGGGGGAGGGAAAAAAAAAAAAAAAAAAAAAAAAGAAACCTCTCAGGATACCTATCTCTTTCTCAAATACACTGAATGCTTTGACTTAGTACATACTTCATATGTGGTCAAAAATGACTGCAAGAGTCTGAATGTTTAGGCTTTGGTGCTGATTGAATTGGATGAGATGGAAGATTTTTTGTTTTCTATTTTGCAACCTCTCCATTTTGGAACAGAATTTCAAGCATTCACACAATTAGCTACATTTTAAGATTGCTTGGATGTGGACAATTGTACTTGGAAGCAGTAAGACAGGGTTTGGACAAGTTCTTGAACATCTGCATTGGACAAAACAAGGACAAAGACACAAAAGTGTGTTCAGAAATTGCAGGAACGCTTTCATCTCCTCCCCACCTCCACATGTCCAAAGCAATCTGGGACCATAGCCACCTTATTCTTCCCTGGGAAGAATTAAAATCAGCCTCTTATTATATTATAATCCACCAATCTAATGGCAACTATCATTCCTCAGCTCTAAGCCTGAGCCAATAGAGATATGGGGGAAACAAATTCAACATTTTCTAGATTCTCCTCTAACTCTTGGACTGAACGGGGGAGGTTTCCCCCAGTTTGCCACAAGCAGCACACAACAATTCTGCATTGAAGAAAATGAAGGCACTTCAATAATACACTTGGCAGTCCTCCAAATGCACTGCCACAGGAGGCGATAAGAAAAAGAAGGTTAAGAAAGAATAACCAGAGGAATTTTGCCAGTGTTTGGTCCCTCTTGGTGTCCAGGGGCTGCTAATCCCCTGGATGCCTTCATGGAGCTACACAGCAGGGTCATGCAGCGAAGGCAAACGTTGCCCTGCCTCTTTGTGCGGGCAGCCCTGGCTGAGTTTTGTCAGCCACAGCAGACTCCATTGCAAACCAGAGTTAATTTTAAAGAAAACAGTAGATAATTTCATGCCCCGTTAAACTAGTAATTTCATTTTGCCTTGCCAGACTTGGGCAACGCTGTTCTCATCTCCACTCGGCTTTCCCCAGCTTCAGAGCCGTCATTGCAGAGTGGTATTAATTAAATACAGATGTTTTCCTCAAAGTGCTGACTAAGGAATGTCAAGTCCTGTCTCCTCAGATGCTATTACGGGCCCATTAGGTTATCTGAACACTTCCAGAAAGTATTGCAGTGTACTGCAAATTGCAGAGCTACAAGTGGACACTCTAGGCACTCTTATCCATAAGCTTCTAGTCATGTTGCAAGTGCTGCAGTGCCTCTGAGGATATCTCTGGAAGTGCTGATATGGGCCCACCTCTTGGCCACCTAAAGCCAGAACATGCTATTTCCATCAGCCTTTGACGCTGACAAGAAACAAGAGAGAAACCTGCACTCGTACCATGTAGGAAGATGCTTCCTCACCCATAGCTGCGCTGTCAGAGCGGGAAAAGCCATTTGCAAAGCAGTTGGTCTGAACATCCAGCTAATGGAATAAAGAAAACACCCTGCAAGAGGAGGCAAAAGGGAACTTTGAGAGCCATTCCCCACAATAACAATCTAGTTACAAGTACAGCTTCTTCAGCACATAACAATTCGATGGCAAGGTTATGGACCCTACCCTGAGCTTCAAGAAAGTGGCCAGGGTTTCTGCCACAGGCTCGGGAGCTCAGCTGCGGAGAGAGCACATGGTTTTCTGAACATCTGAAACGTAAGGCAGCTGCAAGCTATTGAAACCACACAAACACCTCCCATGTCAGCAAGTATTTCCACTGCTCAGAGGGGGCCCTTGCTCCCAAGCAGCCCCTGGGCCTGGAAGCTGCAGCAGGTCTCCTCCAGTCCCGCTTCACTATCAGCTCCCTAGGAAAGCGCGTGGCAGTTTTTAAAAGTCAGCTTTCTATTTTCTCCCATAGTTGCCTCTTTCAGTTTATACAAGTGGCTTAAGGCCTTATTTTTTAAAGCATGTTTCTGAGCTGTTATTACAAGAATGAGCATCACCTGTCCTGCAAGCAAAACAGAGTTCCTGAGGTTTCCCATTTGCAATGGCAAGAGCTCCTGGAGCAAAAGGCAGACACCAGCGTTGGGCTGCAGCCAGTTTGTGGATCACAGTCTTTGCTACCCTCACTCCCAGCCCCATCTTCTTCTCTTCTCCTCTGCATTATGGAGACTGGCACGCCAGCGAGTGCATATTTACAGATAACTGTTTTATCCTGATGCTGACCATTTAGCTAGCTTTTAATTGAGAATATCATTTCAAAAACAATTCCTCAGTGTAATTGTATAATTTCACGCCTGAGGGGTATTTCAAATCTCCTCTTAATTTTCAGTGGTGATTTCCTAGCTCTTTGGAGCTGAATCAAAAATTTAGGAAAGTCTTTCTTCCTGAAAGTTTCTTTTGGAAGAAAAACGTTCTTTATCCCATAGCTAGGTAAGATGACCAGTCGTATTGGCCGTTAATAGGGAAACCCTGGCTCCTGGTTTTCTTGGATTCTTTCCTGCATCCTGTTGGCTTCTCCCCCATTCTCCTGTTCCTCCAGCAAGGCAAGACATGGGAGATGAGCCACCTTGGTTCCCCATGGACATGCCTACAGCACCCCCTGCAGATTTTGTTCTTAGCTTTTCTTTATCTTTCCATTTCCCACTCGCCAGGAAAAATGTGTCTAATCTTGTACATCTCACCTCCTTGTGATCAACATGAATTTCACATCCAAATCCTGGAAGGTAAATTTGAAAGCCTGCATCATCTCCCCATTCCCAAAGGCAACAAGCTCCTGTGAAACATCACAGGACCTCCGCTTGCCTGCAGCACATCCATGAAATACTGAGAAGAGTTTCCAAAAGCACAGAGAGAAACTGGGAATATAACTCTCCCTTGAGAGCTTCTCCTTCCATCTGAAGTGGATAACGTATTTTGTCAGAGTCTGAGGACAAACCTTTTCCTCTCCGAGCGCACAGACTTTCATTGCTGCTAACACATATACAGACTTGCTAGCAGGCAACTATATAAATGACTATTATAGCAGCATCCCATACATCCCTTGTAATAGAGGCTCTCAAAAAGGCTTTGTTTTTTACATCATTTCACACCATCTGACATAAGATGCATTCTTTGTGCTATTTTTAGTAAACTAATCTGTGTTTGGAGGCAATTTTCCCCCTCAGATATTTCTGGATGTTTGATAACTGACACAGCCCCCACAAGCTAATCATTTGTCATCCTTCACCACAGAAGGTCACTTATGACCATTTTAGCACCTCCCAGTACTCAACTGTCAAGAAGTGATCATTCTCTCTGAAGTTCAGCAAAGAGTTGGCAAGAAGTTTCCAAGACCAATTATTCCAGACTACAGGTTTCCTATTAGGTCACAGGAAAGCAACAGGATTTTCTAGTGTGTTATAGGTGCCAAATTACAGGGCAAACCTCAAGGAAACCAACCTCACTTGGATTTGTGGCTTGACAGAGCCATTTTTTTCATCTGCTAAGGTCTCTATCATGCCATTGAGATTCATGCCCCAAACCATCTACTCCTTTCTGTAAGTATTGCAGCTGATGAAAGTAGACTAATGCATGAATTCAGCAGTGCCTGGCTTGTAATGGTGAAGAGAATACAGCTAGGTTCTCTTCCTAGAGCTAGGTTTGCTTCTTGAGATAGAAAAATGTGTATCACTACCTAGGGTTTTAGGGTGGCTTTGAGACCTACCTAGTGCTCAAGACACAGAATCCAGGAGTAGTTTTTAAAAATATTTATAACAAAAAATGACACAAAAGGTACATCCCCAAGGATGGTTGCGAAATGGTGTGAATTTGCTTCACGAGCAGAACAACAACAAACATAGTAGAGAGCAAAATTCTCTTCTACTACCTCTTGGCAGCTCAGCAGTCAAAGCACTAGCTAGATTTTGAAATGTGATCATTTAAATCTCTGCATAGCTCATACCCGTGTACATATACCCAGCCACAGTAAGAGAAAAAAAAGCCTAATCTATAGTTCAGCTACCTCTAACTCCGAGCATAGCCCACCTTGAGTCACAGAGCAGGAGTAATAAAAAGGCTTACCTAAAAAGTTCGATATTCCTGCAGCAGCCCAAACTCTCACCATCAGACTCTCCATCTTATTTAGTCTCTGGATTTGTCTAACAATAGAAAGAAACAGACTATTTGTGAGCATGATGTGGTGCAAGAGAAATTGATGCTGGACTATAAAAAGGTTACTTCTTATCAAGGACCCTGTATGAAACCACTATGATGCTTGCTATTATCCTTGAGATGTTCATTTTATTTGTTATCCTGCATCCAGACACGTATCATTTTAATATCCATGTTCAACTTGTATACATATTTTTTCAGTATTTTAATAGGATTTCTCCTCATCTGTGAAGAACCATGAAATGTAATATTTTCTCCAGAACAGGGTGTGAAATTTGTCAGCTTTATCAGCAATTTGTGTAGAACTCACTTCTTGGATGAAGCATCTGACTAACTGAATGCCTCCTTCCCATATTTAGTCTATCAGATTGGAGTGTTAGAAAACACACAGTTCATCCTCTTTGCTTAAAATGGTTGCTGCACTCTTGGAACTGATATGTTTTATTGTGCATGTGTATGTTTGTATTTAATTGCTGAAGCTTAACGAAGAGCATTATGCCTAATTCTCTGCTGGAGTGACTTTATTGTACAAGTACAGAGTTATAATACCCAGATGTCTAGGAGCCATGGATACAGCTTAAGATCCTGAAGCTATACAAACCAAGGGAACAAAAAGATCCCTGGCCCAGGAGATCAGGAACAAAGCAAAAGACAAGTTTTAAGCAGGACCCTGTTGGCATCACGACCAGTAGGAACGCCAAACCACCAGAGCTGTATAAACAGGAGATTTTGCCCACTCGGAAGATCCCCAGTATGCAAAATACCTTGTTATTTGTAGATTTGGGGCTTATTCGTCTTCTGAAAGAACAACCCCCAGAAAATAAGTGTGTTCTGATGATTGCCCCAGACTATAATTTAGTCTCGTATTTGCAGGTTTCAGGTTTTGTTCGAGTACATAATGGTTCGGTGGAATGCTTCCCGGCAGTCCCTCCGTGCACACTCCCTAATAACAGAGAGATCATTTATTGGAGAGAATGAGCATGTTCTTACATAATCCTCTTTTGTATGAGAAGTTTCAAGGATATGAAAGCAGCAATTATCCTCACCTTGGCTAATACAATTAAGAAATTCCAAAGTACCAAGATGAAGCTGGAGAAATTAGACTCTGAAAATCATCTAACTATGAATTGTCATTTGCCAGCAAGCTATAGTTAGATCAAATTAAACCAAAGATGCAGGGAATGATCTAAAAGAAGTCAAAGGCAGTGGAGTAGAATCTCCACTGCCATTTGGAGCTGAATCCAAATCCCCCATGAGCAAGGATCACAAATTATAGGCATTTGGGAGCTGCAAGGGGACTAGACACTTAAACATTTCTGCTAACCTAGGTAGAAATATTCCATTAGTTTAGTGATAACTCTGGAACTAATTATATTCTCAATCCATCCCAAAAATGTCTCAGGTTAACAAGAGGAAATTAAAAAAAAAAAAAAAACCACACTTAAATCTCTACTGCTGACTCCAGCTTCTGTGCAAGAAGCAGGCTGGCTCTTAGAATGGGCTCGAATCTTGAACAACTTGTCTTTGATACCATGTTAAAAATCCTCACAGGATTATTAAAGTTTAAGTATCATCAGCAAGAAACAAAGTGGTCTTTCCAATATAAGTATTCTTGGCAAGGCCCCAGGTAAGTATTGGAGCAAAATAAGGTAGCACGAGGCAAAAACGTGGATCATAGAAGAGCTTCGGCCATCCAGCAAGCATGATCCATGAGGATGGATCCGTTCCTAGGACACATTCATCTAGCCAGCTTTGCCCTGGCAGCAATGGAGTAGGTGACTGAGAAAGCTGTAATTTTTAGCATCCGACGTCTAGTTAACATGATACCATATTTGAAGGTGCTTCAACTACTGTGACAGGCAGCAGGGCAGATCTCTTAATCTCTGGGTGAAGTTCTAATTCTGGCAAAGGTTTGGGTCAACATTATTCCTCTAGACAAGAATACGAGTCTTAGTTTATTGCCTCTTCTTTTTGTTTCTTTGGGCAAAATTACTCTTTCCCTGAGAAATATAAGGGGAAAGGTGTATACAAATTCACTCATTTCACAGCAGAGGCTTTCATGAAGCCGTTGCTTTTTTGATACAGAGTGCCCCAAGCAAAGCCACGCTGTAGGAGAAAGGACAGGCACCTGGTTTAGTTGGACTAACCTAAACCTGGAAGAGCTTTATGGCTTTTCGAGTTCAAAAGACGACATCAGCTCTGTTTCTTCAGCATCCTTTGCCAGGCAGAGGCTTCTCCGTAAGTTCTAGGAAATTCCAAGGGGATTACCCCGAGCGGGGTCTGTGGGGCAGCCTTCCCTAAAGCAGCTGAAGATAAGAAACCCACAGAAACTCGGCCCTGGGCTCAGCAGCAGCTCCTCAGGACTAGACGACAGAAGATCTCACAGATGGGAGCACGAGACACATCCCAAGGAGATGGAAGCTGTTTGAAGCCAAGTAGGCTGTGGGGTAAGAGCATCGCGGCCGAGTCAGCTCTGCCCCAGAGGGTCCTGCATGTGCACACGATGGCAGGGGACCAGGCCCAAGGAGCAGCTGTGCAGAGCCAGCACGGGGACCGGGAAGTGAAGGCAAAGGGCTCTGATGTGCCTGGCTGCATGGATTAGGGCCTGGCAGGTGTCCGACAGCCGTCCTTCCCCACAGAAATAGGTGGATTTGCCAGGAGGAGACAGAAACAGTGGGAACGTTTCACTTAGGAGGTTCCTCCCATGCACTCCCCTCACTCGCAGGCTTCCCATCGGGGCGCGGGAGTCTCTCATGTCAAGAATTACTTTGGGACTAACCCCGGTTCAGCTCCACGAACCAGCCCAGCCAGCTCTGCCACAGCACCTCTCCACGCCAGCCCTACAAAGACAGATTTAGAGATTAGGAGTAATCGCCAAATACTGGGGCCGCTCCCGGCCCAGGAAGCTTAATTTAGCTGCGGGCACGTTAGGTGTGCATTGCGAAACGCACGCTCCTAGGTGCACAGACAGGGGCAAGAGGCATTCCGGAAAGGTTTCCTTGCCTCATTGCTATGGAATAGCTCCCAAATTCAGGGTGGAAGTGCACAGGGGAGGACAAAAGTTTCAGCACCAAGTCTCCTGTGAAGAGGACAGACACAGATAACACTTAAGTTCATATAAACTTGCAGCACTTGACCTTACTATACCCTTAAAGTATATTTAATACCACAAAGAGGCTCTCCAACTAGCCATATGGCTTGAATATACTCTTATATATACACACCATTAGCTCTACACCTAGAGGATAAAGTCCAGGTTCATATGTGATGGGAAGAGCTTCTCTCAGCAGCACCACCACACAGGACTGGACACTCAATTAAAACTAGAGTGGAGCAGTAGAGTTTGCATTGCTGTAATAAAATATGAATCAGTTCCTCTCATAAAAACTTGTGGATTGCAGTCATTTTACATTATTTTTGCTGGGAGGTCAGATAATACTTGACTGGACAAAAACATCAGTGATTCGTATAGCTGGCACTAGATAACCTTGAGCTTGGCAGCAAAAGGATCAACTCTTTCTCCTCTCGCAAACCAGTTTCCTATCATAAACTCAAACTGCTTTTGGAACTTGATCTTCACACACTGGGAAAAAACTCTCACTTTGTTTCAAGCTCTTTTAAAAAGACAGACTTGATATCCACTGTGTAAACCAAGTAGTGCTTCCGATTCATAAAGAAAGACAATGAAGTGAAAAATAGGATGATTCCCATCTTCACATTGGTTTAGCTATGCTTGATGGCATTTGCTATGGTATGCCTTTAATTTCAGGCTTTACTGAGAAGGTTAATGAACACACAGCTGATAGCGCAGCCTGCTGAAGGACAACACCACGTCCTGGGTTCCAGTCGAGCTTCTGGCAGAGCCTGACGCTCTCCTGCCCATATAGCACAAGAGGTTCAAGAAGGACTTGTTAGGAAGTTTGCCTGTGGATGGCTTGATCTTATCCTAATCCCAAGAGCCATTCCAATAGCAGCTTCCTTCTGCACAGGGAGAACTGGATGACACTTTCCACCTGGATATCACCCATCCTTTGGGATCCATTCGGATCCAACAGAGTATCTTATGTGCTGCTCATTCCCTCAGCTTCCCGGCTATCTTGGTGGAGCAATCCGTGAAGCATGTCACTTGACTGGCAGCAAGAGAGACCCAGGAGGTCTGAAAGCTTGTCCTAGGTAATCTCGCTCCTTATTAACGGTAGACTCGTGCAGACATTGCCAGTGATTCATCTGTAGTTAAATGGGCAAACTAATTTACAACAAGGGATTTATCTGGGAAAGCAGGAAAATAATTTCATGCCTCATTGTTTTCCTGTGATCCCATTATCCCAACAGATGATGCTTCTATTATATCAGTCAAATATGAAATGGAGCTAAGGAGCAAGGAAGGGATCACCCTTGAACCTCTGGTTACATAAGGAGGGAGACCTAGCCCAAGGCTAGTTTCTGTGCTAAATATGTTTTTCCTTCCCTCCTCAATCTGATTATCTACATAGACTTGTAAGCAGGTCTGTCCTCTAAGGAAGTCAGAGAGACACCTCAGCTGCAGACGGATGTGCACACAGTACACATGAGAGGAAATTGCAACGATAAGAACCCACAGTGTGAAAGCCCTTGCTGTATAATCTCCAATGATAATCTCAATGAGTAATCCCTATCATAAAGAAGGGGTGAAACGGGTTTAGGACAGGTAGGGAGGTGCATTACCGTGGTAGAGTGTCACTGTACCTGGCAATCCTGCAGTACCAGAGAAAAAGAGCACAGCTCCAAGCAGCTCATCCTTCCCGAGTCACTAAAGGTAAGGATACGTGACGTATCGAGTGGATCCACCTCAACCTACAAGCTTGATGCAACTAGAACAAGAATGTTGAGATTTTCTGCTGCTTCAGGCCAAGTGTGTGGAGCTGTCTTGAGGTGTAGCAATTTATCCAGATGTTAGAGAGGTTTGATATGAGCTCATCTGATCAAGGTCTCCATTCTTTTGTACCGTGCAAGCAGCTGGAAGCAGAATGGCCTGAGTGCTTGATATTTCACCCTAAGCAGTTAGGAAATGTCATATTTACAAGAAGTATTATGCAGATCTCTCTCTGAGCCCCGACTGAAGCAAGAGCCTGGGGAAAAGGAAGGTGGTAATGTCAGGAGAAATCAGATCCTTTGCACAGGGGGACTCTGCCAGCACTCCCGGGGGACACAAGCTGGGGAAGAGGCAAAGGCACTTTGTCAGGGGGACATGAGCACAACGGCACAGGAGAGGAAGCAAAAACACTTTGGTAGCCTGAGGACTACCCACTTGCTCAACATCAAAGCTTCGCTGCTGAGTGGAGGTGTGAGAGCTTTGCACAGAAGAGGTTGTCAAGATCTTTTTATAGACGGCGTCGACACAAAGAGGATTCACGCAGGTTTCTCCTCCTATACAGCTACACCAATAGTTCACTAATCATCATACAGTTAGATCTGTGGGCAGCACAACTCACAAAGTTGCTCCTTCTCCAATTTTGCATGTTACTGGATTATTTGAAAACTAATAAAAGGCAAATCCACCCTGGGAGCCTTTCCCTCCATGGGGACTCTGCAGGGGACACTTGCCTCCCCAGACTCTTCTCACACGACTTGCAGAATCCATTGGATTTGACAGGAACCAGCCAACAGGTTCAAGACTCCCCAGGGCAGGATGCATTGGTTTTGTGAGGAATGCAAGACTTTTCTTTACAAAAATCACAGTATCAGCAGCTTAAAGGACTCTCTGTATTCACAGTACTATACGTCATACAGAATAACGTATACGTTAATACAACATAGTTTTGGGTGTCAATTAGCAGAGAATGTAGCACCTAACAATCTATTTTAAGAGACTATATATCCACAAAGCAGTTTGACACTTAAGTTATCTTCTTAAGGTTCTTAAGGCGAAGAATGATGCAACCTTAAAATAGCTCACGAGCACTTTACTGTGCATGTTTTTTTTCCACTGCACCCAGATAGGCATCTCCTTGACAAGCACGCTACCGCTACGACAGCCCCTGTTCTGTCGCACGGCCACCTATGCATGGAGGCCGGTTCACAGCTTGGCTTTGTGCTCTCCTGTCTCCATTTATTGCTGCTGTAGATGTAGACTAAAGAGCTTGTAGCAAGTGTCTCCTGGAGCATAGGAACCTCTCCAAGGAGCCACGGCCAAGTCCTGTAGCTACCGGGAGTGAGAACACCCCAGATTCTTAGGTCTGTAGGCGCAAGACAAGAAGTCACACTTGCCACCCACCTCCACCCTCATCCACACTGGCATTAAAGATGACTAAGAACAATCCAACTGTCCTTTCCAATTTCAATGAGAAGGTTTTAGTCTTCAGTGTGGGCACAGTGGAGACACAGTATCATATTCTTTCAAGTGCAAGAGCCATTTCCACTATGAATCACAGTTTCCTGATTCATCAGCAGTAGGGTTTTCTGTCTAAAGGGATCAAACAAAAAAAAAAAAAAAAAAGGTGTCACGACTAACCTTCGATTTACTCACCTCCCTAGTACAACTTCACACAGCCAGCCTTCTGGAGGTAGCATTCCCCTCAACCTATTGCACAAAATACCAGCCGTAGCTACTGCCCTCCCTCTACTTGGAGCACGGCAATCATTCAGGCGGTCTCTGCAGCAGCTCCTAACCCAGTACCTCACCCCTCAGTTACACAGCGTTACCTCCTAGGTCTGTGGCCGCGACGGGAAAGTCCCGCAGAATTCAGTAGAAATCTCAGGGTGTTGATCTGCGGCCTAAGATGTGAACGTGACTCTCTTTCTGCAGCCGTGGCAATTTCTTCTGTTTAGCTCCCTTTACTTTCAGACCTCCACGGATGTTACAAGTCAAAATCTACAGTCTCCATCATGAAGACTTACAGCAGCAAAACACCTGGATATGTGTCAGGAAGCAAAAACCTTTCTTTATAGCAGCATGCATGGAGAGGACAACCTCGATCTTTATTCCAAACCTTCCTGTGCAGCTAGAACAGGCAGCTAAGACTTTTCCGAGATTCTTCTGTGACATTTCATACAAAATGCTGCCATAATAGTGCCAGTTGTGCATGAGGGCTGAACTTCATCATCACCGGTACCCCGGCAGGCAGGCAGGGTTGTGATCATTTTGATGTAGTCTAGCCCAACTCGACAAAGAAAAACAAGGTTTTCTGTGGCTCCAAAAGTGCCTCCAAATTGAAATATCAGACCTTATTCTGGAATGTTTTGAGCTTTAAAACTGTTTCCTGGACAAAAAGAGTGACTTTTCTGCAAAAGACTTACTAAACTTCTTTGCCATCTGCAGTCCTCCATTTCCAAAAGCTTCCTGCTTTGCACGTCTCTGACCTATAGGACAACAGTTTTTAATCTGCCTGAAGCTTGGGCAGGCTAACTGAAGGCTACTGACTATTTCTGCAGGATAGTTTGAAAAAAAAAAAAAAAAACCCCACACCCTAATGGACTTTGTGTGGTGCAGGATGGTTCTGCGGACAGGTGGGCTAGTTATAATCATTAATTTCAGTATGAGTGTCACTAGCCCTCAGTTTCCACAAAAAAGAGAGAAGTCAGCACTCCAAACCACGCCAAACCACCACAGCTCTCGTTTTCCTCGCAGGGGTGCCCTGCTGGTAGCAGTATTTCTCAGCTTGTCCCAGGTGCCATCTGGCAAACGGCAACATTGCTTCCATGGGAGGGTATGGCACTTGGTGCCTTCAAGGCCTGGGCTGTGGCACCGGGGCTCATGACCAGCCTCAAGGTGCTGCCAAGAAGTGACACTGCAACCCAGCAGCAGGATCCTAATACACCAAAGAATTAAGTATAATTTACAAGGGTTTAAAGAAATACAGGGGAGAACAAGTCTTTCAAAATCACCTAAGGCCAATCTAAACAAAATCCCATTAACTTCTGCTGCTAAGTGCCGCCTTAGGTGTTTTGGCAAGTCCTGCCCACAGAAGCAAGGCAGCACGGACCAGACTGGAATCTGCAGTCCAGCCTTCTGCTTTCTGCTCGTGAGCAGCTCTGATGGTGCAGGGTATCTCACAAAGTCCTTCCCTTGTTTCTCATGCACCTCAGATCACCACCTCAGTCTTTCAAGGTCTGCACTGGCACAAACAAACACAAAGTTTCAAAGAGAAACTCAGCAGCCACCATCCCACCGCAGTCCCCAAATTTGTAGCATAAAAGAGGTCATAAAAATCGTCCATTTGCTGGGTTTGCACTTCAAAGACACAGATGTGCAGCAGAAGGGCGATGGAGGGGCACAAATTCAATCCTCTGTGCAGAGGCACTGAGGGGGAGCAAGCGACCTGCCCTTGCATTCGCTGCCACCTCTCCATGAAAAAACCCGGAATTCCGAGTCCCAGGACAAAAGTGTGAGGTAACTTTGATCTGCAATGCCCCTTGGATCCTATCAAAGCAGAAGGGACAGAAACTCCAGGTGTCGTTTGAGATAAAAGAGCCAGGCTGCGTTCTCAGAGGCAGATCTTCAGTGCTGTAAACCCTCAGATACAGGAGGGAATATCCGCATTCACACACCCCTCAGGGAAAGAAAACGAAGTGCTACTCGTGCACTTACTGTGATGGATACCTGCGGGTGAGTGGAGGTTTCCACAGAAAACCCCACAGACGTGTCCGCCTGGCAGCCGGCCCCGCGGCAGAGCTGGTGAGGAGGACGCAGCGCTCCGGAGCGCCCGGCTTCTCCCGGCCGCAGAGCAAGCGCGTGCAGCAGCGGCTCCGCATCACAAGATGTCGTTGCTGTGCCGCTTTTATTCCTGCTGCCCGTCCCCAGAGCACCCAACGCGCACTGGAGACACCACCGAGACTCGTAGACACAACAGTAGCCCCCGATACCTGACCCGGGTCACACGTGAACTCTTCCTGCCTGGACCTTTCAACAGGAGCCTCAGCCAAGCACAGCAGGTGTTGAAAGACGCCCGGGTGGGACTCCTGGACTCAGGCAGAGTCTAGGAATAAAAACAGTCCTTTTCCTATGCCTAAAAAAACCCATTATTTCTATTAGCTCTGAGCTTGGCTGCTCCACCTTCTCCTTGTGGTGCTGCTGAGGAGGCACCTCAGCTAAGGCCGGTGAACCGAGGCACCTAAGTGAGCTGCTCCTGCCTTAGTGTAACAGGGCACATCTTGCTCCAACACAGGCCAAAGCATTTGCTCTTCCTTCATGGTCTTGCCACCTATACAGGTGTGAGAAGACAAATCCCGTCAGTGTGCATCAACCCCTGAAGGCTTTGTCAGGTTAACGAATGCTTTTGGGTGCTGGTCAGGCCACCACACTAGGTAGGATATCCTGTGTCTGGGAAAAACTGCACGTTTTTCCATACGGTAAATCTCAAGACATGGGAGTTGCATTTGGTGATGTTAAAATGGTCGTGAATTCTTTCTGGGATGGAGTGATTTCAAGTCGAGTGCTGAGTCAAACTGAGACAAGTTTATGCAACCTTGGTGAAGAGATACGAGTCACCAGTGCTTGGCAGTGACTGTACTTTCAAGATCCATTTTTCTTCTGGGTGTTTCATGTACTTCAGAACAAAAGCTGCATTGCTGAAACCACCACAGATCAAAAAAAATAGTTAGGATACCTACTACTCAAACTGATTTGTCCCCCTCCATAATGTTCATACCAGAATTTTGTTTTAAGAAGCATCTAGAAGACTTTTTTTTTTTTTAAACCTTTACAAAAGCTTTGGCGGTAGCTACCCTAAAGTTCAGCAAAAACTATCTCATTAAATGAATTTCCACAATGGAAAAATCCAGTTTTCCTCTAGGAAGCTACCAGCTTTAACTCAGGCCGAGAAAGTTTTCCAGTGCGGATCTATTCCACAATCCTTCAAATTCAGCCTGAGGACTGACCACATTGATTGCATTAGTCTTCAACCAAGTTCCCACCAAGAGGTTTCCATCAGGTGTTTCAGTGCCCAAGGGGGCTTCTGTGCCATGGCCTACAGAACCCTCCTTCAACGCTTACATCTCCCTAAGGCCTTTGGGCCTACGTGGGACAAGATGAATACGGCAGAAAAAGTGCCCGGCCAGCAACTCCCATCCTTGCTGGTCCTTGGGCAACAACCTCTCCTCTGGTAGCTCAGAGTTTCCTCCCATTAATCACGTTCCTGTCTCATCTTCCTCTCCAGGAAGCCTCCTTCCAGGAAAGTCTGGCTAAAGGAAATTAAAATACATTAAAACACACGGCTGAGCGCGGCAGACACAGCACCTCACCTGCCCTGGCACCCTGTCTGCCGCGGCTCACACCTCACGTGGCAGCGAGCTCCAGGGCTGGGCATCTCCCCGTGCTTGCACGGTGCCTCTGGCTCTGCCCGGTCTGACACACTGCCTTAATAAATACATTTGGATATATTAGAACCTGAATATTTTTCCATTACCTCAGGCACCTGCAAAGTGAGCTCCCCTGCCATACCTCTGGCGGTGCCATAGCTCAGTTATAAAACTTCCTTATACTTGGTGAATTAAATATTGTGTCATTTAACCACTTTCCCCTGGTTTCTGGGTCTCCTGTTCTCTTTATGCAGAAAAAGAAAGGCACTTTGCCTTCACACTTCTCTGAATCCCCACTGAAAGGAAATAAGCATGAACTCAGCATCCTTTTTTACAACCCACCGCAATCCTCAAGGCACTTTACATCCTCAGTCTCCCTGGACAAATGGCATGATATAAAACAGATCATACTCCCATCCGTGGCCCAGCGTGACGAAAAAGCCGGAGCCGTTGCAGGCTTCGGATTGCATTGCTGGCAACAGCAGCCACCTCTGAAAGCTTTTTGGAAATAACTGAGTTTCCCACTCGTCTCTGCCAAAGCAAGAAGTCTGAGAGCGCAGCACAAGCGCCTCCAAATCCTCCCAGGCTTGCCCAGTCAAACACAGGGGGCCATGGGACAGTCTCGGAGGTGTTTTTGCAAGTCTCACACCGAAACATGAAGTCACCCCTGTACTTGTGTTACTATCTTCACATCAGAAGCGAGCACGTTTTACCCCCACCAGTTCCTATTAAAGGGTTTCGCTTTACTGCATCTGGCAAACACAAATAAGCATTGGAGAGCTGAACTAGCTCAGAGAGCTTTAGCCCTTGGATTACTTACTAATGAACTCCCCATAGTCCAGCCATTTAATTTCGTTAAATTGCCAAGACAGTTCCAGTTAAAGGCTTGGGTCAAGCGACATGCTGCTGTTTTTTCAAGACCACCTCATCAGGAAAAAGTGCATTCCTCTGCTTAAACAGACCCCAATTTTCTAAATACATGCATCACACAGTAACCTAAGCAGACTGTTTTTCTCTAGCATATCACTGAAAAAAAAACTGCCAAGAGTCACCTGGAGGCATAAGCAAGCATCGTGCTTTGTTTTTTTGGATTTTCTGCTTCTCAGGCCAGAAGCTCCCCACAGAACTTGCCTACGCAGCAGTACTCTGCTCACCAGTTAATCACCCACGTTTTCCTCTCCCCTTCCACACGCAGGGACTTCAGCGCACAGAATGAGAATACTCTAACACAGACCCTGGCTCAGGGAGAGACGCTGAAGCCTCTGACTGATTTCTGAGCCGAGAACAGACACCGTCACCTCTCCTTGCTTTGAATGGGATCATTTGGCCTCTTCAGCCCATTAGGTCTGTTCAATCAATTTACAGTTCAGACAGGTTCCGCATTTGCCACTGCAAAATAACCCAAATATTTTATGGGCTGATCTGCAGTCCACCACCACCAGATGAGTCTTCTCAGCCCAGTCTCCTCAAGCTGCTAGAAGCCACCTCTCAGAGTCCTCTGCGAAGGGCAACTGCTGTCCTCAGACCCACACCCAAAACATTTAGGTTTTTTTTTTTTTTTTTTTTTTTTTTAAAACCTGTTTTTATTTCCGGGCCTGACCCAGGGGCTGCTGAAGCACTTTGTGTTGGTCTCGCAAGCTTTGGACTCAGTCTATGACAGTGTGTGCGATCAGCAAGCGAGCAGGGCTGTGGGCCGAGGACAACTGAGGGGAGTGAAATTTAATTCACAAAGTGGGTGACTGCCAGCGTAACATCCTCCGCACTGCACTGGAATCAGGACTGTGAAGCGCTCCGTCGGGAAGCAGGAGCCTGCAGCATAGGCTGACCCTAACTGGGCAAGAAATCTCAAATCCTCTTCCAGTTAATAATGTTAAAGGTTCTCATTTAACCTCCAGTCTTGGGATTATTCCCTAAATTAGACTCGTTTCTTCCTGACCTTCTTTATGGACCATGACATTACATCACCTTTCGGAGGGAAAGGGAGAGGACAGATCCAGAATCACTCTATCCCCCTCCCCGTGAATCCTTTCCTCGTTCAGCTCGAAGGGGCTCTTGGACCATGGTGCCCATGAGATACGGCCTCACTTTGCTTGGATGCTGCTCCACCTTGGCAGATTTATCTGCTGCAACCAACACAACTCCTAGATCCCAAAGCCAGCAGCCATTAATGAAATTAACAACAGGGACACACAACCCAAGAGACCAGCAGGGCTGGCAGCGTGACAGAGTCCAAAGGGCCAGGAGGGAACTATCATGCAGCTCACAGAGCTCTGGGCCTCCGCCATCCACACAAGAATGTTCTGAGCACCCATATTAGCCCCGTGGAGCAACACTCCCACCAGAAAACATGCCAGAAATGGCAGTATTAGCCAGGTCTGCCCCAGGAACTGGTTCACCACCAATCCTTCTGCCTTTAGGAGACCCCTTTTTATTAAAGCTGGTGATCCAGAGACCAAACTAGACACGCTATCTTTAGTAGTGCTTTAATATATGCGTGTGGAAAGGTAACTTTTGAAATAGTTTTTCAGGTGGAAGGGTCACTTCAAGCTGTGTACAACAAAATCTCAATATTTGGTACCTGGAAAAAAAAAAATGGTGACACTCCCTGAGAGCCCTAGAAAATCAAGGGATTTCTAGGGCATGTGAAATTCAACACTAGCTCCTCCACTGCCAAAAGAAGATCCCTTATTCTTAGTGCATAAAGATTGCTTTGTGAAAAATATTTATGGATTTCAAGGAAAAAATTGGGTGGGGAGTTGTTCACAAGAACACAAAGCCCTTCCAGTTGTGGAAATCCCAAGCTTTAACAGCCCCTCCAAATCTCTGGGTGTTGTGCCACTGCTATCAGGAAAATCAGGTTTCTGGAGAATAACTAACCTTGCTGGGCTGTGCCACGGAGAAAGGCAGCAGCAGGTTTCGGAGTACCTCACGATCAGCCATTCACACGGCCCCTTTTCCCTGGGTATTCTACGTGTGACCGCTTGTGCAGATATCATGGGATAGGACATTTCAATGGCTCTGCCTCAGTGTCAATATACTGTAGAACAGGGATACAAGAATACAGAGAAAACAAAGAACAGTCAAGAATAAATTAAACCAAGATTTAAGCGTCTTTCTCAAAGGTACACTCAGGCTCAGCCACAAGGTATTTGGCTCCATGCAGGAACCACATAGTGAAGTTTTATGTCCTGTGTTACTTGGAGGTGAAACAAGTTACACACAACATGTTCCTCTGGCTTAACAAGACATAATCTTTGTACAACCTTGTACCAGCAAGGTCTGCTGTCAGCTGTGAGCAAATCCCTACGCATCTGCTGTCATGCCTCTCAGGTGTGGACCTGTCCCTTCCAGTTACTCATCTAGTGCAACAAATGGAAATAAAGGTTCCCCAAAATGTCATGGCTGTTGCAGGTCCCTCTCAAAAGGGGAGAAGGAAAAAAAAAAAAAAACAATAGTTGGCTTTTAAAAAATGATTACAGGTGAGAGAGATACAGCAGCTGGGTCCAGCTCCCACCCCAAGGCTCAGCCCATGCAGCACTTGCTCTTGGGGGATAACCCTGGGGATTTCAGCAAAACTGCTTGAAAAGGACTTAGTACAAGGAGGGCCATACACAGCTTAGCACAGAAAACGATTTGGACTGATCATTGGTTCAAAACACACTGTAAAAGTATGTTTGTGATGCAATTATCTTTGGATTTCAGTGAGCTACGTGCTTGCAGCACTTGGTTATTTACAGCTCCTCCTCCCCTTAGGAAGGACTATTCATGCAAGCATCACACTCAGTATAAGTCATATTAATACTTAGTCTAGGAAGTTTTGGTCAATCAAACTTGAAGGAAAAACAGCATAAAAATGGAGGAATTTGGAAGCTGCTGACAAAAGGTATTTAGACATGGAGACACTTTCATAAGGAGACAGAGACTGGATGTTTTTTAGCACAGTTAGAGAAGAGATTAATAGTCTGAGGGGGATATATAAATGATCAATATAGGGGAACTTGGCTACCTGCACTGAGAGTAAAAAATATCTATTGCTTTTCTCTCTTTTTCTCTTCACAGATGGCAACTAACGCAAACCCCTATTTGTGTCCAAATCTTAGCACAATACCCATATTTCTCAAGAATGTGAAGTTTCAGGGAACCTGTAGGACCCTTCTCAATGCTTCACCTTTACGCAACCAGCTTTATCCCACAAGGGCAAGGAGGACAAAAACTGCTGGCCCAGGTAACTCCCACCTGAATGGGGCGTTTCAGGACAGCGAGATGTCTGGAAGAGGCAGTTTAAGCAATTGCAGCTGCAGAAGAACAAAAAGACAGGCAAAGTCCTTTAAAGATGCTGACAGCAGAGGCGCAAAGGGAACGTAATGGTACGTGTTGACAGAGACATCAACCAAACGTTGGCACGCGACCATTTCTGGTCATCTGAGACAGCCAGCTGACTAGACAGACCTTTAGTCTGGCCTAATGCAGCTACTCTCATGTTCTCAATCGCTTGTGCCCTAAGAATAAAGGGAAAGTCAGCTTGCCTGCACCAGTTTAACAGAACCCTTTAAATAAGGTCTAGCAGAGGGGTAACATTTCCCCATGAGATGTGTCCCTCCAGCGAGCAGCCCCTGTCAGTGAGCTGTTAAAAGGCCTTGGCCCACTGTTCACCAGTCTGGGATTGGATTTAGTTCATTAAAAATATTTAATGGAACGTTAATGCCACTTAATTGTATTCATTGCACTGGTTTTGCAGTGATTTTTCTCCCTTGATTCACAAGGATGGGATTAAGTGCTAATGTATTGCAGGCTGCTGAAATGTATAACCTGTGGTCATGATTTTAAACACATGTAGAGGTGCTAATTGCATTCAGTTGACACAACTGTAGATGGGAAGATCATTTTTCGCACCTTATCAGCACTGGTGAGGCGCTAACTGCATTCAGAAGACACCACTGCTGTTACAAAGGTAATTTCTTGCACTTCATCAGAGCCTAACACATGTTTAGCAATGTGGCTAGCCAAAAATATCCTACCATCAGAGTTAATGAGGTGCTTGCATGTTTTTAACAAATGGGAATTGTAAATTTTTTTCATCATTTACTATAAAGAGTAATAAATTCCTGCAAACGTCACATTTTGAGTTGGTGGTTGCCCATTTTCATGCAATTTGTGAGCATGCTTTCTAGTGGATGGATGCCAAACCTGATGACGTGCTGTTGCCCGTCGATGAGATATGGGAAGCCTTGCAATACGGTAAAGCAAATAAAACAGCTCCTCTGCAATGCCAGAAGCTGCAAGGACTAATTTTGCCAGTATCCATCAAGCTTGGAGCTTTTTCACTTGTGCTGATAAGCAGTACAACTGAAGCCAAGGGATATGGTGGGCAACCTGAGCTGTGGCCACAATAAAGAGCACAGTGAGGATTTACCCAGGGTGGATTCAGTAACTTCATCAGAAGGTATTTAAAGTCATAGCAAAAAAATAAGCATCTCTTACCATGAAAATACCCACTTTCCGTGCTTGCCTTGAGCAGCATGCTAGTATGATGTTGACAAGAATCAGAAGTTTTTAGTAGTAGAAACATGAATATTCCCCCACATTACGTCCCAAATCCTTGAGCAAATAAAGCTAAGCTGAAGACACAAAGGTAGATTTGCAAAGCAAATCCCCAGCGGCAGGGCACACG
>JAWLRI010000801.1:1992188-2004869 GCA_034781795.1 Crypturellus tataupa | reverse complement strand
TTGACCCTGAGGTGGATGGCCTCAGTATTCCCTCTATAACCACGGGCAACCACCACGGGTTGATAGCGAATCTGACACAAGTCCTTGCACAGATCCTCACCCTGAGGCAACCAAGGGCTCCACGGACCCGTGCGCTTCCTGCTTCTAGACGTGCAGCAGCTCCAAAACGCACGTTAAAATGAGAAGAGGTTCCAGTTTTGACAGATCATCATGATCCCCACTGCAGAGGGAGCTAAATAGGTCAGCCCTTTGAGGCACTTCTTATGCCACATTGCCATTTATATTTACTGTTGCCAGTAAAAAGACTCCAGGACAACATCCTATTCGTTCAGGTACCTTTCTAAAAGGCTCGGTGGTTTGGGAAAAGTCGACTTTGTCTGCAGGAAGCGAGACAGCTTTGCGAGGCCCTGTTTTCCTCTGTGGGTGCTCAGGATTTTGTAAGCTCACAGGCTTTTAAGCGGAGCACACACTGTGCTGGCCAAGGCTCTTCGCTTTGGAGCAGACACGGGCCTTTCGCTGTTTGGTCGTGCGGAAGCCAGAGCATCTATTTGCAAATGAACGTAGTGCCTAATGTCCCCGAGCTCCGCAAGGTGGACACTTAACGACCACTTCCACTTCGCAGGATACCCACGCGGAGCTGCGCCGAGTGCCGTTCTGTATAGGTGTCTCCTGGAGCTCCAGTTTATTGCATTAGCTGTATGAAAGCTTGCGGATCTCGGTGACCTGATTTGCCCCAGAAAACACAATTGCCTCGAGCAAGGACGGGTTCATCAGAAAGTGCAGCACTTCAGGAGCAAGAAGCCTTCATTAACTAGTATCTCCATGCCTCGTGCTGCAAAATTGCCTCACTTTTAATTACTCCGTGCCAAGAAATAGCCTACAATATATCAGAGCAAGCAGAGTCCCATCGAGAACCCAGTTACTGACAAAGCACTTGGATGAGTTCAAAGAACAGCAGTTTCTAAAGAAACTTTGTCTGGTCTTTCAAGGAAGGAAAATATTATCTGCAAACCCTACAAGGTCTTCAGTAACGGCAGAGAAGGAGTGGGATTACAGCTAAGACACGGCCCAGGGCAGAAGCAGCTGAAGGCTATAGAGCACTTAGTGGCACATCTATCCTAAACTACGCAGGAAAATGGCCCAAAAAAGCCACCGACAAAGTTACAGATGCACAGCCAGTGCCAGTGTGCATATAAGCTGATCAAAAATCATATCAAACAAGAAAAATCATCAAAGCTTTCTGAAATGCTCTGGAAAACCTACAGATTTTCAGTTAATTTATTATTTCCCCAAATAAAATGATAATAGACATATTTAAATAAAACAAATCTGCAATTAAGCTCCAATTCTTCTGAACTTCATGGCTGATTGCCTCCTAAAGGACTATCCTCACTCACAGTGCCCAGTAACTCACAGTTACTGCATCGGCAGATGGGCTAGCACGACTGCAAACACTGCGAAGATACTCATATTTCAGATGTACAGGAGGTGTTTCAGTTTGTATTTGCTAAATAGCAATTTAATAGCCAAATTCTTTATGATGGATCAGTCATCACGGTTCGCAAGACAGAAACGTCCACCCACTGAATGAATAAATTTAGTCATCCTCACTCCCATGAGCTCCTCCTCAGCTGATCACAGGGTACAACCGGGGCAGTTTTAGGTCTGCTCTCTCAACCAGCTCGGTTCTCAGCAGAAGCACCAAAAAGCAGGAGGTTTCTGCCCCTCGTCACCAGGCCCATGTGGGCAGCTGAGCTTGGCATGAGCCCAGGCTGCGGGAAAGGCACAACCTTGGCACCGCTGCAGAAAGAGCGGTGGAAAGAAGGGACAAATAAAACAGAAAATGGTGAGGTATTTGGGGGGGAACTCCCTAGGTTTGCAACTTGCCTTCCACCACTTCTGCAGGCTGGTCTTAGGATACTCTTCTTCTTTCTGGTTCCCTTAAAGCACAAGATCACTCACCCTAATTTGGCATTATGTCTAATAACAGCTAGAACACACTGTTCTCAAGTCAAGGCCATTCAGTACTTCAGTAGTGTAAATAATAAGAGCTCAAGTCTATTTTTGACATGATGTTATTGCAGGGGAGTCGTTAGGAGTCGTTTTCCCTATGAAACAGTGTTAAATACTGTAGATAAAAAATGATAATATCACACACAGCAAACATCTGTTGAAAGAGCTCCTACAGACAAGTCTCACAAATTTGGCAGGCATAAGCTTATCAGAAGATCAGGAGGGCTGCTTTCCACCAAAACCCCTTTCAGGAAAATAAAGCAGCATTCACGACTAAAATGTTATTAGCAAATCCTTTTTGACAAGAAGGCAAAACAAGCCTTCAGATATTGGATTGTTTTGCAAAACCTGCAAATTCCACTTTGCTTCAGAAATTTATCTCAAGGAATTTTGTACTTTTATATGGCTTTCATTTTTCCCTATGTTACGTTTAACCGCAGTGCCACTGGAATGAAGTATGTAATGCAGGAACTACGGCAATAGAGGGGAAAAAATAATAATAAAAAAAACCCTGCAAAACAAGAACAAACACAATTTTCCCAGAAGACACCGACATAAGTTTGGGTCAAAATATCTAGTGAAACCTTAAAAGAAAGGAGTCTCTCTGACTCCTCAGTTTAATATGTGCTAAATGGTTTTCAAAAACATCAATCATTTTGCTATAGATACTTCAGTGAGAGAAATCAGTCAGCAAGGAATAAAGTCACGGTATGCACTTACTTATCTATTTACTTATGCCATGGATTTATAGTGCTGTAACTGTAACCTTATTTTGCAATAGGTCTTTTTCTGTTCCAGTAGAACCAGAACCTACTACCTCAGTAGTAGTTCAGTATGAAACAGGCTGAGGATAAAATCTACAAGAAAACAATCTCTCACAAAAATAAAATACAAAAAAAAGTCTTAAAGTCAGTAAAGATCACATACATTCATGAACTCCTCACTCCTTTTAAGACGGAAAAGTGGCAGGAATGTTGTTTGTTAAATATTTCATTTTAAAAATGTTTGTTAAATTATGCCACGCTGGTTAATCTATCATCACCAATACAGATGATATAAATATTAATAATTATTCTTCAATTATTTAACTAGTAGATCAATAATTAATGGGAATCTTAATATTTATTAGCAATTTTATGACTTCTTTCCAAGTTTGCCAGTTCTCCCGCCCGTGTGTCTATATGGTGCAGCTCACGGGGCACAAGAGCTCCCTCCAGCTCCCGCGACTGCTTTCGGAAATCATCTTGATGCTTTTGCTAATGGGAAAGTCTGCCTGAAATATTCCTGCAGCCTCGTGCTGAAGGGCCACAGCCTCACCCAGGAGTTGGTTTAGCAGCTTGGCGAGGAGCGCAGGGACACCGCGTGCCGCGGTAGGACACGTCCTTACGTTTAGTTTCGACCCTGCCGTCTTCATCTGTTCGCTTTAGGGCCACTCCTGAGATCATGCAGCCTCTCCAGGGCAGCAGGACGGAGAGCTTCCTGCAGGTCCCTTAATGGAAGGCTGTGTTCAAACACCCCCATCTCCCTCTCCTTACACATTCCAGGCATCGCAGTGAGGATCAAAGTCTGCCAATTGGTAGCTTCCCCCCCACAGGTGAACCAACCAGTTTAGTTTCTCGGCTAAATTTATCTCAGGTAGTTATTACAGGAGATGTGGAGTACGAGGGGGAAATGTTTTGGCAAGCTTCTCGTGCTTTCTTATAAGACAACAGACAGAGGCAGATCTGCAAGTGCATTAGAACAAGCAGGGTGCAACATAAGCTACATCCCACACTCCTTCCAGAGCTTCACACAGTCCCTCCATTCCTGCTCAGCTCCCCACCAGAAGCAAACCCAGCAATCCAGCACCCACCAAGCAGACCTAGACGTTGCCTGGGAAATACACCTGAAGTTTAATAAAAAGATCCTACTCAGCTTGCACTTAGCATTGAAATTTGCAGTTTCTATTAACTCGCTCTTTCTACTCTTTACCCAGGTGACCTAAAACTGCTCCATTTCCTTCCTGCTGCTGGCTGCAGGAGTTTGTATAATACATAACTTAGCACTTAGAGACCTTCTCTCACCTGTACCTTTAAACCATCACAGCCACACCACTACCACGGAGGCCTGTGCAATGAGGTTATGCAGGTGCCCGTTGTGTTTCCCATTTGATATTGCTTCTCACTTCAGTAGGCATCACCCCTCGACTGCTTCATTTACCTGTGAAGTTCTCCAAATACCACGTGGCCAGAGCACGCCCGAGACCACCTCCGAGGGCTGTGCAGGCATCCGGAGATGAGGTGCTCAGAGTGCCCTTCTTCCCTTGCAGCAGGCAGAAACTCCTGCGGAAAGACAGAAAAGTTAAAAGATAGAAAGAAAGGAAGAATTACATTGCACAACTAGGTGGGAAACATTCACTTAGAGGGTAACAAAAACATTAGAGAAGACAGATGGCATCTCATTAAATTCTGTCACTTGAGATCTGTCCATCTAGTGAAAGATGGTCCGATAGAGATCATCTATAGTCAACAAGCAGCAATATTCCTCCTTGGTAGGAGGCTCATAGCATCCTGCAGAAGGCTGACACAGGTGGAATAAATGAGCCTCTCTGCACTGCTTGCAGGAGCCTGAGGAGTGTCCCTAGGTGACACGCTGCAAGCCGCAGTCTCCAGAGAGGAGCCAGAAGAGGTTAGTTAGCAGACGTGTGCTTCCCATCAGGGCGATGCATCTTCACAGGGTGCAGACCTTGCACCAAAAAGGTCTGGATCCACTTCAAATACCCGTGAACACGGCATTACATTTATGTAGCTAAATGCATCGGTTCTCTTCAAAATCTATCCCATGCATTTTCATTGCAAGATGACAACCTGAAACAAAGATTTTCCTCGCCCTACCGGAGACACACAGGCTAAAGAAGAAGCTAGCATTCCTCTAAGTTCATTTAGAGTAAATTCTCTCCTGGCTTTAATGCTACTGCTAAACATCATGCAAAAATCTGCACAGCAGAAGTTATATAACTGGAAATTTAAAAATATCAGACAAGTCCTAATCATTATTAAATTCCAAGAGAACTAGGGTAAGCTTTAATGCATTGGTTGGACATATAAGTGGTAGCCATGGAAAAAAAGTCACATCTCTCCAGTATAAGTCACATTTCACAGTTTTTATTGCGTCCTGATGTTATAACGATCACAACTAAACCGGGTAATCATTCATTAAACATGAGGCTAATTCTGTGTCCTGCTATAATTATTATAGTTTCCTGAAAATATAATGTGTAACACAAGTACAATAAGAGCAAATTGAAATATTGCTTTTGGAAGGTTATTTATTACTACCTTCAGCTGTAAACATTTATAACTGGAATTTATTGGTCCATGGTCTCTTCATATAAATATTTTATGTTCAGCCTCAGGGATCTGCATCCTCTCATTTAAATGTCTCAGCCTCGGTGTCTGCACCAGCAAAATAACCTCAAGAGACAAAATTTGCTGTCCCACATTACTGGGCCATCATGCTGCTAATCTAAGGCAGTAGTGTGTGCTGCATGCACCTATGCATAGAGGATATATAACAAACATAAGGTAACAAGCAGGTTTGTCACATTGCTCTGCTCGGTACTTGTTAGTGCATCACTTATGGTATTCTTACATGTAATGGGACAGCACAGAGTCAGTCACTACTACAGATTTTGTGGAAATAATTCTGCTGAGAGACTTGTACCAAGTTGAGAAAAGTACTTAGGATAACTAGAAAACAAAGAAAATCAAACACACACACGCACACATCCAGAAAACCTAAATATCAACAAAGGAAGAGTTAGTGAGCAATGAATCCCTTTCAGTTCTCATTTCTATTTCCCTGCCAATAGCAAGAAATCAGCCAAAATGGTGACGCAAGAACTAGTTAGATGATGGGAGGCAAGTTTAAGACTTGACCTTGTACGTCGCCTTTACACGGAAGGCTCAGAATCAGCTAGGCATGGGACACTGAATCAACAACAGAAACATCTCAATACGAGAGTGAAATGGCTAATACAGAGTAATATTTCTCGGAGAAGGGAGATACAGAAGCTGAGAAAGCAGCTGATGAGAGTATAAATCCCTACACTGCAAAGGTACCGTGTCCAACCCCAGGCCCTCAGCACTGTTAACAACATTCAACTATTGAATGATACCAAGAGGGAAGAGAAGCTTTGGGGCTAGGAAGCCGGCAGCTTCAGCCGCTCAAACAAATGGATAGTCCTGAGGTACGAACAGTTCCCACCTGGAGTGGTTCACACCGCAGCGCCAAGAGGAGAGGCATCCTCGGGCTGCCCATTCAGGCCCCACCACTACAGTACAATAAACCCTTTGGGTTTCCATGGCACCATCCGGAGAGGCTGGAGGAAGCGGAGAGCGAAGTAGCTGAGGTAGGAACAAAAATAATGCACGCTTTTTAATGATAAATTGCAACTTCTACAGTGGAGGACTGGAAGAGGGCCAACGGCTTATCAGTTTTTTTCAAAAGGAGCTAATGGTTCTCCCAGGCCCTCCTCACACTACCAGGAAAAACAGCAGCAGAGATCCTGAAAGCAGACAACAGCGAAGGTGAATCAGCACCAGCTCTGCAAGGGAAATCATTCTGTCCCAAAGAGTAGGGAGCTGCTGGAAGGAGAAACAAAGCAATGGTGAAAGATCAGCCAGGAGATGTGGGATCTCATCTAAAGTGCCCCAAAAGACTATCAACCCTTGGAGCACGAAACACAAGTGCACACTCTCCCTATTCACTCCCTGTTATCTGCACCAAGGGACCACTGAGCATATTCGTCTCTGGACTCCTGGTTTTCATAAACGGATAAACGCACAAGCCTGTACCCCTCTCTGGTGCCTCCTCACTCAGAGGCTTTCAGTCTGGTGTTGCTGTCACTGATACCAGTATAAAACAGGAGTAAAACCAGAATAAAAAGTACCTGAATGATCACAATCAGGCCCCTAGTCTGCAAATAAATCCCCCGTGCAATGAAAGGGGACTTAGTCCCCACCAGCTGCCACGTTGTTTTTTTCCCTTGTGTTTAATTTTGGAGCTTCTGTCAAGCAGCCCTTTATCAGAGGATTTTTAAGTACTCGGTGCTATATCACTTATACTATGTAAGGGGTATTGATCTCTTCAGTTTATCCTTTTAAGTGGCTCCCATAGAGTGCCAGGAAGTCAACCGGGTTGAACGGTGCAGCCAATCTACAGAACTCGGGGAGAAACCACTGGGTCTGCTAGGAAAAGCAGGACCAGGGGATTGCTTTCCCTGGGGGAGCGTGTACTACCTCAATAGTGTTAACATATTATGTTTGTGCACTCTTAAAATCATTTTATAGCCATACCACATGTCTCTGAACATAATGTACGTTTTAGAAGTACTGGACTACCTAGCAGGTGCTATAAATGTGGTTATATAAAACAGCAGGACTCTCACTATCAGCTGTATTTCATAATCCAGGGGTATTTTTTCCAGTCATGCAGTAGTTAAAAAATAAAATAAAAAAATCAAGTTTTTAAAGTTAAGCTAGTAAAACTAGAATTCCTATCTAATTTTTTATATGCTAAATTCCTCTCACCTGTTAAGCTCAGTTCTATTCCCATGAGGGGTGAGCAATGTCTATATTGAGTCTACATTTGCTTCAGGGGCTTATAAACGCAGCAATAGAGTTAAATCTCATGTTTGTTGTTTTACACCAAGGCAAGACTAGAAACTTCAGCGGTTTGAGGATGTCACTTGCTGCATGACAGAGTTTTGGAAAGGTTTGGCAATGTGCAAACTGCCACAAGGCACGGGCAGCTTCCCTGGTACAACGCGGGTCACTTGAGCACTCAGAAAAAGCCGTGCTCTGTAGTCCGTATGAACAGCCCTGCCAGAAGAAGGGCTGCTAACAGAGCAGTAAGGATAACCAGCCCTTCAGACTGCCCCTTCCCAACAGTTTGTTTGCAGCAGAGGTTGGTAGAAAACTATATCTTCCACCAAAAAAATTACAAGTTCTCAATCCTGAATAATGAAAAAAAAAAAAAAAAAAAAAAAAAAAGAGAAAGTTTGGCCTGTTTCGTTTGTTTTTAGTGCAAGTTAATTCAGGAATTTTCTTTCTGTCACCATGGGAAGGGACAACACACCAGCGGGCTCCTCGGGGAGCGAACGCCGCGGCCGCGCTGAGCCTGCCATGTCCACATTGCAGGCAGGGGCTCCGGGCCGGGCTTGGCAGGGAGCAGGAGGAGCCTTTCTGCCCGCCTGGATCCCAGCCTGCCTCCCGCTGCTGCTTCAGCAATTGGAGATACCCGGCAGCAACCAACTACGGCTCTGCCATGAAAAAATTCCAGCCAAACTACTCCAAAATCCTAATATGAACTTGGCAGTCCTTCCAGACACACTTCCTTTGAAGAATATTAAATACTCCTGCTTGCTCCAGTGTAAATGTATTTTTGCCCAAATTTAGGGCAAAATGCTGCTGAAGTGCGTATTTATCAGAAGCCAGAAAAGCAAGATGTGGCTGGACAGCTGTAGATGTCCCCTATTTATCAAAATACACGTACAAGCCTATAGCATCATCACAGACAGGCTCAAACTCAAATATTCCCCCTCTGCTCTGTGGATGAGCACAAGGAGCATCCTGTTGTGCCTGCAGGACGTGCACTTGCACATCGCTGCTGAGCAGCCCCGTCAGGCACCTCCACTATTACTAAACACGATCCATAAATCAAAACGCGAGGGTATTAAACAGGACTGAGATATGACTGCAGAGTGCCCAAGATCCGAGATCAATATTCATTTTACAAACCTCTCCAGAAGAGTTCCTTAATTAATTGTTGAAATTAAAGTCAAAATTGACCCCTCAATTTGTTCCTGCGACCCTTAAATCAATTTTCCTTTCTTTACAAATCATCGTTTTAGGCCTGGCAAATAAAACAGCATATTATTTTTTAATTATTTTCTCTGCAGACGCTGTGCCCACTCGCTGAATCCCTTCTACACGAGTCACAGGGCACGAAGCCAACACCTCCCATTTTAATCTAAATCTGGGGAAATATTTTCCCAATCACAAGTCAATAAGGACAGTTTACCCACTTAGAGAGGCAACTGCAGCACGCACACGCTCCTCCATCGCTTCCTTCCACAGGTATGCGGGGAGCTCCAGGAGGATGAGCTGCTCTCTATGGAAAAGCCCCCAACAAAGCTCAGTTTTTTTCCTTAAGTCTGATTGGAGCCGAGTGGCAATTCTGCCTTGTAAGAAAACCCAGAGAAACAAGCAGAAATGCCTGTAAGCTTCTACAACCTTCACCGAAGGTTTTAGAGGCAGGAACTTGCATCTAGACCTCAGGTTACTCACTGCAGCATAGATGGTTTCCCTGCTCTGGGTACTCACCCAAGTGCCACAACTTCCCAGCCTTTGACTGAGCAGGTCCTCACGCTGCAACCCATGAGATAAGGAGGACAGAAAAGAGGATTCAGGAGGGAAAGGATTTTACCTTTGCTGGAAGCCCAAGCTGGTATAACATCTAACACTTCACTTTCCTAAGCTTTACATTCTTCATAACTCATCTACGACCATCCCCTCACATATTTTCCTGCATTCCCTTACTTCCTTATTTTGCTAGCACCTCCAAAAACTTATTAAAAGCAAAATTAGGTAAAGCTGGGGTTTATCTTTAGCGGGGACTTGCTAATTGAACTCACCTGGTACTTTGTGGTTTAGCTCCTCCCTACTTTGCTCCAAGGATCAGCTGGGGCTGCCTTCTTAGTGACTGCACTTTATTTTGCAGACCCAACACTGGATTAAAACACCTTTATAGCCCACTATAGAAAGCCTTTATAGTCCACTTGGAAATTACCCGACAGCTCCCACTTACAGTGAATCGGATAACAGCAAGAGCAGCCTTCACTGACGTCAAAATGATCTTCAGAACTACGGGTAGTTGTTCTCTGCTTTCCGCAAGTGGAGATTATGCATCCCCAAAAAACCCTGTAGGCTAAACACAAAGCATTCTTCTCTTAATCTGGCAGAAAGATCAGAACAAGCAACATGTCCTGGGTTTTTAAAATATTAAACAGCATCTACCTGCTTTGTTGCACTTCCTCGCTATAAGGAAGAGAGTTAGCAAGTAAAGGCACGGGTCACCCAGTGAGTCAAACCGGCCGAGAGCCGCTGGGGTGCACACGGAGGCTCTGAAGGCATCTAGGGAGGTTGGCAAGCACGGGGAAGGGACCTGGTGTGCGCCTGGGCACCACGAAGGGAGGCACTGAGAACGTGCAGATATTATAGCTGCGTTTTTAACACCACACTACTGTGCAATTTTTTTAAGCCGATAGCTCTGCACAGAACTCACAGATGAATACCATCTGCTGTGGTGATTTATTGCCCCCTGATTTTCTCAAGTTACTTAAAAAAAAAAAAAAAAAACTTTTCTCATCTTACCTTTTTCTTATTTTTTTTCTCTCTACAGAAACATTTCCAATAGAATGTAATTGAGATTGGTATTTCCCTAACATGCTGTTTTATCATAAGACGAACAGTGGTCTGTCACCAGACAGACCAAGAAACAGCAGATGTATGGGATCTATTTAGTACCTCTGCAATGCAAGAGGCCTCTGGTCACATATTTTGTGTTTTTTTTTTTTTTTTTTCAATATTACAGGAGATGCTCCTAATAGGTCCTATGAAAAAAAATATATATTACGATGGCATTAAAGGATGTACTGTAATGCACATACACAAGGGGAAAAAATGTGTCGTACAAGCAGCCCTAACCTCCTTTTTAAACACCTGACCTGGAAAAACACAGTAATCTTTTACTGTAACTTTGTTTATGGTAGTTTTTATTGTGACCTTACTGTAACCTTCCTAAATTTGATTTGCACTTTATTTCACACATCCTAATTTAGCATCTTCGGTGTCCATGATCTCCTCCCCTACAGTTTCCAGTCCTCTGTAACCCTGCACAGATCTGGCCCTTTCCTGCTGGCACCAGCGGCCTTGCCTTACACACCAGTTACCAGACCTGCCTTTCAGAAAGAAAAAGAACTCGCACTTATCCTCAGATTTCGGAAAATCGGGAACGTCACGACGGGATAAGCCATGAAGCTGTAAAAGTCGAGTCTGTCAGCTCGAACACGCTACAAACCTTTGCTCTGTACGACTAAGGCCCAACTCGGGAAGGTGGAGGGGAAGTCCCCACAGCACCCTGCGCTTCTGGGTGTTTTGGTTTGCTCTATCATAGCAATAGCATCAAGCATCTAAATTAAAACTATCTTTATCAATGAGTCTGTGCTCCTCAAAGACCAAAGCACCTGGGTAGGTCTGGGACATAGCACATCACAGCTTTCACGAGACATTTTCTGTGCGTGCTAAAAGGACCCTGGAAGAAGCTCATCCTGTGGGCCTTAGCACGCAGAGCATCCGATATGTATCCTGGGGAGTAAGCAAATAAATATGCTCTAAACTGAGGTCTTTGGATAGGGCTCTGAGGTCTCCTTAACCTGGAACACTTGCCTCTATGCTTGATATGCCAACGCTTTCACTTATTTATTTATTTTAACTTAAGGGAAAGTATTTCCCCCCTTGCAAGATGCCTTACCGCTGTTTGCTCAGTGATCCGAAGTCTTGCTTGAAACCCTGGAGAAGAGCTCTGGTAAAAATAAGGAGTAACACTAAAAGCTCGCTCCGATGGGTATGGCACAGCTCTGCAAATGAGGAATGCAGTGCTGTTTTACAGAGTATTATTATTATTAGGAACCAGTGAAAGTGATCTGAGCAAAAGCAGTAATTCATAAATGACACGTTTTTAAGAAAAGATGGAAGAAATAGTTCTGTTTTAACCAAAAATATTAAAGTGAAGAAGAAACTCTGCAGTCGAATCATTTGGCATTTCTCTCTGTGTATACAGTTACCTTTATAGACAACAAATCGCCACCTTTCCCCTGCTGGGGGGAAAAGCATCCTTGTTGTTTAAATACATTAGACCAAATGAAAACTGGGCTATAGATTGTTTGTCCTTTTACTAATATGAAAGTATAATTAAAAGTCATGTTAAAGTTGGAAGATCAAGAGAGTTTGTGCTAGATAACAAGCTAGGAACTGTCAAAACTGTCAGGCCATTAAGAAACAAAATAATTCACACCCTAGTAATTGCTTTTATGTTCATTTTCTTACAAATCCCAGCGATGTGAGTCATTAGCCTGTACAAAAGCGCCTTGTTCATGAGCCCTGAATACGCCGCGCTGCACTCTCACTTTCTGGGAGTGTTTGTTACAGGTATCATCCTCTCGAGATGGAAGGAGAAGGCATCCTGGTTTCCTCAGGGCTGCTCCGGAGCCAGGTATGCTCTGGGGCAGCTGCACCGATGTGTGAAACTGCGAAGGACGAGCGCACGTGGAGCAGAATGAGGACGGGACCACCTGCCAAGTTTAGCTTTTTGCCTGAAACTAGTGTTTTGAGTAGGAGGGAGAGGAGCAAGGGATGCCTCTTAAACCAGACTACTGGCCCTATTTCTGACTTCTCAGCGCGTCCCTACCGATCGCGTCTGCTTAATGCTGGAGATGAGCGTGCTTAAAACGCGAGGGCTGACTTAAGAGCCCAGCAATGCAAGAAATGCATCGCTGCCGTGGTTCCCGGTGCGGTATTCAACCACTAGATGCCCCTGTAAGCCGCGCAGCCGCCCGGGCACCGCGTG
>JAWLRI010000801.1:1942618-1992088 GCA_034781795.1 Crypturellus tataupa | reverse complement strand
TCGCTGCCGTGGTTCCCGGTGCGGTATTCAACCACTAGATGCCCCTGTAAGCCGCGCAGCCGCCCGGGCACCGCGTGCCTTTTGGCAAGCACAAGAAGCAAAGCTGGGGCCCAAAGCGAGCAGAAGGGGCATCTTGCTTTACGGGGGTTTCTGGCTCTTAAGTGCTAACTTATTAAATGGTCTTGCTGTGTTATAACAGGGGCAACAGGCCGGGTGTGTGGAAGCCAAAAACCTTAACTGCACCCGCGCTGGTCCTTGGGATACTGCACCGGCGGAGACACCTCTCCTTTCTCCCCAGCCACTCTGCAAGGTGCCGCATGGGGATACGGAGAGCGAGGCAGACGGCGCTGGAAAGAGGAGCCTGTAAGCTGTTACCCCAGGGCTCAAAGGCCAAGCAGCTCTGTAAAGAGACTCCAGGTATCACTTACTGACTATAGGGAGCGACTATGTAGGTCCGTCTCATTTGAGCGCCTGGGGCGGGAGGTGTCCGTGAGCGATTCCGAGTGCCCGAGGCCGCGGGACACCCTGCTCGCTGCCCCACGCAGCCGCGCGCACGCGCTCCCTCGGGGCAGATCCTGCCCGATAAGAGCTGGGAGGCTCCTCGGGGCGCCTGCGGAGGCAGCATTAGGGCCGGAGGGATGGGCTGTTGCCATGGGAAGCAGGAATCCGGCTCTACTGGTGTGCCGGGCGGCCGCAATCCCGTAGCGGCCGCGGCCGCGCGTGCGAGCACATCGGTAGGGACTGCGGCGGCCTCCGAAACTCTGCACAGAAACTTGCAGCATGGCCAATCTCCGAACATCGGGAAGCCAGGCAAACCTGCGGAGCCTGGGAGATTCTTCCCAGAAAGGCCTCCAAGGCAGGGATTTTGGCGCGCTCCGTTGGATGGTTGTGATCCCACACAGGGCAGCGTCGGTCAGAACTCTCCTCTGGTTACAGGGACCGACCCCACCGACACCTGGAGGAAGAGGCATCTCCCGGAGGAAGTGCTGACGGGCGAGTTTCGCTTTAGCAGAATTTTCCACAGGAGAAAAATATTTTTCAGTGAAATATTTCAGCTGAGCAGCCAAATATCATGACTCAAAGTAATATCACCAGGCTTCAGCTTTTTGTCACTTTAGCTTTTTTTTTTTTTTTTTTTTTTTTAGCCTTTTTTCCTTACTGGAATTTGTAAGAGTTTGAAAGCAAAAGGCTTCCAGCTTGCCATACACCTTCTTAGTCAGCTTGCATGGAAGCCGCAGGCCGGAGCAGAGCTTGGCCCACGAAGGGGAATGGAAGCATAAGGTACTAAAAAAACGTAAATCCCATGAGACACAGTAAAGTCATTTAGCAAAAAAATACTTTGGTTTCCAGCCAGGACAGCTTGGTTGTCAGTATTACAACATCTAAATACCAAGATCTGGGGTGGAAAGCAGATGTGCACATGAAAAAAAAAAAAAAGTTGGTTTTAGTCAAAAACCTGATTTTGCACCAGAGGAAAAGAGAAGGTTGCGTCAGAGATTTGACAAACTGCAGCTCTGTGAAATCTCAACCTCTCTGCAGCTTTTCTACGCACCAAACCCAGGTCAGGATTCCTCCTTAGCAGTGTTAAACCCTGCACAGCGCTCACTGTCACAGACAGTACTTAGACCTCCCGTTCACACTCTGCTTGTCCAGCAACAGCAACATCCCAACAAAACCATTTCATTGCAATAGCTACAATTAGGAGCAGCACATTTGCTCAGACTGGTCAAGAAAAGGCCACGCTGGCCTAAATTGGGCCCTACAATTCAGTCTTTGACCTGTGCTTACCTCGATTATTCTCAGCTGTGTGGGTATATATATTAGCTACACATATCTATATATTATATAGATATTAGATACCACCATTTGCAGACGTGCAGACTTGTCCATGCTCAATGTATGCAAGCAGTCTCCAGCCTGTAGTTGCTGTGCTTCAGCAAACCCATCACGCAATGCCAAGAGCAAAGCATTGCCCGTCAAAGCCCCCCAAAGCCCTGAGTTGTTGGGACCCAAAGCTGGGAGGCTACATGAGGGCAGCTCTGCCTGCAAAAGCCCATGCAGATATAGCAGAACCTCTTAGCTTGCTGCTATTTTATAATACCTGCATATCTGGCTTGGAGGACAAGGTTTCTTTAAGTGCAGCCTTGACTCAAGCAATGATCAGTTAAAGCTCTTGAATTAACGTTTTGAAAATCGTCGAGCTGGTAGGAATACGGAGAGAAAGCAGACGCAGATCAGTCCCAGCGATGAGAAAATTGAGGTCTCTTTTTTTCGCGCACTCATCCACAGCCACCTCAGGTGTTAAAGCACCTTGTTCATGGCCACCAGCTCTACTGCCCAGCCATGTGTCCACACACATCCACTCCTACGAAACTTTGGTCTAGGTCTTGTGTCTAGGACCTCCCTACGGTGGGCCTAAAGCTCTGGGTCTCTCCCCACACCATGGTAGATCAATACAAGCTCACAAGTCAAGTATGAGGTGTGCCCTTTTCACTTGAATTATTCCACTTAGGTGCTGCAAAAGGAGGGCACACCTATTGCCATGAGTCACCAGGAGGAGAGCTAATTGCAGGCATGGCCTAGCTGAGCTCAAGCTGCATATCCAAGGTTTGCCCTGAGCTCCTGAGAAGTCAGGAAGAGCAGCACAACATACCAGAGGAGAGATATTCACTGCTGAGGAAGAGTGATAAAGACTCTCCAATAGTTAAGGATGTGGCTGATATGTTATTAGATGACAGATCTGGCTTTCTTGCAGAAACTTAAAAAAAGCCCCTCATCCTTTCCTGTTGCTCTACAGAAGTTTCACTGAAACATATGGCCTGAAATGTTTAAGGAGATTGGGGTGCAGAGATAGCCTGCGCTTCCCTACTTGTGTGCGTGTATTCTGCAGCCACACAAAGTCAGGCAGAAATTCTCAATAATTTGTGATAAGGAAACAGTTACCCATCGGCGAGTCAGCCCTCTTCCTCGCCATGGCCTCTCAAGCGGCTCTGCGGACAGTCACTGTCGTCCTGGCTGTAAACAAAAACATACGTTATGCTGCAGAACGTATCATACTTAAAACTTGCACCCTGAGGGCAAAATATATTTCTCAAAGACTTCTCTGTGTATTTATGGGTATCTGTTAGAAGTGAAAAGCATTAAATCATTTTATGGTGTTAAAGCAGCAGTAAATTTGGAGGGGTAACGAACTTTGTGTTTTCCTGACGAAGAGCACACGTGAGCATGGGCTCCAACCGGTGTGGCAGTGAAAGAGCAGAGCTGATACCTGTCATTCAGCAAACCAGCTGGCTTTGAATGACACGCACACACACACACAATAAAAATAAAGCAAGGAAAGTGTGCTAGCTGCTCAAGAAGCCAACGGTGGGCAGAGAGGATCTGTGTAATGAATAGTAATGTGTCTTCTGCTCTGCTCAGGGTGACAGACTGTTCTGCAGCGCAGTTCACATGCTCCTCGCAGGGCAGCAGACGCACACACGGATCCGGGCCGCGTGCACCTTCCTGGGCCCTCCAGGATGGTTGCAGCGGGTCTCCTCCTTCCCCGTCCCCTGCGGATGAGGCTTTCCAGGACAAACAGGGCACCACGGCACGCAGGGTTCCCCCGCACACTTCCATCATAAGCCACCGAGGCAGGAATCGCGTAAGCCACAACTAGACCTATTCTGGCACCTAACCCGCTCGTGTGTGTGCTTTAGCTTTCCCAGTGGCCGCGCAAAGCTGGAAGGCAGCGCCACAGCCCCCTCCCTCCTGGCTGTGCTTGGGCGCAGGGGGACAGCAGCTTCCATGGGCCGGGAGGGCGGTCAGGGCCCCGCGCAGCCGCGGCTGCAGGCAGGGGAGCCGGGCTCTCCCCTTCCCGCCGGCGCGCGCACAGGGACGAAGGCCGCGTTTTACAACCCGGGAATCCCCTCCTTTTCAGCAGGTTCTTTCCTATGTGTACTTTTTCAGCATGCCCAAGCTTACGAGCGTGTTTTGCTGAGCTCAGGCAGTTTTTGCAGCATTTATTTGGCGTCAGAGACTGCTCCTGTCTGTTTCTGCGGCTCTTTCAGCGCTGCGGACCATGGATGATCCATCAGCGTCCAGGTTTCCAGACAATTGAAGCACATCCTTAAGTGCTGAGGTATTGCCACAGACTTTGACAGCGCACATTGCACTGCTGGGATGGTCCAGGACCGCGAAAGGTAAATACAACTGACAACGTAATTGATGTGTTTTTTTTTTTTCCAAGCAGGTAAAGAGAGTTTTGTTTGTCTGGCTTTGAATGTCAGATCGCTGGAGCTCATTTTATAGGTGCATTATCAAATTCCTTTCCTTCAGGTAAGAGGGTGCAACCAAATCGCGGCTAAGAGGATTAACGAAAATGTATGGCATCTGAGTCTGAATCCAGTTCAGGTGGGGGCAAACAAAAAATTAATCATCTAATGACCAGATTTCCATAAAGGACTCGCTGTTTTCACAAGCGAAGCCAAAACCTGGTGCCAGATGCCATCAGTACTCCATGTGACTCACCCTGTGGTGAAGCTGAAGAAGGAAGATGCTGGTTTGCTATGTTCTCACTTGACAAACAGCAACCTTAAAAAAACGAAGGGAAGGCAGGAAGAACTGCCCGTCACTCAAGATCTCTTAACGTGAGGATTAAGAGCTGGTGTCTGCAGCGGGGAACATGCTGTTTTTGTTGGAGTACCAAGTGGGAAGGAAGGCCTGAATGGATGAGGTGATGGGATGGGGCCCAGGAGCCCTGTTCCACCTGTGGTCTATTGTGTAATGTGGGTGAATCACTTTTTCTCTGAAAACTGGGTCAAATTCTCCCATACCTCAATGGATGACATCTAATATGGACCACAGGGAGCCCTGATACCATGGTGATACAAACGGTACAAAATACAGAGCAGGAGGAGGACTCTAGATAAACAGACCAAGGATTCAGTCCAAAGTTCCACACTTGTGGAAAACACTGAGAAAGGTCAGTGAAGAAGCAGCAGAATTGTCAACTGGTATTAACCAGTGCTAATCCCGTAGTGGTTTGAGGACTCTTGGGGAATACCAGACAATTTGACCCATGATTAAACAGCTAGATGGGGAGGCAGGGAAAAAAAAAAAGGCAGACTGACCAGGATTTTAAGGTGGTAAGACCATTGTGTCCTTGAGGACACCTTTTGTAGAAGGCAGCTGGCACAGGCACCTGCATTTACTGCAGTCTGAAAGGGAGGGCTGGGGATGAGGAAGGAGATGTTAATTTACTCTGAGGCCAGCAGAGACCCACCCATGAAGTACTGGGTAGGTCTAAGGGATTAACAGGCCCTCGCCCATTTGGGAATTCTCTGTGCTGTTTCTGTGTTGTCATCCAACAAAGGTGCGGCAGCGGAGAGGTCACAGCAGGGGCGAGCAGCACGTTAACTGCTCCGCTTCCCCCAGGATGGAGCAACCCACGGCGGTCACACCAGGTGAGTCACAAGAAGGAGAAAATAATAGGGAAGACTTTGCTGCAGCATAGGAATTTGTATCAGAGCTTCCCCATCAGCCGTCAGCCTCATGTAATCGGGCCTCATTTTTGGCTCGGTGACCTTTACTTTAATAGGACCCCATTTTGGTAGCTACTGACTTTTATACATCTGCTTTGATTACAGTAGAATACACCATGAGGAAGGAGTGCAAGCTCTTCTTCAAAGAACTCGTCTGCCCTGCGGATTTGCAGGGGATGGAGATCCCCATGGTTCTTGCAGGGGTGGAAGCAGGTTCTGCTCTTCCCCAGAAGAGCCGAGCTGAGGAACACGATGGCCAAAGGAAACAGCCATCTCCTCCACTGGAAGTACTGAGGAGTAAAAAGAGTCATTTCCCAACCTCCTGCCCACAAAATTTGAAGGCAAATTACAGTGATGACGAGGCCAAACTCTTTTTGTAATGGCAGATAGAGGCAATGCCCACATACCACGGCTTATGAGGTTCAGATTGGACTTAAAGTTCTCCCCAGGAGGACAGGAGAGCCCTGGAGCAGGTGCACAGAGGGCTGGTGGGACCTTCACCCACAAGGGTTACCAAGCCATGGCTCACCTGATCCGGTGCTGATGACAGTCCTGCTCCGGTGCTGGTGACAGTCCTGCTCCAAGCCGAGGCTGCACCAGAGGGCTGCTGTGGTCCAGGCTGCACCGGAGGGCTGCAGTGGTCCATTCCCGCGAGTGTTTCTATGAGACCCCGCAGGAAGGACCAAAGCAGAGGTCAGAGCAATCAAGAATTGGGTGTTCATATTCCGGGCATTCTGAGCACCTACAAGGTGGCACTCGGTGTAAGAGATCCCACCAGGGAACAGTGGGAATGACTTGCTTCAAAGCGCAAGATGACAATCCACTCTCCACTGCCCTGCTGCTCCCATGTATGCTTTAGGTAATGCTGCTTTTGTTACTCTAAAGATGCTCCTGTGTTGATGTCACCAAAAAATCACACTTGAAGCCTTCCCATGACAGGAAAAGAATGATTTTTTTGGTGTTAAATAAACAATACATGTAGCAGCTAGTGGCTGGGCACATGCTTGGTTATTAGCAGCTCCGAGGATGCCACTGGAAATGACTGTGGGATTTTTAGGGGCACATCAAATAGATTTGGATCTGTTAAAACCTAACACCTTGAGCTCCATCTGCGTCTCTAACATCCCTGCGGGAGGAGCACAGGAAAGAGCAAACACAAGCAGGGAACAGGATTTTCCTTGCCTTATCCCCATCGAGTGTGTTTATTCAAACACGGTGGGTGGAACCAAAGCCATGCATGGGTGATACTAAAAGGAACTGCTGTGTGTGCCTCAATACTTCACACCAGCACATTTACTCAGGTACATTTCCTTGCCGTGCAAAAGCCGATGGAAGCCATGCAGGTTACACAAGTAAACACCTCATTTCTTCTGCAAGACTTTGCTCATCATCAAGGCTTTTCTCTGGCTTTTGTAATTTAGCCTTTTTTTTCTTCCCAGTTGCTAGTGACTTCTTCCTGCCTTCTATATTCCCAGCAGCAGATTTATCCTGTTTGCATCTTTTTCAATAAAAGGTGTGGTATGGGGATCATGTTAGCTTTTCTCTAGAAGCTGCTGTCCAAGTCCCAGCCTGAATTTTCATCCTTTCATTTTCAGCTCCTTTCCCATGAGGAGAGGGAACCGGTGCATTATCTCACCCTCTTCTGATCTGTTCTTCCTCCACTTTGGCTTTGGTGTCGTTGAGGAGGTAGATACCTTTCCACGCTGTTGATACAATTCATCTCCGTAGGATTTAAAATAATTCTGCCAAGAATTGAGCCATGCACAAAACCTCCTTGGCGTCCCTTCGCTGCCTATGAAGCAGGTCTTTGGACCACCTCAGATGCCTGAAACATCACCCAACTCACCTGGGCTCAGGCTGAAACCACGTACAGAACAGCAAACAGCACCGGCCAGACGTGGTACTTGCAGTAAAGAGGAGATGGCCCCAATGTCCCCAGACTGTGGCACTGTTAGACATTGGATCCAGGACTATTGAGGACCTTTTAGGGCACTGAGGCCCAGCCCTGCCTGTCAGACCTTAGGTCAAGGGGCTGCCACCCTGCGGGGAGGCAGACACAAGCCTTCTTAACCCGGAATGACTTTCCTGGAATAGATTGCCGGCACATGGGAGACATTTGGCCATCAGGAGTCAGAAAACATTGCTTCAGCGTAGCCCAAGAATCCTTCAACATGAGCGCGCGCCGCCAAGGCACGTCTCACCCCACTCCCGAGCAACCTTCCTCCCACCAACACCACCACACGCAGCTTTGCAGGCAGATGCACACTGAGATACCAGAGATCCAGGATTAGAGTGGATGAAGAGTTTGGAAACATATCCTCGGTGAGTAAACACTTATTTTTTTTTCCCTTAAAACAAAACCAAACCTAAAACAACAACAAAACAATTTATTCACACTCTTAGGAAGATGCTAATTAAAGTTTTCTTTAAAATACTAGCAGACATGAGTGTGGGCTGTAACAGGAACATACTGTGAAGTGACAGGTCTGCAATAATCCCATGCCTCAGCCAATTCTAATTCATTCCGATCACACACAAGTCCGAAATCCAGGGAGCTTCTTGGAGCAAAAGCATGTGCACTTGTGGGAGGTGCAAGAAGAGGCTCAGGAGCTCCGAGGTGTGAGAGCGAGAACAGGTGTGAGAGCAAGGGTTAATAACAAGGAGGGCTGGGAAAGGGCTCTGCTCCCTCCTGCCTGCCGCGAGCAGAAGGGAGGCTCTCGCCGCTCCGGCTCTCTCGTGCTGGCTGCTTAGGAAAGGCACCTCCTGCAAAGGGGCCTGCAGCCCCTTAGCCACTGCATCCGCGCTATTCCGTCGTGCCGCGCTGAAAGGAGCCGCAGGAAGGATGGAAGTGGCGCGGGGAGCTCCGCTGGTCTGGCAGGCGGCTATTTTGCCTCCCGAGAGGTGGGCACAGTATCCTTGTGCCAGCGGTAAACAGCTCGGAGCTCGCAAGAGCTGGCAAGCCACTTGCTCCACACAACATGACACCAGCTTGAAATCAAAAGATGGGGAAGAAAGGTTCCGTGTCTCCTGCTTTCTCTAGGTTTCCACCAGAATTGCATGTACAGTGATTTAGAAATGTTCCCTAATTCTTACCAAGCTCAATGAACAGAAAAGGTCTAGGTGTATCTCAGTAGGGATTTAGAGTGGCTGGTAAGTGGCCAAGCAGGAGGACACCTGCAACCAGTGCAAAAGCTAGGCTCGGAGCTCTAGCTAGGATTGGAACCATCTGAGTTCCTGCACTTTCTACCTAAAGCAGAAGCCCTCCGCACCGAGCCAGGCATTAGGCAAAATACCAAATACTGACAGAGTGGCAGGAAAATCCATGAGGACTAGCGATCCTGCAATAAAAACTAGTTTGCTCTGCTCATCTACACTACAATCAGTTCCATACATGCCACAGCAACGGCGGGCACTGAGGCCTGGCTAGGGGCAGGGTGCTGCAATGGTTTAGTGCTGGCTTGGTTAAACTTACCCCTGTTGCAGCGACAAGGCTGTTCACACGCCCTAAGTGACCTTCCTCCAGCAACACCTCCAGACTGCTGCAACGCTTCCATCTGAGGCCAGGTGACCTAAACTGCTGTGAGAGCTACCTGTCACCCTGGGAAGGTGTCCGGTTTTGGTGCATGCAACAGTCATGTGCAGACAAATGCAACCTCCCGAGTCCCTGCATGGATAAAAATCAGCATTAACACACTGACTTCTGGGCAGGTTTTAGCAAGTCAAGCACCAACCCCAGGCCCCATCAGTTCTGAGGCAGAGCAGAAGCCCGAGAGAGATCACCTCCCGTTTACAAAGGACCAGCTGAGTCTGCTGAAATCACGGAAACACACCTGAAAAGCTGCGGGCTGCAAAGGGCAATATTTATATGGTTCCCATGCAGTGCAGGGGGACAGTAAAAGCTCACTGCAAGTCTGCCAGCTCTGAGAGCAGCTCTGAGATTACTTCATACACATGGTACTGCTCCAGTCCTGCATCTGTTCACTGGGAACAGCAATGGGAGAAACAAACTAGGTGTAACAGGAAATCTCACCTGTTTCTTGCAGCCAGCATTATTTAGATTTATTCCATCTTTTTTTTTTCCTGGTCTGAACATGCCCCAAGAAGGTATTTCAGGAGTAGAATTTCACTGGAATTCCACCTGCGCTTACTGCAGCACTTCTCTCCTAGACAGACTTTAATTAGACGGGACCAATAAACCATATGTCAAATGGGTGATTTCACTTTTAATTACGTTTTCCAAACCGTAATAAATAGCTCCATTAAAGGGAACACGAACAGCCAGGCACCCTTCCACGAAGCCTGGTGTCGTGTCGCTCCTGGCGAGCAGCTCTGCTTCAGCCGCACCAGAGCTGCGCAGCGCAGGTTGCTTCCCGCAGCCTTCTGCCAAGTCGCTGCTATTCGGGAGCACGTTTCCCCCTCCACGGCTCGGCGCACGTGGCACCGTTCGCTTCTGAGGCGCCTGCTCCTCCCTTCACCCCGAGAATATTCCACTGGGTGCAGAGGATGAAGAAGGACACACATCACATTAAAGTATCATAGGACTCGAGGTGGAAACCTGAGGAAACGCAGTCCTGTTTCAGTGAGACTCCTCTTTCTTCACCTGGGGGGATCATACCCTATCTGCAAGCTCAGGGGCTGCTACCTGTGATCACCCCATGGGGTTACTTAGCGTCTTGCACCCCTCCAGGACCCCCGAGCATCGCACCCGAGGTGCCGTTCGTGACGGGGCGCTCGCCCCACGCCAGGCGAACCGCGTCCCCGCGCTACCTCCTTCGGGGCAGCAGTCGCATTCACACGGGGCTAGATTCCACCCTAGCCTTGCAGGTGCCCCAAGCACGGAGAGGGAGGTGCACGAGACGCCCAGGAACTGCTTTCCCTCAAAGACCTTGACCTGAAAAGTTCGTTTTTGCCCCTCAGAACAGTTACGTCTTCAGCAATATCGCCTCAGAGGGACAAACACGAGCTTGCTCCCACCGGCCTAGCCCAGCTGGCTGTAATTAAGTTCATGCCCATATGATGCTGCAAAGCTCTCAGGCCCTTCATTGATAAGCAAAGCTTCATTCATGTTTTTTTCTAGCCTGTGAAATCCCCATTATTTCCAGAGAGATGAATACCACTATATCCTAAAAACTAACCTGACAGATGGGAAGCAGTATAATGAAGGGGCCTGACTTCTTATAGAATCTCAAGATTTCTCCTTGGGCCTCAGAAGAGTTGGAAAACAAGGTCAGTATAAATAATTTTGCATCCCAAAGCTGTTTAATGAAAACATTCCTATGTTTACCAGACTGCTGCCTAGCCGTGCTCTTTCTGACATCTCTCTAATTGGAGAGCAAGAACTTCAGTGTAGCTACTTTATCCTGATCAGGATTTCTGGCCAGAAATCTAGGTCAGATTGAATTTCTCATTTGCTGGAATTTGACTTTTTCCACATTAAGAGTCTCCTCTCCGAGCGCTGCATTTGAAAATAAATATTAGTAGTTAATGCCAAGTGTGAACCATAACCCCCGGGGGAATTCTTCTTAAAAGCTCAGATCTGTATCGAGCACACATTCGTGCCTGCCCTTTTCCCGCACTGTCACCTAGAGACGCCGAGTGACCCCTTTGCATTTCTGTCACGAGATGCCAGAGCTCAGCAGCAGTAACTGCGCTCCTCAGCCTGGGACGCAGCCCGATCCCATGGGCCCACCCTGCTCGTCCTGCAGGACAGAGCTAGGATTTGCCCCACGACCTCGGACAAACACCAGTCACCAACCCGCACGTCTCCTGAGAACAGCTCGGTGTTTAGGGCTGGCCTACGAACACAGTGTCTACGAACAGAGGACAAGTGTCTGAACGCTGCAGGCACATAGCACAGAGAGCTACCATCCGCAACACTGGATATTTCCCACGAAAATTCCTTTAAATAGCAGCCTATATTCAGTGCTCTGCAGCAGCAAACATAGTTGTAACGTGTTAATATCAGGGGATTTTGCTTTGATCCAAGGCGGCATCTTACTCATCTCCAAATTTAGCGAGCGGCAAGCGGCGCGCCAGATACCACCCAGAGGAAACTTCCCTCCATTCGGAGCTGGAGCGGCTGCTGACAGAATTGGACTTTTAACCTCGTAACATACGAAATCTTACTAGTTCCCATCAGCTTGGAATTTCAAGGGCAGCCACAGGAGCATCTCCAGGGTCCGTGGATGATCTGAACTTGCCAAGCTGCGGCTCAGCGAGGAAAGCTCCAGCTTCTGGGGACATGAATGGGTAAAACCTGAAATAAAGAATGGGAAACTTGTGTGCTTCTTCCCTTGGGCTTACAAAGCCTTTTCGTCATGTCACAAAATAGTGACTGCAACTCTGCGGGCTTTCCCGGATGCTTCTGGGCTGTTGGAGAGCGAGGAAGATGCTCCCCAGGCTGTGAAGAAGCCCGTACCGAGGAGTTAAGGTTTCAGATTTGCTCCTTAGCCCCGTGGCACTTGCTGCGTACGGGGAGAAAACCATCCCCGTGAATCATCTCTCATGCCGGCCTCCCCTCCGTGGCGCAGCGCCCGCAGCAGACGTGCCGGCCGCGGCTCCGCGCGCCACACGTCTGCGTTTGACCCGCGCTCTGGCCCGCGGGGGATTTGTCAGGCATCCAGGTCGGAGTGCGGCCGTGGCCGCGGGAGCTCACCTCCTTGGAGGGAAACCGGAACGTCCCTCACGCCAAGGGGAGGAGGCGTTAACCCTTCGCTGCCGCCTCCTTCCCACCGAGGCACAGCCAAGGCTTGGATGGATTCCTGCCCGCGGAGAGAAGGGAAGAGGCCCTCCCCGCTGCACACGCGTTGAACGCTCACCCAGAAGATACCGAAACTGCTGACGGAGGCAGAATCACTGTAAGAGCAGTTCGGCATTATCCACGTTCCACAGCTCCAATTCCTGACGTGTTCCTCTGTCTTTGCCCTGAGATTCATCCAACAGCAGCTGATGAACACGCGCTGCAGGTCAGTCCTGGCAAGTGGGAAACCGGGCCCATTTCCCCCCTGTGCTGACACTAAAACTTGACAGCAGAGCAGGGAGTCAGACCCAAACCTGCAAATTCCTGCCCCGGGGTGGAGGGGATCCTGCCAGACGTGTGTGCTGAGGACGGCCGCGGCAGGCCCTGCTCGGGCACCTACGCGCGCTGCCCACGCTCTGCCGATATGGACGCTCCTCCTTGCACAGCAGGAGAACATTTCCAGCCACGCGCCCTTGTGTCCCCTTAGGCCCTCCAAAACGCTGCATTCCTTCCCCCTGCGCAGCGCCGCAGTCAGGCACCTGCGCGGGCTTCGGGAAGGCAAACGTTGGCACTTGGGGCTTGAAAAGGCTGCTCCATTTCGGGCAAGCTCAAATTCTTCAAAAACGTCTGCACTTCTCCTTCCAACGCCTGGACTGCGTGTTCGGAGTCTCAGTGTAAGCCTCCCCATACATCCCACGTCCAGCTTACACATTCCATACGCCCCACCCTCTTGCAGGGGTATTATTCATTCCTTAGCGTTATTTATCTTCGAGACAGCTGCGTGAGGATGGCTAAGAACGCCCTTATCCCCAATATCCTGGCAAAGAAATGAAATTCATAGGACAGAGCAAAATCTGCAGCCAATAAAGTATCTGAAGTGCTACGGATTGTGCCTTTCACTCCTACAAGCATCTTCGTTCTTTCAGCACAATAAAAGGACTTGGAAAAAAATTCTCTAACTTCATAATCACTATTTACATGTCGGACTAACTTCAAATATAGAGAGCAGGACAAAAAATCAGCTATTTTACATATTAGAAGGAAAAAATGTGTTCAGGCCTATATTATGCAGGAAAATTCAGAGTCAAAGCTAATTTCTTAGCAGTTTTAACAGCCTGATGGGGAAAAGAAGACATAAAATAGACTTTTAATCTGTAACCATGGATAAATATCTCTAGCTAACTTTTAAGCATCTACTTTCAACTTATATTAAAGGACTTTGAACATGCCTGAATGCCTGAAGTTTATATTTTTCTAGTAGTATCTTTTTTCTTCTTTTTTTTTTTGTTTTATACATTATCAAATCTAACTGGTCATCCCAGTGCACAATGTCCTTTATCTGTCTTGAAAGTGCTGTTCTGCCAGAACAAGAGAAAAAGTATTACAACGATCACCTCAGGCTTTCTCCCATGTATTTTGCACTATAACCCTGAGGAGTAAAAAAATTTATCTTTTTTCCTCTGGAGAAATATTAAAATGTGGAGTTTTAAACTCCATTTGCAGTGCTACAGGAGTATGCAAGGTAAAACATAACTGCGTCCCCATTGCAAGCAGCTGCAGAAATATATTTATCTTCTGTGGCAGGAAACCTCAACGCTCGGGGTTTGGGTTTAATTCAGAGTCCCATAGCTTAATTCATGCACGTTTTCGAAGCATCCACCCAGTCTACACATACCAACTTCCCCAGCACGGACGTTTTCTTATCAAGGGATGGTGAAGTCTTACCTGGCCTGTCTCCATCCTTGCCAGGGAGAAGGACAAAAACTTTGGGGCTGGTATTTCCAATTGCTGCGATGGGGAGCGGGTGGCACATTCCTCTGGCAGTGTCCAATGGCAAATCCCTTTCTTCCACAACGCTTTCATGAATATCACCTTCGATGTGGTCCTGTTCTCTGCTGAAAGAGTTTCAACGTTAGAGGTTAAACCTCTCCCCATCCTCCTCGCTCAGTACCTGGCATTCCTCGTAGGCACAATGGGGATACGTGTGAGAAGAAAGACACAGTTCTCTTTGCAGGACTCTTCATAGCCTACGGAGAAAACACGGTTCAAACTGCTAGGAACAAAGGCAGCTCTTGAAGGGGAATCTTGTCCCTGGCCCTACCGGAAAATAATGTGGCAGCTCAATTTGACAGGAGAGGTAGAAAATCAGGCTCATCCTAGCTAGACAGGACAGCTGGCAGCTGTTTTCCTCCTAGTTCTCATGGCTCTTAGCACTGCCATACCAGGAACTCAGTCAAACACACGCTATCCTGCCGCACAGAGTTACTTCTTCCAGCTCTTACAATAAATCGAGGGCATTAACAAACTGCCATAGAGGTTGCAATAAAGAACTATCCTGTATTTAAAATGCACCCATTTCCGTCTAAGATTTATCATACTCTTTTTTTTTAATTATTATTATAAGATTATTATTATTATTTATTATTATAAGAGCAGCCAGCTCTGACTTATTCCAAGACTGCTCTTGCCAACGGCTGATTGTCCCGACCACCTTGTGGCTCTGGTGGGACAGGGGGAGCCTGGGGCTCCTGGAGCTCCAGTCCTAGCGCCCGGCCACGGCACGAGGGAGTTTTCCCAGCAGTGCCACAGTGCTGCTCACAGGGATGCTATGGGCAGCAGCAATGACACGGGAAGTAATTCCAAAACGCAATTATAGGAAGCAAACAGGCGCCGCACGCCCTGCATGTGGGACAAGGACTAGCTGTCCTAGGTTACAGCAAGAGAGATGCTCGTTCAGCTCAAGGAAAAGCTGCAAGGGGAGCAAAGCACAGGCCATAGCAGGAGCTCCATCTCTGGAAGATTCGAAGAGCAGGCTAAATAAACAACTGCTAGGGATACAGAGCGATAAGGGATTATGGGATCATGAGATCCTTCCTTCACAGACAGGCAAGGATTTGGTGGGATTTCTCGGGACCACTCACTGCATTTTCTAGGAGTTGGGTAATCCTAAAACTATGAGGAATTTTCCCATCCTGGTCTGTGCTGGTTTCCTCTCTCCTTCTTCCAGCACAATATTGAGCGTGTGTGTGGATTTTGGTAGCCAGCCTGGATATCATCCTTCATTCCAGGATATCCAAGCAGCTGTTCAGGGGTGAACTTAACCATTGAGGGCACAATTTGAAACAATACTGAAAAACAATTTCCAGCCAAACCAGCTGCTTATCCATGCTTATTACTCTCTCCAAGTCCTGTGGTTCTGGGCTCAGTTTATTGGTGCTCCCAGTCAAGTCAGTCTGGGAAGTCTGAGCAAACTCTCCTATGGAGTTATGAGCCTCACTAGTTCTGCACACACAGGGTCACTCCTTGGAAGAAGAAAAAGCCAGAGAAAGAAAAAAAAAATCCTCACTCTGGCCATTTCTGCTATGAGGAAAAGTGTTTTATTGATGATTTAACGTCAGCTACTAGTAGTTGGGGAAATACTGTGCAGTTTTGAGAAGCAGTGAGTGAGACTCCCTTACCCGCTGCTGCAGGAGGTGATGAACACTTCTCCTCTGGGACGATGGCAACAGTTCAACGTGACGGCTCGAGCCTCTGTATTTTAAACAGGAGAGAGAGCAGCTACGGCTCAAAATAAAATGCCACATGAATCGTTGAGGAGATTCTTGACTCTATGTTCGTTTTTCTGTGAATTTTTGTCAACTTTATTGGAGGCCACTTCCTGCGTTCACAGAAAGCAACTTTGCTTTGTTAGTACCCCAATAAGTTCGCAGCACAGCTTCAAAGCGAGAGAACGGCCTTTAACCATTTCCTCTCAGATAAATGCAGCCATCTGGTGAAATGCAGCTATCAGAATTCAGCTGAAATCTTCTGCCATCTCTTCAAGGGCTTTCTCCCCCGCTGGGGAGCAGCACAGTGAAAACTCACGTAATCAGTCGCTGACAATACTCAAAGATACAGACTTAGGGTAGATCGACTGCATCATTCCAAGCTCTAGCTCCTCAGCACTCAGTTCCGTTGCCAAATATTTTCCACCTGCTCCTCTAAACTTCTGCATGAATATACAGAAGAGTCCCAATATGAAGTAGCTTTCAACAGCATATGGGAAATTAAGTTATTCCCACTTCAAAGCTGAGTTTGTGAGACCAAGAAAAACAGCTTGCTAACACTTGAAAATTGACTAGAAGAGTGTTTCTGAATGCTCTTATGCCAGAATAAGAGAATGTATTAAGTAAATCTAAAATGAACCAACTATTATTGCAGAATGAGAGCTGTTGTATTTTGCATTCACTACACCGATTATTATGGATTTGCTTCTAAAGATAGGTGAGACCTAAGGCTCTCAGAGGCAACGCTTACACTTTCATTGAGTTTACTGGGTCAAACTCTTCAAAAAGACCTGAAGATCTGCACCCCAGAGCGTTACCAGAGCTCTCCAAAAGCAGCAACTAGAAGCTGGAGTGGATGGAGATGTTTCCTGTGTGATGAATGGGTGGAAAGAGCCGTATGACGCAGAACAAGCCACATTCAAGTATCCCAGCAAAGCCCAAACTCAGCAAATGGAGAGGGAGAACTTCAACAGGGGAAGGAATCAGCATGGAGATGCTTTTCACCTCACCTCTCCATGTAACTCCACATTTCTGAGATTTCCTTATGCCTGAGATTTACTCCTTAATATATCACTTCAGGCTTTCAGTTTAAGAGCAGGAGAATTCTCTCCCCCTTTCTCCTAAGGAAGACAGGGAGCAGAAGCATCAGCTCTGGCACCACCAGCTTTTATTCAATTTACTCATCGGTTAGAGTGCTCTCCCAAGATGTATGAGACCTAATTTCAGCCTCTGCCTGAAGACAATTAGATGTATCTCTCCTGCACACTGAGAGAATGAAAACATCATTTGAGAGTAATTCATCCAATGGAAAAGAAACTTACTGTGCAGCCACCACCAGTCAGTGAGACTTGAAATTATCTGAAGATAATAAATTGAGTATAAGTACTCTTCGTATATATATATATTACAACAAGTTTTGCACAAGATTGAGAGGCTTTAAGCTGCCAGACAAAATGGGCAAGATTTTGGTGCCCAAGTCCCTTAGGTACTTTTGTACACCACAGCCAGAAATTATTACATAAATATCTAATAGAGGCTCTTTGCACTCTCTAGTTCTTCTAACATTAACATTTTCCACTGTAACCATTTGCTTAACTGCAAGTGTTGAGGAGAATCTCTTTCAGACTTCCTCCATACCTTCTTTATCCACTTAGTTTAGTCTTTCTTGACAGATGTGAGCTCCTCCATTTCTAGAAGGGAAAAATGCAACAGGATTTTATCTCCAGAGGGCTGCAGCCACATGTTTGCACCTCCAGACAAACCCACCACATCAGTTGGTCTTCCCTAGATTGTCGGTTTCCTTTAGGAGCAAGATGCTTATCCTAGGTGTGATTTTTCCTATGTACCTGGACCAGTGCTTGACCTATTCAACGCCACTACTGCGTTAATCCTGGTGCACAGGGAAGAGTCACTTGGATCCTTGGCGCATCCCTGTATTTATGCCCAGCCCTTCCTGAACAGCTGAGACCTAAGGAAAGAGCCCCAGTCTTTATTTGCGCCCACACAGGAGCTTGGTAGAGAGCCCTCCTGGGTGCAGAGTAGCTCATGGGGCCTCAAACCTTCACTGTGCTCTCTGCCTGCTTGCAGCTACCCCCCAAAATACACACTGCCCTCCCCAACGGCTCGGGGACCACTGACTCCCTCAAGACACCTCCAAGCACGCAGGGAGCCTCATGCAGCGTGTTATGTTGAGCCTGCTCAACACCTGCCTGAAACTTAGATGTCCCGTAGCTGCCACACAGCTGCCATCGCCTCCGCTGCGAGACAAGACGGCTTTAAATCTCGTGAAGTGAAAATGAGAGTAGTCTAACCAACTGCTAACGTAAGAAACTGTCTCCATTTGGAGACAGACTCCCTGATAACTACCTAACACGGTTTAGCGGCAGGGTCTGTTCTGCACTTCATTCACCTAGCACAGCTGACAAAGTGATTTCGTAGCTGTCAGAGCCGGGGTCTGATATCTTCGATAAGCCACATCCCGCGGGCGCTGCTTCTCCTGGCTGCTCTAATTCAAGGTGTTCTCACACTCGCTGACAGATGTGGGTCAGCTCAGCTGACACCCCAACTTCTCGGACACAGCTTTTCGGGAAGAAACGGTTCTGCGTAGCTGTGAGAATTGAGCTTCAGCACGGAAACTAGACTGCTACTCGTCTTTCTCCCTAATTAAATCTTTCCTCCCCACTAAACGCACAGGAGGGGGCAAGCACACAGGTTGGGCAAATTCACATTGCCCTTCTGCTATGACAGGTTTTACCCTTGCTCCCTCTCCACTGTCTGGAGAGATAACACAGTTGTCAGCCCTCTGATCTTCCTCGAAACCCCTCAGCCTTGTGATGTTCTTGAGAGTTACGCTGCTCCCGATACACTTCTTGTGACTCAGCAGCTAGATGCCTCAGTTTCCCCTTCTTCTGCTATTGCTCCTGCTGTTACTCACAGCGGAAGGCACAGGGGACCGGTCTGTTGAAAGCCAGAGGAAATCCCAGCGGGACGAGACTCCCGGGACTGCTCTGCTACCAACCCCCAGAGCAGCAGCAGCAGCCGGGTGCTCACCCAGCCCTGCTGCTAATGCCTTTTGTGCACGCAGAGGCCGCTTCCGCCGCTTGGAAAGTCATCCCGTGACTCGGCACCGCCGGGAGCCCTCGCGCAGACAACGGGGACAACGGGAGCAACGGGGATGCTGCAGGTTACGGAGCGCGGGCGCGGGCACGACGAGCCTGGGAAACCCGGGCTGCAGCCGCCCTCCACTTTGCCTGGCTCCAGGGCAATCAGTGTCCCTGCTTAACGAGCACCAAGGCTGCTCCGTGCACCAGGAGGGATTTCACGCGCCGGTGCGGGAGGGAAGGCCATTTTTTACGCTGCAAAATGTATTCTGTGAGCTCTTACAGGTGTGTCGCTCATGCCCAAAGAGAATAATCATAATTGGAGAATTCCTGAATTAGGCCAATCATTCATCTGTGGGGGGAAAAAAAAAAATCCTGCCTGACAGGCTGCCACCTGAAACCAGAGTCGGCTTCTTGACCTAAAAACAGCCCTCTCCAGAAAGACGTCTGAAGGAGGTAAAAGGAAGCTCTTTGTTTTGGGAGATTTAATAATTTTTTTTTTTTAAGAAGCAAAATTGCACAGATCTTTAAAACAGCTGCACGATGGGTAGAACAGTTGTCACAAGGGATTTCAGCAGTACGATCAGGGAAGGATAAATCCTTTACCATCTACATGCATATCAGGAGAGTGTCCTAAAGTGCTTTTAAGAACATTAGGACAATATTTGGAGCCCTGAAACTGAAACACTTCAGAGTTGGTTTTGAGTTTCTCTTTTCTTCTCCACCTAGCAGAATTTAGATGCATCTGGAAAACACTGCATCAGCAGAGTTTCATTTCCCCTTTTATTTCTTTGATAAGCTATCCAAAGGGAGGGAAAATACTAGATAGCAAGCAATAATATGAAATAAAAGCAAGGAGAAAGCAAAATAACAGGTATCAATTAGTTATTTGTTTGTCTGGGTTTGTCTTTTTTTCCTTTTATAGTGAATGGATAAAAGTGGAGCGAGAAAGTTAAAAAAAAAAAGATTTTTTTAGAAATGTAGGCTTTTAAGAATACTTTGTGTTTCAGTCATCCTAGGAGAAAACAATGGTTTGAGCCAAGCACAAACTATTCTGATATAACCTGCAAAATTGTCAGTCAAGATATTTTGATGAATGCTGAATAATTAGCAAGGCAGCACCCCAGGGTGCCCAGTTCAGTCATCCCAGCCCTTGTACACTCAGGCTCTAACGAGAACCTCTGCTAGACACGCGGCCAGCTACTTCACCCCTAGGTCCTGCAGTAGCAGATTTGTGTGGAGAGAGAACACAAACCACCGGATCTGAGCAACCGTGAGGCACCGGGGAGATCTATGCCGTGACGCCAGGACTTACCCACCTCATGGGAGAACGTGGCCTGAGCAGACAGAGGCTGGGGATGTGTCTTGTCCCCGCTGCATGATGAACCTGCTGTTGGATAGCATCAAGCCTGGTATAAACTTCATCCAGAGATTTCTTAATGTGAGAGTTTAAGTAGTCTAATGACACTGCAAAGAGACAAGAAAAGGTTTGTCTCCTACTCTTGGCACAGTCCTATCGTGGCTCTAAAGTATCTGTTTCTAAATTATATGTTTCTAAATTATTATTGGAAGTAGGTAGAAATTTAGGAGGGGGAAGGTGATGGGGTCAGCTTTTTCCATTGCTTTTTTTGTCGGTCAAGCTGTGTTACGGTCTCATCCATGTTAAAAACCCTTCCAAAAACAACACGGATCCTTGCTCACTGCCTGCGTCTCTGTGTGTATAACAGTGCCTTACATTAAAATGCAGCCGTTATCAAAGGTGATTTCCTTCACACAACGTGGGTCATCCCCTGCCTCCTCCCTTTCCCCGGTGCCATGGGGCTAGGACACTACCCCTTCGCAGCCAGCAGTGACGCTGGGCACCTGGGTCAGCTATGGAAGGCCCCAGAAGAGGCCACGTTAAGGTGGATGTTTTCTTGGGACTGGACAATTTCATAGCGATGAAGTGAAAAACTGCCCTTTGCTTAATTAAATTTAGAAGCAAAGGTAGCAGTACTTCGTAGCTAACCTAAACTGCAACATCTTTCAATCCAAGCCATGAGCAGATCGCCTGACCAGGACCAGTAGGGTCAAATATTGTAATAGGAATAATCACACGTGCCACTTCCTCTGCTCTTTCTGTTCATGAGATCATTATCACGAGAGATCGTTCATGCTGTGCTGTTTCCTCTTCTTCTTACAATCTCTTTCACAACAGGGATTTCTCAGAATTTTAATGCTTAATAATATGTTTGACCTTTTTCATTAGGCGAATTTTTGGTGGGTTGTCGCATTAACTTCTCCCTTTTGGGTGGCACAAATTGCAAAGCGGGTAGGAATGTGCCCAGTCACCAGTTCACATGTGAAATGCCTGTAAAGATCAGATTAACACACTCTGCAATTAGGTTTCAAAGAATTTAGGAGTCATTACAAATGAGAAAAAGTTGCCAACTTCTTCGAACCAGAAATGGTGCCAATTGTGTCAAAGCTCCTACAACTAAGTTTTGAAGGAGAAAAAAAATGAACTTCTCGCTTATTGATAGACTTAAAAAATTAAATAAAATAGTTCTATTTGTCACTGCAGATGACTCAAATATGCCTCTTACTACCAGACCAATATGCAGGTAAGAGCAGCAACACAAATTTTAATTAGAACCCCACCAGTTCTCACCTCTTCTGACAGTTCCCAACAAATCAGCATTAACAGTTTCTTTGCTTTTACCTCTGCTGCTGGTTTTCATTCCGTTTAACAATACTTTATCCAAGATAATCTGAATTTATCTGACAGCAGGTTTCATGCATTAGCGTATTAAAATGCTTTCCGGAAATCTACCTTTGGTTCTCCCTTGAAACAGAATTTAAACTAGCCTAAACTGAGATATGCTTATTGCTTCTATTAATATTGATTTATACTGATTGAGATGCTTATTTGGGAGTAAATAAAGTGAATCAATTTTATTTGGAATACTTTAGCTTTCTATATTAACCTATTCCACTTGTGGTTGATTTTCTGTCTCTCCTTCCCTCACTCCTCCATGCAGATTTAATATTAGGTCCATTATTTTAATGAGGACAGCAATGTAGTTTATCTGATGGAAATTGACTGGATTAACCCAAGTTTTCTTCCAAAGAACCTTTCCCAAACTGCACGTGGCCTTCTCTGGACATTTCCCACTTTCTGCTTCTTTTCTAGAACTTCTTAGCAAGCGTAAGACATCCTGAGAGGCACAAAAAGCGCCTTTGGCTAAAACGTCCCTCTGTGCAGTGACCAAAGGGAGGTCCGTATTTCGAGCGAGGCCACCAAAGTCTTTGGCTCTGGATCTCTCTGAGTGTCGCCCCAGGTACCCCACGCAGTTTTCACTTCCAACAAACCCCATGCTCACAATCACTATTTTGGTATATTCTAGCTCATTGTACTTCTCAGCATGTGCATACAGACCCCCCGACCACCTCTAAATGCATATATATACGTGGGTGTAGGTATGTATATACATGTATGTATCACATTTGTGTGTATATATATATATATATACACACACACACACACACATAAAGGTGAACATATGCTTTCCAGATGGAAACCAAATAGTGACAAGAGCTGAGAAACAAGAAGGTCCCTGTCCCTGCCTACTCTGAAACGCACGGATATTCACACTACCCCACCTGATACCCGTGCTGCAGTTGGGTCAAGCTGGGGCCTTTATCTCGCTGCCGTGGGCCTACAGCGACACTGGGCTGTTATTCCCCGAACGCGTTTCCTCCGGGGCAAGCCGAATCTGTTTCGAAACGTTCCCAGCTGTGGTTTGAGGCTGCCTTGCAGATAAGAACTCCCGCAGCCGCTGCGAGCGCCGCGCGCCACGGCTCTCCCCCGCGACCAGCACCAACCGAAAGGGGAACTCGCCCCGATCTTATCCGTCGGCGCGAGCAAGCCGCTCGCTTACTCCACACGGGCATCCTGTTTCCCAACGCTGCACTCGTCCCTGCACCTCTTTCCTGCCGCTTACCTCCCCTGGGAGCCCAGGGCAATGGCAGGGCTGGAGGGCGGTCGCGGCGATGCCTCCCCTGCTGTCCCCAGTTCACGTGCTTCAGCTCTGTCCTTCCAGAGGGTCTCTTTGCTGGTAGGCATTTTGCAGGGGACCTACAACAAGCACAACTGTTAAATTTGTTTTTTTTTTTTCCCCTCTCTCCGCTCTTTCCAAGTGACGTATCAGGTGGTGCCTTGTGAGCAGTCGGGTGTCATCTGGGTGGAGCAAGTGATTAGCAGTGAATTAATTTTAAAATGACAGGGAATAGCAAGAACTTGGGAGGTGACAAGCCAAAGATCTGTGATACATGACTGCAACTCAATATGCCAGAATAGCGAAATAATAGCTTCTTACTGGCGAAACAGGCATCGCTCTCTCTCTCCATTTATGAATGAGTGCATGGAAAAATAAGAGATGACATGGGGAAATTGTTCATGGGAAGCAGTGGGTGGAATGGTGACACATCATACAATTAACAGAGGTAATGATGGTTAAGTGCAAGAATGTGAAAGGCCATGTAAGTACATTCATTAATTGATTTAATTAATTGATTTAATTGGCTTGTTCTGCCACTTCCCCAAAGCAGATCTTGGTGATGACCCTTGCCATTGGGTTCCATCTCCGCTTACCTCTCCCTTAATCTGGGAAGTGTAAAGCGAACCAAGTGTCTCTTCAATTGCATCACTGGCAGCTCTTAAATTAGTCCTTTAAACGGGTTTTGGGAGGAAGGGAAAACCTTTATGTTAGTCCTACTCCATAATTATGTCTTCAGCTCCTCTTTACCTGGCTTCCACCCAGCAGTCTATCCAGGACAGTTCGAAGTCCTGCAATTTAATAATCATACTTCCAACTGCCAGAGTTTTTATATTTGCTTGGTTTGTCAGACCATGCAGTGACAATATATTAAGTCACCTCTATCATTCTGCAGCATTTACTTTCCTGCAGAATCAAAAAAAGGTATTTTATGAGTCACCTTTACCCATGCCTTGTAGAACTGAGATATTCAGAAAAATTATCATTCAGGTGGGAAATTGGGCTGAATTCTACTTACCTACATACATAGTGTCTCTCAAAGAAACTATCAGTTTCAGCACCAGCCTGTTCCAGCTGATAAAAACCATTTTGATGGATAATCATTCACTGGAAAATGGCTTAAGAGCACCAACCTAATTCCAAACAGATTAACAAACAAACAGGCATTGGCTATATCTGCCAGTAGGCTAAGTTCAAACTGAAAGTCAAGAGCCTATCACTGTCCTGATTACCTGTTTCCAGTTCTTATCTGTTTTTGAGGCTCAATGGGTGAGCAGTAGAAGATTGCTATGTTTGCTAAAATACTCATTTCATAGAAATTGCTTTGGATATGGATATGTGAATTCCTTTTTTTTTCTTTTTCTTTTTTTTTAATCAGACTAAGAGAACAAGGTGGCAAGCATCAGATGGTACTATCAATGCTCTTTTGTTAGTTAGGGGGTTCTTAAAAGTGTCTCAAACCCAACAATTTCTATGAACCAAATGTACGAGAATCACATTCTTAAAAGCACTCCCCATAGATAATTTATCATTGGTTAAGAACAGAGATTTCTCTCCTGGTCATACATGTGTGAAGAACCTGAAGAGTTTTTCACAATTTTTAAGCAAAAGAAAACATTATTCATGGATCAAGTTTCCTCACCTCCATCCCAATCCTTATAGCTGAAAGCAAAAAGTTAAACGGGTCAAGAGAATGGTTATATGACTGATGCTGCAAGACCAGAGATAAGGCATCAGGCAGTTAGAAGGGAAAGCATTTTATCTAGAAGAAGAGGCCTGACTTTTGTTCCATCTAGATAAGCACTAGAGCTTCTCTATGTGGGGAAATAGCCCAAAATAGAACATCCTCACCTAAAAGCCTCCCTAAGCGCTGACCTGATGCTTTGCACTGAGACCAGCTTTTTGGTCCATGTTTGAAAGGGTTAAGCCAGATGGAGTAAGGCTTGTGCAGTGGCAAGTCAGAGGATGGGCAAATGACTCGAGATAAAACTACATTGAGGGGTCTTATGTGTTCCTATTCAACCCAGCTCAGAATTACACAACTCAGCCTGAAATAAGGGCAAAGGGTTTCCTGTTAACAGCACGGGTCTCGATGAAGTCTTGGCTACACAGCCTACACGTAGTGCATGGCCCTCCTGCCTTCATCTGAATTTGTCCGGACAGGAGAGTCATAGGTCATTAACAAACCAGCAGGTCAACACGAGGCAGAATTAACCAGCTAGTGATGCTATCTTCAAAACCTTTCCTTCCCCAGGAGCTTGATTTTCTTTTATAACTGAGCCTATATTAAACACGAAGTCCTTCACCTTTCATCTGTTACATAAAGTTGTCTCCTAAGAGCAGCTGAAGTGTCTCGTACAGAGTGCATCACACCAGCTTAATCTTCAAAACGTACTTTCCAGCAGATATGACCAGCATAAAAGCGGTATTCTATCAATACTGCTATCGCTTTCTCCCCCTCTGGAGAAAACAAAATCGATGTTCACATATTAACTGGATTAGAGCGCAGCAAAGTACCTGGGAGTTTTCAGCAGGAGCTGCAAACAGGGCATCATTCGGCTACAGTGTTGCTTGCAGGGTCCCGTTTAGACCTGGTTTTGACCCAGATCATTCAGCGTCTTATCAGATCATCTAACCGAAAACAGAGAAACAGAGCCGGTGAAGTTCACAGATAAAACAGATTAGTGAGAACATGACAGAGATTAGGAGGAGTCAGTTATCCAAACCCATCTGGATCCGTTGGGGAGCTGGACTCATTTGACCAACATCCCAACATCTTTTCACTTCAGAAAACTAGAAAAAGCTTCATTTTCTTTTATAGTTACAGTATAAAATCTTTAGAGATTGGACCTATTTTTGCTATGTGCTAGTGCAGCACCTATTTCTGAAGGAGTTAACAACTAACACGAAAGAAATGATCAATAGGAAGAGAGAATGTTTTAATCTTTACTCTTTTTTGTGTCTACAACTTCTGTTTTCCTTCTGGAAGAAAGGGGGCAAAAGTTGAACAAAAATAGAGACCATTTGACTGCAGAAATTTGTATTTTAAAATGAGCTCCACAGAAAAAGCATTTTAAATGCCTTATCATGGCCAAAGAGTAGCAACCTCGCATTCTGTACGTACTGCGGGCCTCTAAATTGTGCTTAGGAAATGCAGCCATTGCCCAAACACTAAAAATTTCTTCCACTCCAGTAAAATGAGAATCTTTTCAAGCTGCAGTGCTTGGGTTGCTTTGAGGTCATCCATTAGGACACAACACAGTCACAACTACCGACTGCATTCCTGCAGCAGAGCAAAATAACCCACGTAAGCTACGCAGCTCCTTCATCTCCCGACATCTCAAGACTCAGCCCTCATCATTACCCTATTAATTCTCTCAGCAGCGATACCTATCCCTGTAGTGTGACTGACAGGTGGCAACTTAATATTTTTTACTGCATTTTTATCTAATTTAACTTCTGTTTTATCTAATGTTTGATATTATTAAAAGATCTATTTGATATATAACAATATGTATAGATATGTAGAGATATCCAAGCAAATATATATTCCACACTTTCCATATTACACCAGTCAAAATGGTTGAGCGTGGCCACCAGTTTTGAGTACATGCCATAAAATACCCAAACCCTAAATCCCAGGGAACCAAGCAATGGATCCTAGACATAACTTTGGGCAGACAGACTATACATGCCCTGGACTACACGTCTGAAGAGCGATTGCAGAACCATCTGCAATCACCAGACAATTTATCCACTTCTCTGGGCTTCTCCAGAGTAGATGTGAGTGAAGTGTAGACTGGATTGACATCCAGAAGCCAAGTAGCACCAACCCAGGCAGATGTGATCTAAAAATAGCCCATTTTGGTAGTTATTATGGATACCATCAGAACACGCATATATGCGCACACTGTGCATCTCTGCGAGCAAATGCAACGAGATAAGAGTTCCTGAGAAGAGCTCAAAGGACATAGCTCATGAAGATAGTTTCATATAGCTCATAGCTTTCTGCACCAGCTTAGACCTCATAAAACTACTAAACTTCAGAAAAAAAAGGCTTTTGGAGAGTTAAATCGTGGAGGCTTTGGAGGTGCCGCTGACAGTAGGCTGTAAAAGTGCCTCGTCCCAGTTTGGGTAAGAACACACTGTGTTTCAGACATGTCTCTGACTACCATCATGGAACTGAAAACAGCTTGACAACTTTGCTCGAAGTCCAATAATGACTAGAGCGCTCTCTTTTTTACATCATCCTTGTTTCTTCACCATCATGAACCACACTGAGAGGCAACATTTTTTGTTTGTTTGCTTAAGTCGGTTATCGAGAGGCGAGAGACAGCCCTTGGCAGACTACCACAGGAGATGAATTTGCAAACGATGGCTAGTCAGTTTTTGCAACTAGCTGATAAAAACTAATCAACTACAGAAACAAATTCTTCTGCACATTTCAAAGGGAGAGAAAAAAGTCTTCGAGCTTCAAGCAAGATTCTTTTTTCCCCTGCCACGCTGGAGACTGCTTTGAATACTTTATTTTAGAGAGGAATAAAAGTCGCTGTTCTGATAGATTGCAGTGTTCTCTACCCCGAAGACAGATCAATATTACGGATCACAAGTAAAATAGTCAGAAGGATTGAAAACAGGATTTACAACTGAATAGCTACCACACCTACATGAAAATAATAATTTACATTCCTTACCACACCCTATAAACTACGCACAGCCAGCCTTAAACTGGGAAAGTAACAAAAATAATGGGAAAGAGCAGCAAATGAATATCTTGACATTATTTGAACTGATATGAAAACAGGAGCTGAGGGGAGAGAAGTATTTCCTCTTAAAACCAAACAAAACAACCCAGAAACCCTTGGAGGGTTTAGATTTTCAGTCTTTCTTATTGAGAGAAAAATCCCCCAATTCCCCCAAATCTATGAAAAACAGATACTTGCCATAGGGAATGCATTCACTGAAAACCTATTTTCTGTTAAAAATCACTTTTGACAGGGTATTTTCATCCACGCTTAGATGCCGGGTGCGAGTAAAGTTTTTGCCAGGAATAAAAATAGGCAATGCTTAAAACTCACAAGTGCCCTTTTGACAGCGCTAAGGCCTTTTCCTTGCCTCAAGGAAAAGTTCCTCAGCCCCAGGAATGGCCTGCTCGTGGCAACAGATCAGAAGGGATAGAGGTTCACGATTTGTGTGGGAGTCTTGAATAATCTGTTCCTATTTTAACGCGAACATGGGTGGTAACATGGAATTACAGTGTGTGGAGGCGGGCTGGTGTGCAAGGATTAATGAAAAATAATGAGATAATTTTGAGCATTTAAATAGTTTCATTAGAAGGGCTGAATTTCTCCACCACAGAAACCTGTATTCTGTGGTCTCCCTACGTAATCTCCGCAACAGGAATTAGTAGGACACACAGGTTATTTTGCAAGTGTGTCCATTTGAAAAGAGTTTTCATTCTTAGTCTTAACTTTTAAGCAACCAAAGTACTTACAGGGTAATCCTTTCAACTCGTATTTCATTGTATGCAGGAGTCACCGTGGCTCGCGAGGTACTCGGCTGTGAAAGAAATAAACAGTGATAATTGCACGCTGGAAATTATGACATGCCACACCAGATACACCAGAAGGAGACAAAAATAACTACTGAAGGGCAGAAGGGTAATGCTGGGTTTATTGAGGACCAATTGCATTAGAACTGACCAAAAAAAAAAAAAAAAGAAGGAAAAAAAAAACCTAAGCATGTTCAAATTGCAATCCAAGCAACAGTTATTTTTAGCCCCTCAATTATTGTGTGTTTCATAATGTGATTTTGAGGGCTTGGCATGCCCTTACATTAAGAGAATTCTGTTATATACTCTGTGGTGTCTTGGTGGAAAATGATTCATTGGAAATCTGGGATTTCACGTTTCAGAACAGAGATGGAGAAGAAGTATTTAGATTCAGCACTTTTTAAAAACACAACCTGCAGTCAGAAGAAGCTCTACAAATATGCTGGATGCATTGCACAGGAATAAAAATACTAGAGCTGCAGAGGTGAAAGCCAGGGACCAGTACTTCATATTCGTTAACTGGGAAAATTATAAGGTTTTAGAAAAGATGCATTCATTAGGGATGATTGCTAGAAAATTCGTTTTCTCAAGACTGGAATTCTGATCCCTTCACTAACCTCTGAAGTAGCATGTGCATCTAGCAAAACCCTTTCAGGTAGATCTTGAATCATCGGCCTCTTGTTATTCTCTGTTTCCCTAAAATGGCCAGCTCCTTTTTAAAGAAAGCAACTTGTCAAAACGCACTGCTCCAAATCCTGCTTTTGCCTTCATTCTCCTCTGATGACAATATGAATTTCAGCTTTCTTCCTGTGTGTTGGACACAAGTCCAACAAGCAAGTTAGAAATACTTCACACTCAACATGAAGGGTGATGCTGCAGTTTTAGAATCAACAGTGACTGCATCATTTGAACAGCACAGGGAGCACAGGATTATGAAATATTTTGAAACCAGCCTCCTCCTATATCAAATTAAGGCTTGCTGATGGTAGAATATACAGACACTGACCATAGAATAATCTTTAAACCTTTCTTTCTCTATTCATTTAAAGCAGGAAAAAGCTGTAGAGGAGGAAGCTGTAAAAAGGAGTAAAGGCTGTAGTAAAGATAATGCAGGGAAAGGATTAGGCATGATTTCCTATTGCCTAAATAAAGTGCAACGGGTGAGGTCAACCTGCCCTTTACTTTCAGCTGTTGACAAAGTGATCTCGAGCAAAAGGCACCGCTAGGCCATCGCATGACTCTCAGACAGGCATTTTATGCAAGTACGAACGACACGGCGCCCCTGAAGCACGGCCAGGAGATTTCTAGGGCTCTCTCGTCCTTAATAACCTGAGCCCAGGCCCAGAAGGCTATTCCTGCAGACGAATGACTCAGTAGGCTCAGGGATCAGCATTCCGGCAATCTTGCCCCATAATTTCTCCCCACCTCTTCTTGGAGCCTGACCTAACGGTCTGAAGTTAATGGAAAGAGCATCGCCGACTGCAGTGAGTTTTAGGGGAGGAGCTCAAGCGGGTCAAGCCAACCTTTTCCATCTTACAATGGCACAGTGTGATTTCTTGTCTACATATTAAAATTCAGATTGTTACATTATCTGAATCTTGCAGCTTTTTCAAGCAAAGCTACTAAGCTGGCAACCATGAGCGATTAAAAATAGGGGAAATTCTGCTCATCAGACAGAAACATTCTTCGCTGAGACAACATAGCTCAAACACAGCTTAAAGGAAGCTGGAGTTTTATTCGGATGACATCTGTAGTGATTTCCATTCTGATGTCAACGATGGATTTTTTTTTAAGGGGAGAGGCCAGTTGATCTTTAAACAACAGTTTACAAGAGATTTTGAAAACAAACAACAAACAACTTACGAAGCTTCATGAGATCTTCCTTTTATTCAGAAGAGTTTTTACCATGAATGCTACCAGACTGATAGCTGTGTTACAAAAGGAAGAACAAATCAGGCAACGGGAACTACCCAATAAATGCGAAGTGGGAAGACCACCTCTGGATAACACAGAGGATCTCCGCCAAACCCCTATGCTGAGGGAAGGTGTTCGAGGTACCTGCTTACGGGGTCTGAGCGCCTTCCACAAAACGTCGGACCTCGGGCCACTAACTCGCGTCAAAGACAGGGCAGGTACCACATGGCGGCTCATTGATGCCACCTTTTTGAAGAAGGGCTCTTAGGAGGAATACTCGCTAACTCGCGCTTAAGAACGCTATGTGCCGAAACTAATAAAAAGAGTATCATCGGCTCAGGTGGGAATTAACATCAATCTGGGCCCAGTTCACCAGTTTCACAACCCCTTTAGTCTCTCTAGTTACTCAACAGGATTTGTTATCAGGTAGAAGTGTGATCCCTTGAGGTGTCAACTGCCATTTGTGGCTGCTGCTGCTGCAAGAAAGAAAATGTAAGCACAGACCAACGTTCCCAGAAACCTTAACTGGAAAACCCTTTCATGTCAGAAGTTTATTTTTATTGGTAAAATATTAAATAATATACAGAATTAAAAACTGCACTTACACTTCTGAGAAGAAATAATTCTTGGACAAATTATATGCTTGTTCCTGAGATTCCCTACATTTATTCCAGTAGCTGTGCACTCAAGACAGTACAAACCTTTATAATATAATCCTTTTCACAAAGTATTACAAAGTTTCTGCAGCTTCTTTTATTTATACACACACACAGACTCACACTCTCACGTGGCTGTACAACACTCACACATGTACAGAGCACACGCATACAGATGTGCAACCAAATGTATGCATGGATACCAAGAAGAAAAAGAAAACAAGTCCCATAGTTCAGTCTACAGCGGCAAAACTCGTTAGCGGGGGGATACAGGTTACACTGGGGTTGCTCACATGCACCACTGTTACCATAATTGTTCCTGAACTTGTTTTGTAGGAGCGTGTTCCAAAGCCCACGTAAAGCAACGTGACAATTCCCGGTGTCTTCACTCGGCTTTGGAACAGACCCTAGCCTTATTATTTTATAAGATTCCTCAATTTGAGGTCACAACACGTACCGCAGAACTCAGAATTGGAAGCGGGGAGAGAAGCGGTCGCTCGCCCGGTTTGCTTTGCAGAAACAGCCCGTGTGGAACTCGGCACCAACGCCAGGGGAGGCACTGCGGGCGCGTGACAAAGCGGCCAGGCCTCCCAGCCTGGAATTGCGTTCACCCGTGTTCTGGTGTGATCCCACTGCTTCCGTAAGGTCCCCGTTGCTGGGTGGACCTGAACAACCTGCAGGAGGTTATCAGGATTTGGCCCTAGGAGTGTCAAGTCGTGGGTAGGAGGAAACAGTCACCCACTGAATGGGTTTTTGATTCTGGAACTCAAACACAGAGTCTGGGAAATAATTTTGGCAATCAGTCAGAATGGGATACAGTCTCCTCTCCTTTGTTATTATTAAAAAGAAGTATCTTAAATACAAATTTAAAAGACAAAAGTGGCTACTGTGCATGCGCAGTAACTGCCTTTCAAAGAAATCTCAATGGGATTTTTTTATTACGTACCTACACACATATTTACAGAACAGAGGCTTCAGTCTACTGGGGGAAAAAAGGCATTAAAAATACACTATATATAAATATGTATGATATGTAAAACAAGTCCCATCTAAACTTATATAAGACAAGGACAACTCTAAAGAAGCTTTTCTGGTCTCTCAGGTAGATAAAGGACGTGAGTCCTGTAATTCTTACGCAGGCAAATCTCTCCCATTAGAGTAAATGGCAGTTTTGCCCTAGCTAAGAGATTAGGCCTAATCCAAAATCCATCAAAGCCAACGAGAATCTCCACTGAGTGGGTTTTGGATCAGACCAAAAGAGCTTTTTTTTTTTTTTTTTTGTTATTTTTAATAAACATTGATCTTAAGTGCTTTTCTTAAAAGAAAAAAAAAAAAGAAAGCTGCAATTATAAAATAAAGAAAGAGACAAGAACACATTTGCCCGTAGTTCATACCACCGGGTGTGTTTCAATGTCATATAAAAGCAAGAGTCAAGGAATGGGCTTTAGCCTTAACTTACACTTCCTAACCTTTTGCCAGTCACAATCTTAATTTATGTAGTTACTTGAATCTTATCTTTGAATGTATTTAAGATAGAGCATTTTGTTTCACTGATTCGTGTTGACCGAGGAAAGAAAAAAGAAACCACTGTAACATTACTAAGACGTCAGGGGAAGTATTGCACTTGAACAGAAAAGTAACCAAAAAAGGTGGGTTTGTTGCTGATTTTCTTTTTAAAAGTCTAATATAAGCAATCATCCATGTCTGCAATGAGCATGTTTAGAAAGCAAGATCCAAGAATGAAGCATAAGAAGCAAATCTGGGGTTGGAAACCCCCACCCTGGAATACAACAGTAGTAAAATTTCTTTTAAAGCATTTTCTTCCAACAGGAAAAAAAAATTAAATGACTTTTTTACTTTACAATTTTAAATCTTTCTAAACATTTGCATTAAAAGTTTCCAGTTCCTCATAAAAAGATATACATTTTAGGGAAAAAAAATACAACCAGAAAATAAAACCAACTAAAAAGGAAGGCAAATATACAGAATTATAAGTACATCGCTGTGGAGTCATCTCTGAAGGTACCCTAGATCTTTAAAGTGTTACAAAGATTACGTACCTTAATAGTTTTTTTTTTCCTCAAATTGACTATCTCTTTTTTTCTTTTTTCCCGTTTTTAATATAAAACTACACTTGAGTACAAAAATATGTAAACAGACTGTACAGCCAATGAACAACACCAACAAAACGACAACAAAAAAAAAAAACCCTAGACAGCCCAAAGCTACGGGAGATGAGAGCAGGCCCAGACTTAAAGCTGAGAGAAGGAAAAGGGGGAGCGAGGAGGGGAACGGCTTCCGGACGCGGAGGAGGCCGCGCGGCACGCGGCCGCGTCCGAGCTCCGGGAACACGTGGCGTTTGCCCCAGGGCTATCACAGTTTCAGGAGGTGGGCTCCCACAGAAGCAGCCCCGAGTCCTTCCCTTGCTGCAGCGGGTTCGGAAGCGAACGGCCCTCTCCAGTAAGCAGCGTCCCATCCCAGTAAGTGCATAGTAGGGGCCTCGGTGCCCTCCCTCCCCTGCGAGACGCCTTGCTTGGGCTGCGTCCCTTGAGGTAAAATGTAGCGGCCTGATTCGCGTCCGGAGCGGAGTGGAGCCGCGCTCGGTGGGAGGCTCCGGACATCCCAGGACAGATCCGGGGCCGTGAGCGCTCGCGCAGCGCCGCGCACAAGGGGTTAAGGCTGCCGCGCCGGCGGGAGCCACCGCGGCTCCGCCGCAGCACCTCGCCAGCGGCTCCGGAGGACCGAGACCACAGGAGGAGAAGTTGCTGTGCTTTACGAATCAGCGAGTAAGGCCCTCGGCTAACGAGTAGTAGCAGTAATTAAGCACGTGCTCCACTGTCAAACTCCCGCGGGTGCCCAGATCAAATCCAAGGGCTGTTGTGAGGGTAACCGCGCGCGCCAAGGACTACAACCAACACGGACCCCTTACACGGGTAAGGAAGCAGCGCCCGCCTTCAGCGAACCTTGGCTCAAGTGCCACCCTGCTGCCCACACGAACCACAAACCCAGCTGCCCTCCTGCCTTGATCCTCTTCATCACCACGGAACCTTTACAATCCTTCACATACTGCTGGGAAATATATCACAGGATTCTCGCAATTGTCTTGAATAACCTTAGGTTTTACTACAGCAATGTAAGGATAAGACTTTGCTGAAAGGGAGGTGGTCCTTTCTGTGCATGGATTAACTAGGTGCCATGATGCGCACTGCAAAGGGAAAGCGTCTCCAGCAGGACAGCAGGCCTGGTATGCTCCCACCCACGGGAGCATCCCGGAAAGCGAACTGGGATAACGGGAAGGCGGGTCTGTGGAGACGCCAGCTGCAAAGTGGGGCAGTTTAAATAAGTGCCATTTTTATTGTCATTTTGACCTACTATTATGCCTGTGGCATGGGGAAATGCCAGCACGTTACCTCCTCGCGACCGTCCTGTGTTCCCTGCGGAGCCTCTCTGGAGGAGGAGGACAGCAGTCACACGCTTCCTGGCACAGCTGCATTAGGCTACAACAGAAATGGGTAATATTCTTTCCAGGCTATTCTTCAGGGAATGTACATATATATATATATATATTTGCTCGGAAGCAAATTCTGCCTCTTTTCTACCTCTTTGCCCCTTTCCCTCCCTCGTACTCACGGTGTGCCGGGACCGCTGTGAAACTGCGTCACCAGCCCATCAGGCAAGTACCATAACACTACTGCGCTTTACCCCAAAGCAGACCAGCAAATACAACTCGTTGTCTGACAGCGAGTCCTTCCTGGCCTGAGATACAAACGGGTCCCCTGATACCTTCTACGGGTGGTTTCTCTCCTCTCGTGCTCACTGACCAGCGCAGCAGCAGCAGAGTCCCAGCGCCCAGGAGCTTTGCTCTTTCTCCAGCTGCAAGCACACCTTTGCAAAACGCCAGCAAAGTCTGCTCCTGCTCCTGAACGGGAAGTTAAACACATAGCAAACACTATTTTCAGGTCTGCTTTACTTGAAGCTGCAAAGGATAAGGAAACAAGAGTTCCCTGCCATGATGCCCTCCAGGGTACGGTGCAGCTGGGGACTCTTGCAGAAAGTCTCAGCAAGGGGCATGCGGATGGGGCTGTGGATGATCGTGCTGGCGGGGACCAGCTCTGAGAGCAGCTCTAGCTGGAGAGCTCAAATGCACTTTGCCTGGGTGATTTTCAGCCCTTTCCACTCTTAAAAGTCAACTCACTCCAGGAAATCCCTTTGCTGAATACCTAAGCCAGTCTCCTCCTCCAAAGAGGGGGCAGAAGGGAAGGGGGAGCTGCCTTGCTATGCCTTTCGAGCAGGGATTTTTGCTTTGGGTTGGTCAGTTTTTGTTTTGCATTCTGAAAGGGTATGGTAAGATACCATGAATGACCCCTCAAGCTTTCAAAATGCATTTGGAAAAGGCACATATACAATAAAGCATATATATTAACAATATGATACCATAGATATAAATATACTTTCTCAAAATCCCCGGCTGCTCTTGACTGCAGGTCATTACTAGCATCCGTTTTTGTTCTTTAAATGACAGTAAACCAAGGTAAGATGCAGACTGCATCATAGCCCATTTGATCTCACTTTTCCTAAACTGTCATACTGAGTTTAGGCTTCTCAGGTAACAGTGTAACCTCCCTTCTCCCCCAGCATTAAAATACACAGCAAGGGCTGCAACGAAAGAGCATTAAATAGTGAAGGAACCGTATTACCGCTATTCCTGTCCTTGGCTGAAATAAGCACCTCTCTCTAGCTCCATCTCCAAAGCCCCTTTCTGGAGGAGGGCTTCTTTCCAGGGGCTGTTTTTCAAACACGAAAACGCCAGCACAGGACCTAGACGACAGTAATAATGTCCTATATTAAAGGCCAGATTTGGAGGATCTGGTTTTATTCCTGACCGATGCTCCAAATTTAGGAAAGCTCACATTAACAGAAGGAAATATGGAAAATCTTGAAGTACAGAATTTCTTTACTCCTTACTATATAATTTATTTCTATGTGGCTATTTTGTGAGCTGTGCCCTTGGGCTGTAAAAATCATTAAAAATACCAGGCTGATTTACAAATTTAGTTAGATTTTTCCACTCTAATACAGACCAATAAAGGTTCATGCCTAAACACCTTTCACATCACTTCATAGATGGAAGCACTTTTTAAGGAGAATAAAATTGTTTCAATCCCATAAATTACTGAGCAAAATGCTGGGTTTAGTGAAAAATCCTATATATTTGATGTGCATTCCTAACTGATTGCAAAGAGAGGTGGCTGTAAAATTCATTGGCCATAGCAGCAGATATATAGATAATGCCCTTTGCTCCAAGAATATGGATCATATCAAGAGCAGAATAAGCAATCACACTTCTATTTAAATTAATAGGCTTGTGCTAATTTAAACTGAGTCAGAATCTTGCCTTTTTTTATGTAAAATGAAGTGAAAGGATTTACTGGCAGGGATGTTTGCAGAAATGGCTTTTTTTAATGAAAATGGGGAATGCTCACAGGAAGCCAATTCTAAATTTGAAAATGTATGTTTTTAACTGGAAACCTGATTCCAAGAATTCAAGGAAGTCCAATAAAGATCAGCCAGGTTCGCTTTCAAACACCAGATACTTAGAACAAATGCATCTGCAGGCCAAGGATTATCTGCTAAAATTCTCAGTACACTTTGAATGACTAATGATTTTGACAAAACTCGAGAGCTTTTCTTAGAAATCTGCAGCGGGCATGCAAGAAAAAATTTCTCTGAGGCCCCAGTTGTGCACACTTCTGTACAGGAGCAAGCTGATGTATACAAAGTTCTCCAACAAATTCTCCTGCATCAAGCAGGCCTCCAACTTCAGAGCTGGGACCGTCTGTCTTATTCAACTCCTCCCTCTCCACGGCAATACCAAGTAGGAATTAAATACTAAAGTAAATGCCGGCACAAACCTTGATTCAGAACTTAACTGGAATTTAATCTTCCAGCTTCCCTAGGTCTAGGACAAAAACCTTCAATGAGTCTTCAAGCTGGCTGATAAGAATGAACGCAGCACCTCTGCTTCGTTCAGGAAGGCGGCTTCTGGATGATGCTAACTAAACGTGGTGCCTGTGCGACGGCAGCGATCGGCCTACGACCTCCCCGGGGCCCTGCCTGTGATACTGGGACATGGCGCTGGTCACCTAAAGCTCCATGAGAGCTTAGTGATGTTCAAGCCTGGCACCTTTCCTTCAGCACGCTGCTCTTAAAAAGACTCTGCTGCCCCAGTAGAATTTACAACCACTTTTTAAAGTGCCATTCTGGAAAGCCTAGCCTGTGGGTTTCCAAACACACGATGATGCAGAGCATGGTCAGCAGCTTCCTAAGCCAACCTTCCTAGTCGCACGGAACGAGCCAGAGCAAAAGCAATGCCCTCCAGCATCTCCCCTTTCTCTTCCGAACAAACTCCTTTGCACCAAGCACAGGAAACCCAGAATGGTCCGGAGGAGGCAGCGCTTCATTGGCCTGAACTTCCTCTATATTCACATGAAGAAAAAAGGAGGGGAGGAACCCAAAGACATTAAGAACAATGTTGGGAATAGGTCTTTAAATCTGTCTCTCCAAGGCCCATATATTCCCAGCCTTGATAGCTCTTAGATTACACAAGATGACATTTCTCTCCATATTGTATTATAATTAATAGGCTACTGCAAGACTTTACCAGCTCCTACTTAATAGCATTTCAGTGCTGGGAAGCAGTCATCAGGTAATCTGGCCATGATCTACTGTATCCTTTCTAAACTCAGGTGCTAGCTGCCAAGAATGTCACCGTAAAAAGATTTCAATCAATACCACTCAGTTCCTACTTTCAAATGCTCCAGGTCTAGGAAGAGAAGAAGAAAAAAACAGCACCCTCAAAACGAACAGCAAACTGGCATGTGCACGGAGTACGCAGATTGAAGGGAGCAGATGGGAATTCATTATGGCCCGATCTTCCTCTCTTCTTTACACTTCTATAACTTCATGCTTTTGATAAGGTCTCACGGAGCAGAGGGAGACTGCTTGCACGGAAGGGGTTAAGCCCACATGCAGATCTTTCCATTCTTAAGCTGTGCTCTTGTTGCCAAACAAAAACAATTCCACAGCAATTGGTACAAACAGTTGGGCTTCAGTGGCAATCTGTTGCACAGGTTTAAGCCCAGTTTTTAGTGTTGCAACCTGCTGGCTGGTTGCTGGATTTGTTATTTACTCGGAGAGAAAGAGAGGAAGCTATATATATATATATATATATATTTGTCCAGTCTCTAGTTAAAGAAATTGCTCTGGAATTTATTTTTTGTTTGTTTTCTCTACAGTGAAGTTAATAAATTATGAATAAAGATGATATCTATAAATCCAAATTAAAGCACAGCATCTGTATCTCATCTATCACTTTCTAACGAAGTTGGGGAGATTGTATGCAATCTGTTTGTTTGAAGGGCTTGCATGCTCACCAAGAGCCAAGGATATCCAGCAAAATCCGCACTTCCACTCTTAAATTAAAGCAGAATTGATGATTTAAAAACAAAAGGAAGTCACTGCATCAGCAAACTAGCAAACAATGTTAACATGAGAAAAAATGATCAAGGCTCAGATCCTGATGTAGCTGAAGTAGCTGGATTAGCTCCATTAAACTCAATGGAGCTAAGAGGATTAACGCTGGCCGACGATCTGGCTCCTAGTGTTTTCCCAGCTGCAAGTCTTAGTTTAGGCTGCTGCCAAGAGGTTAACACTGTGATAAGAGAATGAGAAAGTATTTATATAGGTATATATAGATATATAATTATATTTAAAGAACATTTTGCTACTAGTACTTTTGTCATTTGAAAATTTGCAATTTTAAAACAAATTATTTTAGAAGAGCAGCAGAACCTCTTGAGTAAACTACAGACTCTCTCACCCACTCCTAGGCCACTTACTGTCCTAGGAGCAAGGTTAAAACGTTATTTGTAAATGCTATTTCTTAAAACATAGGGTGCAACTAAATAAGTAAGGCTCCCAAGGGTCTCTAAGAAGCCAGTGAGTCAACACACAGGCATGGAGTAAGAGCAAATCAACAATTCTAAAAAAGGTGCTTCATAAGTTAAGGAAAATAAAAATACAGAGCCTCAAACTTACCACAGAAGGCCCTTGGACTTATGAAACTAAACTGCTGTTATGTGCTACAGTGTTAGACATACGTTTTTGTACATTTTTGAGGGGCAATACACACTGAACCCAGGAAACAGCTCACCCTACAAAGTCGTTTTGAGAGGAATATTGACTTTGATTCGCGCTTCTAAATCCCTAGCGTAAAACAGTTTTGCTTTAAAAGTAATTGTTCATTCTGCAAAATAAAGCCCCCCCTCCAACTCTTCTCCAGCCACCAAAACCCCACACCGTATGTACACATTTGAAAAAGGCTCTCCTCTGAAATGTTCCTACCTATTTGTCTGAAATTATAAAGGAGTGGCATCTCATTACGACTTTAAAGCACCTAGCAGAGTTGAGCAATATCCCAAAATAGGACATGAGACACAGCTAATTGTGACAGAAATGGACTGCCTTGCAATTCCCACAAAAAGCAAGTCGGGTCACTCAGCAATAAGTGACAGCAAACCCCTCTTTTATCCCTTCTCTTCCTTCTTTCCTTTCTTAAGCTGGGCAGAGCAACTGAGGTTGGGTCCACAAAAATAAGGTTAATAATAATAATTAAACAACAGCAACAACAACAACAGCAACAACAAAATAGGTGTATCAATGTCTGAGGAAAAGTGGGATTGTAAGTGCAGTATTTCTTCATGTGCAGTTTTTTTTTGTCTACTTCATAAGAGTCCCCTTTGGATGAGAAGGCCTAATGGAATGTGTGCTCCCCTCGGACAATGTGCGACGAGAACTCATAGCGGTCCTGGCTCCGGTAGCCACAGATGTTGCACTCTAGCGGGTCCCGGTAGCCGTGGCAGCCCATGTGGATGGTGTACATGACATGGTCTAGGAAAAGAACGCGACAGTGCTCACACTTGAAAGCCCTAATCTGCTCCCCTTCTCCATTGATGACTTTGTAGATATCCTTTAAAGAGCCCTTAGAAGCTTTCGTGGCATCCAAAACCTTGGCGTCCTCCTTCATATAAGCCGGGCTTGGCTTTCTCTTGGGGTTTAAGGCAGAGTTTCCTTGGTAGGACTGGCGGTCTTCGTGGCTGCTCTCTGAGTCAGTAGAATCCAGGCAGCTATTGCTGGGGGAGCCCTCTCGATCCTGGGTTCGACTCTTTGGTCTGATGAGGGAGATGGGGCCATCCATGTTGTTCTCGTGACTGTCAGCAGTTTCCCTGCTGATGGGCCTCTCTATCCGGTTAGGATGATAGACCTGAGCGTAAGCTGAGCTGATGACCGGGGCCACCTCTGCGATTGTGCTTGGTGTGTGCTGCATCAGGGGGTGAAGCGCCTCAGCTCCAAGGTAGGTGATTGCATTGTTGATGGCTTGGTCCATCATGTGAGACTGCATCAGCTCAGCCTCCTTCTCGTAGGTTAAGTTCATATCAAAGTGAATGTCTGGATAGCCAAATCTCATGAGCTTTTCACCTGCGGGATAAGAGCAAATGAATCAGAGAGAAATCACTAGCATCACTCCAAGGTTTCACTGTAAAAGGGAGAGGTGAGGGTGACAGAAATTTGGAGTGAAATTTGCTCCAGAGCCCAAAGTTACCCTCCCTCCATTTATTTGCTGACCTCCTATGAAGTTCCAGTTGTGAAATGGGCCAAATAGCAATCTCACTAAGAACTCTTTTTTATTCCAGGTAAAGCATGCAGCTGCACTGAATTCAAGACCAACTCCAAACCTCCCAGGGCCTCATTCCTGCCCACGCCTCCAGGGAGGACGACTGTTAGAAAATGGGATTGTACCTCTGAGGCCAACAAAGCTCTGCCAGTTTGCACCATTGGACACACTCTCCCCAGGCACGTGCTCCCCAGGAGGGCCCATTCCTTACCACAAGGAATTGAGAAATCTCAGCAAAGGATTTACAGGGCTCATAAGGTCCTAACACATCCTTAGTTCCGTGGTGCATAGATGCTTCAGCCAGCACTAGAAGTAAAGTGGCTCTGTGTGTCCACAGGCTGAAGCAACATCAGTACTGTAGGACTGATCTTGAGATCTTGCATTTAGGCTCAAAATGATTTTTTTTTTTTTTGCATTTTACCCTTCCAAAAAACAAAACAAAACAAACAAACAAAAAACAAAACCAAAAAGCCCTTACCCCAACTACTTGGAGTAAAAAACAACCAACCAACCTCAAAACAACAATAACAAAAGAAAACACTCTCCCAAATTTCCAGTGTCTCTTTAGGCATGCGGCAACATCTCTTAGGCATGGAAACATGCATGGCTTAGTTTAATCTGGTGCAAGGCAAAGCAACTTCCATTGATTTAGGATACATAAATACACAGTGATGAGGAAGCCGTCTGATTCATCGCTGCGTGAATCCAACTTCACACCTTTGTAAGCTTTTGAAATAAATGGCATTACAGATATGCAAAACCAAAACCACACACTGGTAAATTCTGCTAGTCCCTGGGGACGCTGAGTATGGTAGATCCTCCTCTGAAGTTAAGAAAGTTACAGCTACTCACACTGGGGCTCGGCACTGCTTTTCCAGTAGTGCCTTTAGGGTGTCAGTAAAAGGAAAGTTCATACAATAACTCTTCTTTTTAAATAGGAAACCTTATGCATATACAGCTCTGTGCGTAAGATAAAAGACACACTTTTGCATGGGTATATACACATAAATTTCAGTTAACTGTAATTCTTTCGAAGCAGACTTTACAAAATCTGATAAATAACTTCAGTTGGGTTTCATTGTCTTTGTTACTTTTCACTGCCTCACTGTGTAAAACTTCTCCTCAGCACTGTAAGTTAATCAATTCAGGAAGTTGCTACATAAGACTGGTTTGGCTATCTAGTAACTTTAAAATCTTCTATTACCTTTTGCCAAAATTGCTTGGAACAAAAGGCGTATAAACCAACATAAGAACGCAACAGAACTGTAATCCCAAATCTCTTCCAAATAGCATTAGTACATTTCAACAGAGCTATCATTCAGCATTTTATTTTTGACTAAAATAGTTTATTTCACTTAGCGTGGCTTATCATAACGTGATGCTTAAAGAGACAAATAATTTTACATTACACATGGTACAATCAGATTATCCTGGGAGATTGTGCATCACTGGCTTAGGAACTTGGCCCTGATTAGCAAGGCAATTACCTGCAGGTCTAAAGTGAAGCACGTGAATATTCCTCCTCACTTCAGAACTGCTCATGTGCTTCTGATTCGACACCAGGCTTACGTACCCAGTACGTCTCCCTGCGGCTGGCTGTGTCAGGCATACAGCTCACCCTGAGACACCTGGCGTGGAAAAGGAGGCTGTTCCTTTGCTCCACGTGAACAAGTGTCCCCGTCACCTCTTCAATCACACATGTAGTTTCTGTGCTTCAATAAGGAGCTACATCTGAGGAAAGGGAGCCTGATGGAGTCTCCAGATGTGCTGACAGTCCCTCGCGGGCTAGAGGGACAGGTCAATCAGTAATACCTATCCTCTACGGAAAACCTGGATCAACACTGCAGGCCTTACTTTGATTCCTTTCATCTTCCACATTTAGTGACTCCACCAGAGAGTAGAGAACAGCAAACAGCAAATTGCCAGTGACCTGAATTATTCATTCCTTTAATTACGAACCAGTTTCAAAGACGCTGGAGCCTTAAAAATGGAATGTGACATACAAAAATAAAATAAATGCTAACATGGCGTGTGGGGGTGCATAAATCACAGAGCTCAAAAGAAGCATTAGCAAATCAATCCAGCCTGGTTTGACATGTTTTTCAATTTTAAATAACTTCTCTTTAGCCAAATGTGTAATCCTAAGGAACTATTGCACACTCCTCTACCCAAGTATATTCTCAGTTCCACTTATCTTTCCCATATATTGATGAAGTGGAAGAACTATCACTCCTTATCAGGGTCAGCTTATCGTACAGCATTCCATAAAAGACATGGAAAAAAAAAAAAATCCCAAAACTGGTATTTGCAGCTGGATCAAAGAGCTTGTCTACTGTGATACCTCAAGTCCAGCTTGTCAGGTATCTGTGGCAATAGGAATATCAGACACTTCAGAGAAGGACACAGGAAATCTTACAGGAAACTGTTTCAGAATTTACCTGAGTGAATTTTATTCTTGATCCTCCTTAACAACAAGTTGACTGTACCTTTGCAGCAGGATCATTGCCTATATATTTTTAATTCTTACTAGAACAACCACGGTCTTATCGTAAGCCACATGAACGTTTTCCTTTGAATCCTGCCAAGTTCTTAACCTCAGTGACACTCTGTGACAGCGAGTGCCACATTCAAACTGAAAATACATGAATCCACATTGTGATGTATGTCTGCTTCTTTCTTCTTCAAAAAAAGAGGCAAAAAGTAGTGTTCACTCCTGTGTATCATATTTTCTGCCTCCAGTATTTCAACAGGCTTGGAAAGACTATTTCCTCAACAGAAGATATAACCAAGCTCTCTCTCACTCAAAAATTCACTCTATCTGCTGCACACTACTTCCCTTCCTTCTGCAATTTCAACCAGAGTAAAGACTGTGATCCATAACACAGGTCCCTTGGAGACTGCTGATCAGAAAGAGCAGTAAAGCATTCACAGCCGTAGCATGCAAAGATTTGAGCTTATGCTTACATGACCTTCTCATAAATACCATTAAGTTGTTCTGGATAGGTGCCACGCTTGCAGTATGCACAAGAAATTTTCCTGCAAGCAAGAGAACCATTACAAGTTCTTCCTGATAGAGCTGAACGCTAGTTCATCAGGGAGAAAATTAGAAGAAAAGTGAGGTCATGGTGAAAAAAAAGAAAGGCAGCAGAGGAAAGAGACATTGCCTCTCTTTCAGCTCATACACTGTGATGCCAGGAAAGAATAAAAGAAGCAGAAAAATAAGATACGGTAAGACAGACACTCCTTTTTTTCCCTACAAATGGATTCGGATAAGAAGCTCCATGTCACATGGAAACCTAAATTCCTAACCGCAGAAAAAAAATAGTCAAAATGATGTATTGTTTCTATAGAGAAGTAGCTTCATCTTCCGTGAAAAATACCCTGCTGAAGAGAATAATAATCTTCCAGAGCATGTTTCATGCAAGGATTTCAGATCACTAAATTCACCTTTAAAGACAGTAACAACATATGGTCAATCACATGTGAGCAGGCAAATAAAATAACCTTCTTAGTCTAAAATAAAATCCATCATCTGCAGTTTCCAAAAGTTAAATCAATTTAACCCATCTAGAAATCCATCTGCCTCAGCTGTGAGGTGTATTTATAAGGGACAAATGATACTGCTTATGAGAGCAGGCTCCAGAACTTAAGAGGGAAGGGTGAGAGGTCTCTCTAGTCCTCGCAGAAAAAGACTCCAGTTCCTGGAAGAGGTATTGCAGGAAAAAATAGGCACATCAGAATCAGGGGACAATTTGAGGAAAAAAAGAAAGAAAAGGCAAGAGGAGTGGACTGCTCCTCTTCCTTTCAAGGCTGTAGGGATTCTGAGGTCTAAGTACACCAATTTTAATGCCAGCTTGGCTAAATATTGCCCTGTTGATCAAAATCTGCAAGGAACTAGAGCATTTGCTGAGACAATAGTGGTTACGTCTAATAGGAAGGAGCTGCATTTATGATCCCATACAGCTGGATTTGGCTAGGCAGCTCCTTTCTGCACCCTCCCCAATGGTCTTTAGCTTTTTGCAACAGCAGTGTCAGTGTCCCCAGGTGAGATGAAGCATGGTGCTAGGCCAGGACAATTCCAAACCGTGGGGGTTAGCTCAGAACCACCTTCAGTGGTGATTTAACTAACTCATCTAAACCTGTATTTAGCTGAGGGGCAAAGATTTTCAAAACGACTATCTCAATTGCTTGCGATCCTCCAACCTCTCCGAGAGTGTCGTTAGAGGAGACGGGAGGAGAACACAACGGCCTTAAAACATGTACCCCCGTCTTCCCAGTGTAGGAAGTAGCCATTACAGGGCTTTCGAGTCTAGCAGCATACACTTACCCCAAATAACAGTGAAGTTTCACATGGCCTTCATACCAGTGAAGAAAAGCTTTAAGCTACAGCTCAGTGCAAGTAAAATCCCTCATACTGTCCCCCATTGCAAGCTGAACAATTCTAAGTTCTCTATGCACAAAGCAAAACATAAATTCTGGGCCCAAGATCCTGAAAGCGATCATCAAAAACGGCCCAGTGCTGGTTTGTATTCATGAATTAAGAAGTTTACCTCATGCCGAGCACTGCACGCCTTCCAATAGGAGCTATATGATTTTACTTCCACATGCCAGTATTATCAGACCAGTTGCTGCCAACCCTTAAGATTTTAATATAAGTTGCAAGTGAAGAGAGGTGAGGAAATGGAAAGATGACACGTTTAAGTCTCCAAGACCACAAAAAAATAAATAAATAAATAAAAAATGACCCTAAGGCATAGTAGGGTCAAAAAAAATTGAGATGATAAAAATCATTTTCATGGTCCTCACTTCTGAATGCACATGGCTGGCAAAACTCATCATTTTCAGGATTTTTTTTGCCATGATTTAGCCATCTTATTTATTTTTCCTCCCCATCAGAAATAAGTTCTCAGAGTGCCACTTTTCACCTTTTTTTTTTTTTTTTCTTTACAATTCCCAGATTACAAGCAACCTACACCTAACTCTACTATGAATAAAATGTGTTTCTGGAGCTTACCCACAAACTTCTGTGGGGTGGAGCTTTTACGCTTTCCCATGTTGCTTGTCAGCTTCTCTATAACAGCAGGTCTCTCAAAAGGCACCAGAGGAATATTGTTGTCCATCACAGGCTCTTGTTCCTTACAATCTTCCATAGGAGGTACTACATAAAACAAAAAAAAAATGCATCAGACAAGTTTGGTCTACACAGATGGTGCAAATCATTTGAGGCCTGTTGACTGTCACAGCAAGTGCAATGCAAAATCAAGCAGAGTGCATGAACATAAAGGCAAAGAAGCAACATTCACCTTTAAGCAACTACAGTCATAACTTCAAAATGCATCACTTTGGGGCCACTTCAGCCTGCAAAAGCTGAACTTAGTTAAACACTTATTAAGGGATTTGGTTTTTTTTCCTTACACAAAAAATGCTCAGTCAGGAGGAGACAGATGTGCTTTTGAAAAAACAGTCTACAGAGCCTGTTCTCTATTGTTATCCACCTTATAGGGAAATACAAACTTGATTCGACAAAGAGTTGCTATAAATTGTAAGCTGTGTGTGTCCCATCACAGTTTGCTTACTAGGTAAATCTTGAAGTCACAGGTAGCATAAGCAGAGGTAGAAAGGACTGAACCCCCTGGCTCCTGTTAGTTGTTCCCTGATCTCCCCCCGTGGCAGCTTCATGGAATTTCTCATTGCAGGTATCTTCTCCTGAGACTGTGCTGGAAGTGAGCACCAGCAGCCCATGTTCCTCCCATGTAACCTTAATACCTTCAAGGTCCTAATATGGAATAATCACCCCCCCAGTTCTTAAACGTGCAGCTGTTTGCTAGCACATAATGTATGAAAAATGAGGTGATAAAAGCCTTGTCTTTGTGCTCTTTCTAGTAAGGAAGAGCAAATACCAGGCAATTACAAAACAAGGAAGCTGCTCAGGTGAACTTCTCAATTCAGACATTCATAATAAGAAAACATGGCAATTTATTCATTTGATTCCATTTATGCCGCTTCTGCTAGGGAAGCTGAGTACTTTGAGGCTTAGAATCTACCATATGCTATGCAATGATTTACTCTGCTGCTTTTTTATTTGTGCAGGATGCTCCCCTTGAGAAACACAATGGTTTCTCATTTACAAGGCAGTCCTGCTGGCATCAGGGAAAATAAAGAGAAAGAAAAAAGCACAAATATGAAATGAATCTAATATTGCAACAAAATGGGATGCAGTGTTCCAGTAACCTAATTAATGTCCAGTACAGACTGGGAGGTCTGGAATATTATAAAAAAGGCTGATTTTTTAAGGTTACTTAGGTACTTTGGTGGCTCCAATGATATTTGCATTAGTTCTGCTCAAGTGTTTGTCAAGATTTAATAAGCAGGACAAGATGATACACAGTGATTTTCACCGGGAACTTGTGTCTAACTGTCCTTTTGGCTTAGTAAAAATTGTGCATACGCATGGACCTCAGTATAGCTCTCCTCGCTGCAAGGGGCCAGCTTTCTATGGGAGGTGCAGAGGGCTCTAAATGCCTCCTGCAAAGACGTGCTAAAGGCACCTTCGCAGGGCTACATTTGTACATTGCCCACAAAAATCAGTCAAAATCCTCCCAGTCACTTTCACAGCCACCTAATTAGTCCCAAATTAAACAACATTTGTATGGCTTATGAAGGGTAAATAATAATTAATTAATTAGACGGTTGGACATATGTGTGTAAAATTTCCTCAACGGAATTTGAAACCTTTCTTCCATGAAAAATGAATAGTGCTAAAAAAGACATCTGCTCTTCTGTAAGTCAGGCAAAGATTCTACTTGGACTCCCACTAAAAGTAAAATAAAATAAATAAAACTAAAAGCATTTTATTTTACTATTTTATTTTATATTTTACGCTACAAGTTCTTTTTCCACCTCAGAACTCAACTCCACAGTCCAGGGCACTGCTCTTTTGCAAAGAATTACTGAATCGCTCAGTATTTCTGTTATGAGGGAAATAAGTTACTGGAATATTTTTTGCTATGCAGATTTCCAGGTACAAAGGAGATAAGAAAATAGCTTAGTTTGTGAAACAATGTTAACCACATGCAAATAGAGACCAGACAGGTAAGATGGCACAATTTGGAAACCAGAAGTGTTAAGCCAAGGATCACATTGCTGAGTCCAGATACATCAATTTTCAATTACAATTTCTGTTTTGCTTCTCATTTAAAAATATACAAACAAAGGTCAACCAGCCCAGACTGCATCATTTCTGAGGAAAAAAAAAAAAACAAAATAAAAAAGGGGAAAACCAGCACAAGCCCATCCCATCAGACACAACAAACAAGTTACCACAAATCAGCTGCTCTGCGGCAGCGGCTCACGTGCACCCCTTTGCTCTGTGGTGAACACAACTCCCTTTTCACTGTATTTCACTGGACTTCGTTACCTCGGGTAGCTGGAGCTGCCGAACGGTTGACATGTTGTAACTAGCAGCTTATTTTGTGTTGTGCACCTGCTGCCTTGGCTCAGGCAGGTTTTGTCACCCTAGGAATCGCGTCCTAGCGCATGAAAAGCCCACACTGCGTGCGCTTCTGCTCAGCAATGGTCCCAGGAGCCGGGCGCACTGCAGGACTGATGCCCTTGCAAACGTTCCCCGTCTCCGGCACCGCTGGGATCCTCCACTGCAAGTAACACCAAATATTCCTGCGGAGGCCAAACTCCTGGTACCAAACCCGGCTGGAAGACAAAGTTTCCTTCTGAAGACACTGGGTTTGAATCAGAGCTCACCTCAGAGCTGCTTTTAGGTTTTGTTTTTTCATTTATAAGAAATCACGCATACTGTTAGAAAAATTATGCTCCTCCACTGAGAGAAGGACAGGGCGAAAAAGTTAAAAAAAAAAGTCAGCCAGTGTGTATTTTGCTGAAAAATATTCATGTGTGCAGACAACAGACACTGCACTAAGTCCAAACTGTTACGATATTTATATATATAAATTATATATATATAATTTGTATTAGTATTACTCCATCAGCCTCAATTTCCTTTCCTAAGCTCACAATATTGCTATTTTATAAAAGTGTGTGTGTGTGGAGAAACGACAGGAAATACTCCCATGGACGCCGGTGTGACGTCCCTGGTGGGATCAGCATTTTGGGCAGCTCCGCGGGAGGGCAGGACACGGGCCAAACGCCTGGTTTACGAGGAGCCGGCCTACACGCTCACCCAGCCTGGGGCTGAGGGCCTTCCTCCTCCTCCCAGAACGGGCATTTTTCCTCCAGTCCGTTTCAGGAATCCCCCTTAGAGTTTCTGCCTTCTGGAGATGGGGGAGAACGCGTCAGCTGGCGCAAACCGGAGCTCGTGTTCGATGTTTCTCCCCACGCTTCTCCACACAGACCGTGCGACTGTCACTTGCGTCGCCCCAAAATGCCGCTAGCTAGTGCTTAGCTGGCTCCTTGCTCCCCCCAGGGCCAAGGCTCGCTGAGAGGGGAGCACGAGGGCAGCAGGAGGAGAGCTCTCCCTCGGCGAGTGGCCTACGAGGGAGGCAGCTCCGCAAGGCCCTCGGGCAGGGATTTCAGCTCAGCTCGGTGTGGGTCGACTCCAAAGGGCTCAAGTTCCACTCAAGCCTCCTTCTCCTCTCCCCAGGAAGATGGTCAAGAGCAGCCCTGTGGCGTCACCCCCGTGGGGTACTGGGGGTGCTGGT
>JAWLRI010000801.1:1856046-1942518 GCA_034781795.1 Crypturellus tataupa | reverse complement strand
TTCTCCACACAGACCGTGCGACTGTCACTTGCGTCGCCCCAAAATGCCGCTAGCTAGTGCTTAGCTGGCTCCTTGCTGCCCCCAGGGCCAAGGCTCGCTGAGAGGGGAGCACGAGGGCAGCAGGAGGAGAGCTCTCCCTCGGCGAGCGGCCTACGAGGGAGGCAGCTCCGCAAGGCCCTCGGGCAGGGATTTCAGCTCAGCTCCGTGTGGGTCGACTCCAAAGGGCTCAAGTTCCACTCAAGTCTCCTTCTCCTCTCCCCAGGAAGATGGTCAAGAGCAGCCCTGTGGCGTCACCCCCGTGGGGTACTGGGGGTGCTGGTGAGATCTGCAGCCGCTTCCCAAGGAGATCTGGAGCTCCCCATCCCTCCCACCCTCGCCGTGCCCCGGCTACACGGCACTGTGATGAGAGGGGATCCAGCATCCCTACAGGGTCCACCGGGAGAGATTCAGGCAGATTTGCCAAGAGCAGAAAGAGGCATTAGCTAAATTCAAAGTGCCGTTTTAAGCTAATTTTGTCAAGGAAACTGAAGAGGCTGGGTGAACATTTGTATTTTAACCACAAAGGCAGCCAAGCAGTAAAGAAAATAACTGCTCACATTGGGTTTGCACTGCTTTAACTTCAGTTGGAAGGGAAGAATCAGTGTGAGTTCAGCCACTCCAGCTTCCTTGGGCAGACGAGGTCAAGGACTTACCTTTTGCGGCACAGCGTTAATCAGCTTAGAAAAAGCTTTACATTTTCTCAGAAGTACAGCCTCAACCGTGAGTGAAACCAATTTTAATAAATAACTCAATGGAATTTGTGACGATTCTCCATAACGTGAGCTAGGAAACATTCTGGATGACCCGACTATATTCTGCGGAGAAATCTCACTTGAGACGTGTAATTGCCTTACTGTAAAGTCCCTGTTTGTGACCGAAATCACCACCTAGCCAGCTAGTCGGACAGATACACCTTTGCGGAGCGCAGACCACACAGTTTTGTTGTGAAAGGAGGAGGTGGTTAAACTCCTTCCGTCAACTAAGCACCCGGCCTAACAGCCCGAGTACACAACTCTTTGCAGGCTCCTGAAACCGGCGTTTTCACTGACTTTTACAAGCAGAACATCAGGCCAGAGGTAGCTGATCACAAACGTGAACACCTTTGAAGTTATCCGGTAGGTTTTAAAGGTTGATTTTAGCCTCAAAGGTGGCTAAAAGGATAGTAATTACTTAATAGAGGTGTCTGCACATTTTTGGAAAATGCATTACATACTTCTTGAACGCCTTTAACAGGATTAATATTTTCATGAAAAAGTAGTCTTTAAAATTGTCAGTGATTCTTTCACTGAAAATTAGCCGATATTAGAAATGCTGAATGTATTTTATTTCAGCTTTTTTTTTTTTTTTACATTTTTAGAAATGACCTTTCAAAACTTTTGCAGAATTAATTTCAAAGTGAAGCCTTATGACTACATTCACCAATTAAAAGCAAAATGAGACAAAATGGCTTTCCCCTTTTGCTTTTCTTTTAGATTTAATCTACTTTTTGGTATTCCTGGATATGTGTTATTTTTTAAGCAAAATACAGAATGTTATTTTTACATATGATATTATTTATATATTCTGATTAATAAAAAAATAAAAACTTCAAGTATCAGACTTCTAATGACTATTATTAAAAAAAAAGAAGAGTTCTAGCAGTATTTCAGAAATATTAATTTTGAATGAAATGGTAAAAATTCTTGGACAAGTGATATCTATTATTTAGTGCTACAGATAAACCTACAACCCTACAGTCTGTGAGATCAGGTTCAACATATTTCCATATCAATAGCTATGGAAGTTTAAAAAAAAAAACATGGAATTTAACATTTCCTTTGTTCAGCGCCCCTTTTGGCAATCTTCAGTCTTTCTGTGTATTAACACATGTAGTGTTAGTGTATTAATACTACTAACATATGTAAATGCTTGTAAACTTTTTTCTTACAATTACATTTATCCACACTGCTGAACTCCATTCTGCTCTCAAGATTGTTACTTCTACACCCACCTCTTTTTTGATAGAATGCAGTACTACATTTTTATCGTTATAAGGAGCAAATACCTAAGAACATTTTCACCGTCCTTAGCTCCTGTAATTATCAGTCACTATCAGAAGGGAGAGCAGGGGGGATCATATATTTCATACATGCCACATTTCATTATTTAGGGTGACTTTTTACAGGTGACTTGTGGTTTTGCATTTTTTGCTTGCTTGTCTTTCACCTTAATGCAGGCATAATTTTACATACAAAAAGGTGAAATTCTGACTTCATGAAAATCAGCAAAAACCCTGCTGTGAAATCGGACGGAGAAAGGATTTTTCCCTGTCTTTTCTCCTCCTGCCTACTTGAGTCTAAGCGTCCTGTGGAAAGGAAGTGATCCAAAGCTCAACGGAAGGCAACAAAAATAGACGAGAAAACCCGCAGAAGCCGCCCCATGTCCAAGAGCCCTCAAGAGACGGTTTCCACCCACCGTGGTGACTCATGACCTGCCCGGCAGCCTCCATGCTGACGTTCTGCAGATAGTTGTGGCAGCGCTCCTTGTGCTCCTCCAGCGAGCTGCGCTGCTTGTAGCTCCGGCCGCAGTAGTTGCACTTGTGAGGCTTGCCCACTGCGGAAGGAAAGAGAGCGTCGGGTCAAGGCAGCAGCAACCCACCGCCGCGAGCGAAAATCGCGTCTCGCTAACACCCCGCTAAGGGCATGGAAAGACACCTATGAAAGGTTACTCGAGTCCCAGAGCCTGTTCCAGCCCCATTTTCCCACCACGCACACCTCCTCCCACCCGCCGGGTACGTCGCCCTATCAGTTTTTCACACTAACACAGTTTCAGAGGAGGCAAAAAGAGGCGGCCTTGTTGTTTGCAAAGCAAATAAACACGCGACAACAACGGAGAAAACAAGCCAAACAGCTGAATCACACCAAAACGCCGACTGTGTTTCACCGAGTCTTGTGGGAAAGAAACCTCTGAGACATTTTGCCCGTGCTATGAAGAACTGCCTTTGCAAAAGTAAGCTACTCCGCTGGCCCAATTCTGCTTCAGACAGCGGGGAAATCCGTTGTGCGGCATACAGAAGTTCATCTTGGGTTGAGACAGTTTTGCCAAAAGTACTAAGGGAACATTTCACAAAAAAAGAAGACAACAGAAAGTAGACTTTGGTAATTACATGCCAGAACCAAGCTGTCACCAGCAATATGTAGAGACTGGGTGCTATCAAGAAAGGCTGAGTACAAGGAAAAGCCAGATGAACAAAACACTTAAATCCAATATAAACTTCTTGTTTCACTAGGCAGTAATATGAATAAATAGCAACTGCCTCTTAATACATGCAAAACCTGGCACCAGATTCTCATAAAGTGCATCTTTTCATAGCATGTCATTAAGAAACCACAAGAATGGCCTCACCCGGGGCCAGAGCGCTAGTCAGCAGTGGATTTTGCCAAGCCACGCTAATAAAAATTTCTAATATAATTTAGACTTGTAGAACACAAACATTTATCCTCTAATAACTAAAGAGCTATTAAGTCAGCATTGCGAGGCTCCTAAAATACCACAGGCTGAGATTTTCTGAGCTGCCCTAAGGGACAGGAAGGTCAAACTTCTCACGGAGTTTTCAAAATCTTAGGTAAGAATTTTAGTTTCTGGCCAGAGGATTTATGAATATCCTCTGCTGGATAATACATGTGTTTCCATTGGGCTTGTCCCAATATTGACAGCTTTTCACTTGTCATTTACTAAATGAAATCCAAGCCATATTAATTGCAGCCAAAATGCACTGCCATCGCCGGGTGAATTCCCTCCGTTTGCTGCATGGAGCAGCAGGAAAATACAGACCGCGCTGCTGGGAGGTCACCTGCAGTCAACAAGAAGCCAGACAGACCCCCCTGCACTGGGGCTGAGGCACTGAAAAGGGAAGATGTAGAGTCAGGGGAATTATTAGGGGTGTCAGCAGCACAAATGCGGTGTGCACCCCAACTCGCCCAGACAGTGGGAGATGACAAAGCCCGAGCCTTAAATGCTGGAGCTGGTCACAAAGTTTCAGAAGTATTTTTTGTTTCAAAGAGGGGAAAAAAAAGGGAGGGTGGAGGAGGATTTGATTAATTGAATGTGCTCATGCAAGTTTACGTTGCCCTCAAATGCTTGTGTGTGTGGTTCAGGAAGACAATCACATTTATGATGAGAGAGAAAAAAAAAATCTGCTTTTACTAAGTATCCAAACTGTGGATTTATTTTTCCTTACCGGGGAGATAAAGTTCATCCTCAGGTAAGTGCTGTGTCTTAGACCAAACAGTTGTTATGGTCTTTATGTTATTTTGCTCACTAGCCCCATTTTGCCATAACTGGCAATGCTGTTAGTAATCTCAGTTGAGGCCAACTAAGGTTCATTGTCATTCCCAGAATATTTGCTCTTAACATGAGTAACATCTCCATCGAGCTGCATATCTTAAACGTAAATGAGTTGTCCCGTTCAAGTAGCACCTTTAGGAAAACATACTGGTAGCTCCCTGGAATGGAAAAACTTTTATTATCGCAGGTATAATGTTTCAGCATGCATCTAGATGGCATAGATGTGCCTCAGCCTGATACCTTTATTAGAAGTTAACTTCCTTGTTGTCTAATCAAAAAAACTAATGCAGCAGAAGGGATTAAATTCAAAGATTTGAAACAGGTTTGCATCAGGCCACCCTGCTTGACCATAGTAGGCTACAAAACAACTTAGATAAATTTTAAGACGCAAGGGAAAGGGATGATTGTTTTCAGCTACTCAAAAAGAGGTACTATTAATTAAGTGTATTATTGCTTAGCACAGAGAAACAAGCTCTCCTACAAGCTTGCAGTACAATAAATAGATTTGCAATCAAAAAAGAGAAATATTGGTGTTAAACCTCTTCAAATCACTGCTCCTTGTATTGTAACGATTTCACAGACTATTTAAAAAACAAGGCTGAGTTTTTCCAGTGGTATCTACTGTGGCTAGCAACCCGAATTCCATCCAATTTCAAGGTTCATAGGAGAAGATAAAAGGCAGTGATAGAGACAAGATTTCTACATGCAATTCTATGGGATCTGAGGAACGTAAGTCCCCAAGGAAAGAAGTACTCCAGCACACACACTCCTTCCCCTGGGGAGAAGATAAGAGAATAAACAACATGTGACAAATGTTGGTCATGTTGCCTAATGCACAACTGAAGTTGCTTAAACACAACTGTGAAGAATGAAGTTTGAAAACTCCAGCTGAGTAGAATTGAACAACATTCCCTTAGGTTCACAGGAAAATCCTATCCTCAGGTTTTCTTTGCTCTGCAGATGCGATCACTCCCAAGTTTTGTATGTAATAGATGTAAAAATCATATTTATGTTATAAAATTAAACCAAATGACTGCGACTTGGGCTGCAGCACACTCGATCAAATAAGGCCGCAACAAAATAGATTCTGGTAGCAGTATTTTGCGTCACCAGTAACTCATAACCCGTTCAGAAAAAAGGCAGTTACCCAAGACAGCAACGTCTTGACTTCAGAACTCTTTGTTCTTGTTGTGACAAATGTCAAGTCATTGAAAACGCTGCAGATTTCCCCTTATACTCTCAAAGTAATTGATGAGAAAATATACATTTGTGGTCTTGAATATTACCAGTGGGCATAGATTTTTCTACATTTCGTGTAATGCTGTACAAATAGGTAGAAATACGTGAGGAGATTCAATTCTGGTGGTCTCCTCCTCAGCATGCTTCATTCCACGTAAATAACCACCTCAAGACTGCCAACTGTTGCTCAAGAGAGAATAGAACCATGGTCAAATATTGCATACTGGGTGAACGTTAATAGCCAAAACTCGCCCACAAAATGATGGCTTGTACTACCTCGCCCAAGGGGCCTTGGAGCACACGTCACTGACTTGAAGGTGAAGAGTCCAACGGTGCTACAACCTGTCCAAAACCCTTCCAAACCCCAAGGCGGCTCTTGCCACCGCACAAAGTTCGGCTCGGCCTGCTTGCTAGGAAGCTGCCTTCCAGGAGGAACACGGTGCAGCGACACCAGGTCGGAGCCGTCACGGCACCCAAGCAAAGCCAGTGGAAATCCCTGGCTCACAGTAACTGTTTCCGGACCACCTTTTCAGGGGGTGTAATCAGATTTACAAGTTTACCAGCACTCATTTTCGTAAAAATGACACAATACGGTGGACGCAAACAAGCCCAAATCTTGAGAAATCTTGTACCTGTTTTTGCACTGGGAAAGACCAGGGCACTGGGCAAAACCCAGCGGCCATATCTAAGAAGGAGCTGACTTGAAGAAAATTAAAAAACAACTTTATATTTCTTACTTAAATGTCAGAATTTCCACACATTTCAGCTCAGATTCATACAGACGACGCTGTGGCACAGAAAACCCACAGTGGAGTCTCAGCTTCAAATGGAAAATATTATGACAGTCACAGTGAAAAAGACATTTCAATTTGAACTAGAATCTTTACCGTGAAGCAGGTAAACCACTCGCTGAAATGCTCAGAGAAACAGAGTTTGCTTGTGAAATTAAGATGCCGGTGCGCAGAGAGGAGGGGGAAGAGGAGGAGGACATGAAAGGCAAAGCGTTTCTGAGTTAGGAATAGTCTGAGTCCTGTGGGTGAACTTTGATAGCTGAGAAGTCTGCATGCAGAGACGGTGAGATGGTGTAATGCTAAGGTCAATATTCAAGACAGAAAGCAGACTTGGGCCTAGGGAAACTTCTTTTAAGCCGTAAAAAAGGTCAGTGGGAGAGGAAGGGCCCGTAAGGCATTTGCGCAGCGTTTTGTTCTGAAAAGAGCTGCGAGTTCACAGCAGAATACAAAGTGAGTCAAAGGGAAGTAACGCGGCATCCCAGGTAATACCTTGCCACGAGCACATCACCTGCGAGAGGCTCGGGAGCACCGACGCGCCTCGCCAGGGCCCGTCACGCTCAGTGACAAAACCAGCCCCATCGCTGCCCCAACAAGCAGCTCCTGCCACCTGGCCCTGGCCCGGCCATCGCCACCTTCTCCCGCGGCCGCGCGGAGAATCCCTCGCTCCCATCCGCTCCCGGCCTGCGCCGGCCCCACCGCCAGCCATCCCGGTCGCGTAGGGAAAGGCCCAGCCGCGTCCACGTTGTGGAGCTGAGGCCAGTTCAAAGGGTACTCAAACGAACCGGAGATTTTACACCGGGCTTCAACTTTTTATTAGTTTTAAGTTATTGCCTTATCAGGGCCTCAGGAGGGAACCCAGCCAAGATTTCTGAGCTAAGTGGCGAGCTGAGTATCTGTTTTCAGGTCGAGGAAGTCGTCTCGATAGCAGCACACTGAGCTCGACTTATTTCTGTAAAACTTGAGCTCCCACTCAGCCCCTAACACCTCAGTGCGGGAAAAAAAACCTTATTTTCCATATTTTTTTTAAGAAGAGTTTGAAGAAGTTCAAACGTCCTTTTGGGCTGATACTTACCCTAACCCATAGCCCATATACTCCACTGTTTGTCACTACTATAACCACATAAACTTATCACTTTTTCCCTTCTTCCATCGAACAGGGAGCTCTCACGGATAGGGGAGCTCTTCTGCAGTTATATGGTACCCACCACAAAGCAGCCTCTTGCCTTAAATAGGACTTACTCTATTAAAATTAGTTTTAACACAGAAGTGGGAAGTATGATTAAGGCCTTGGGAGCGCAGGGTTCACGTCTTAGTTACGCTACAAATTTTGCGACTGCAGGCAAGTTATTCTGATTTCCTGTGCTTCAATTATTCATACACATGATTAAGGTAATAATTCCCTTCTTCACGGCATGTAAATGAATTCGTGCACTTTGAGAGATGCATAGAGGCTAATTTTGTGAAGCTCGCACAAGTAGGTAGACACAGAAAAATATGGCCCATACCTCTACGCAGAAATTAAGGACTTAATAATACACTGTGATTTTATTAGATATGGGAGTGAACACTGAAGAGCAGGAGGAGATATTTAGGATGGCAAAGAGCACAGAAACAAGCAGGAATAAGAAAATCCAATCAGAAAAAGAAAAAAAACAGGTGGAGTATTAGGCAAACTGCCGGCAAGGTGCCCTTTTAGGCCGTGAAATGGCCAGCCAAGGGAAAAGAAAAATGTCCCTTAGCTTAGTGAGCAGCCGTACCCCGTCCCACTAGCTCCCCGCTGGAACTAAAGAGCACGCTGCTCATCTTCCGGAGCTGCCTCTCCCGAAGCTTCACACGCAGAAGTATTTACATGAATAATAGATCCTTGAGCAAATTAATCACAAAATCACAATCGCTAAAAAATTAAAGTTAGAGCCGAGCCCAGGCTGGCTGCGAGCGGCGCGCAGCCCTACAAAGGGAGCTGCCGCCCGCCCCGCCGCCGCATCGCGCCGCCGCGCTTAATGACTGCAAATGCGTTCATTGAAATTCATGGGGGCTCTTTGATTTTTTTTTCTCTTTTTCCCCTGAGAGGTTGCACGCACACACAAAATAATCAGCGTATACCCGAGCGCAGAAGTAGCAGCAAGTCTCGCCGCTAAGCCGAGATCGCCCAAGACAACCTGCGCGCAGAAGTCACAACGCGTCAACATCTAAAGCAACTTTCCAGACTGCTAGAGCAAATACGCACACGCACGCAGACACACGATGCTCGGCGTCAGGTATCTCTGCTTTTCAGTGCTCATCCTGGAACATTTTTAAAGCAGCCCGACTTGCAGAAAGAACCAGACCGCTAATCACATTATGAAACTTTTTCTAAATTTTAAATGCCTTTCAGATCCATCAGGGACAACAATACCTGGGCTACGTTTCCAGGTCTGAGCTCTTGGCAGATGAGGCTCTGTCACTGGACTCGAACAGGGGTCGCAAATAAACACGTTAATTGCTAACAACCCGCAGAGGTGTGGGCAGGAGGGCTCCTCTTACTGCCTGATGGGTGTGCAAGGCAAGAAGGAAGAAATAGAGCAGCATCTTGAGTTCGGGCAAGACAACATGGGCTGCTCCTTCAAACTATTTGCCAGCTCCAACAGTGTCCTGTTTAAGGCTTGATGTTTTGTTAGGCTTTCAGTTTCTGCGAAGTGGTTAGCATAATTTTACTCCTGAAAGAGCCAATTCTCTCCTAAATGGGATGGAGACCCATTTCTGGGCCCCAGGGGGTTCCAGTGTCTCCATTTATAAGCAACGTTCCCATTATCTTGTTTCTGGCCTGCTTGGTGGTGTCAGGGTGGGCAAAGGATGCGCTGGGCCATGCAGGGGAGTAGAGATCACGGACACATTTGTGCCTGCAGAACCTTCTAGACGCTCGAGAAACCTCAACGCGTTCCAACTCGGAACGGCAGCATTGCAAAGGAAGACACCCACATACGTGCCTGTCAGCAGCCACCTCCTCCTTGACTTGGAGCTTGAAAAAGGACAACTTTTCTCCATTCATGACCTCCTGGCCCAGTACCTCTTAGCAGAGATTATTATCAATTACCTATTGATATATAGGTGACTGTTCCCGATGTTGTAATCCTCCCAGCCAGTGAAAAATGGCTCGACCTGCCTTTCTGTGCAGAGGCAGCCAAAAATAAGTTTGTTGTGTTGACAAATCCCCATGCTCTTGCCCTAGCCAGCAGCCAAAGGCCGGGGGGTGCCTGCAGCAGCTCCGTGCACAGCAGGGCAGAGCGCGACACCCACACAGCCCGTGCTCCCCAGGCACGCCTGCCTGCCTTATCAATACCTCCGGGGTGCAAAACAGCGGCCTGACACCTGCATCTACCTGCCACTTGTTTATGGTATCGTAAAATAAGCGGCGAGCAGTGAAATAGGGCACTACTGACGTTCAGTCCGCCCTTGATCTTCCGCAGCAAGCGGCGTTACACGTCAGATCATATACGAGCTCTGAAGACTTTATCCGCGCTACGTTTCAGCTAGAATGGACCGCAAAAGCACACGTGCAGACACACACACACGACAAGCAACTGCGCTCGCTGGGACAGGCTCCTTCACGCTTCTGCATCCCCTTCATGTACAAAGCAGAGGGCAAAACCTGATGTAGTGCAAATCGATATAAACGCTAGCGTAAACCAGCTAAGGATGCAGGTCCGTGTTTGTACTCTGCAGACTTTTATTACTTTAGGAGCTCATTATGATTTATCTTGCAGCTACTGGTGGTTATTGGCTCTGTTATTTAATCGGATTCATCAGATTGTGTTTATTTATTAACTGATCCACACAGTTTTACAGATACAACAATGTTCCAATCTGCCACGAGGGTTATAAATAAGTAGGTGGCATTTTTTGTGCCAGAAGTTTAACAAACAAACAACCTCCCGTTTCGCTGGCACGATACGTGTAATTACTGAAATCTCCAGCTACTCGCAGGGCTATTGTCGCACGGCCTCTCAGAAGCCACGAAATGTTTAAAACTAGGGAGGCAGGAATGGCACGTGCCGCCTCCTGCCTTTGCGGGTCCCGTGGCCCGTTGGAGCAACCTGCACAGCTCAAGGCTTGCGAGCTGCAGGACAGGCTGCTGCTGCTGCTGCTGCTGCTCCTCGCGCTTGGCAGCTGGTGCAGAACACGGGGCAAAGGCCTACGGGTGGGCGAGGAAAAGGAGAGGAGCGTCAAGGCACTGTCGAATCTTCTCAGGGCCAAAGGGCAGCATGTCTAGAAGGTGGAGGGACCTACATGTCTCCTACCTCTTTGAGATGCTCTGCATGAAAAGGGAAGTGCAGCTTCAGTGTGAAGTGCAGGAGACAGCACACGGATGTGCCAAATATCCCTCAGAGCTTGGTTTGACACCCAGGTTACTTCCTCTGATTTTGCATCCCAAGAAACGCATACTGCTGCAGAGAGAAGCTCTTTTCATGCACTTCACTTGGCTTACCTCTTTTTCCCTTCATTTGACTCTGACAAATCCTTGACACCCATTTCTTTCTTGTTATCAACTGTAACGGAGCTCTCGGATCCCCCTCGGAGTTTGGAAGATCTCAAAGCAAACACCCCAAGCCCGTGTTGCGAGCCCCTACATGACGGACCTTTTCTCCACCCCAGAAACATCACCCTGTCCCAGGTTCATAGGCCCCTGGCCCCGCTGCAGGTCCCAGGGGTTTCACAGCAACTCTAAAGCACTTAAGTGCTCTTAGAAAGAAACTCTCTCCAAACAGCACTTGGCGTGATGAGATCAACTAATGCAAACCAGGAAGCCCACAAAAAAACCTGGGAGTTTATCTCCTCACTAGCTTCAAAATCTCTTACAGGCAGCCAGCTTTATGGTAACCTGCTTTTAAAGGCGGAGAGGCCACGCAGAGAACATGAGAGAGAGGCGACTTTTGAAATTCAACAGTCTCCTCCGGAAACGAGTCCCTTCCGCGATAGCCGGCACTACCTGGACGTGGGTGGAAAGAAGCTTAAGAGAGAGATTAAGCCTTAACTGAATTTACCAGCTCGGCACTGGGACCTTTAACATGATATTGAAGTCACTCTGCCGGGTGCCGCGGGCTCCCAGCGGCTGCAAGGGAGCGAAGGAGGGGACGGGACTTCCCGCCGCCACTCGGGCTCCGTGGTGGCCCATTCCCGAGGGAGCCGATTCCCGGCGGAGCGGAGCGGCTGCCCTCGCAGCGCGGGGCGGGGATGCCTCCGCTCGCTCGCAGCAGGAATGCTGCCGGACAAACACGCCCTGCGGAGGTGCTTGGCTTCTCCTGCCATTTCCCCCCTCGGGCGAAAGGAGCAGAGACACCGGGCCAGCCTCGTAGGTAGGAAAACTGAAGTAACTCCCCGGAGCCGGTTCGTATCGGCTGCCTTGGGCTCACGTTTGGGCCGAGTGCAGCCCCTTTGTACCCCTCGCGGACAAGCTCCTTCCTTTTACATAAGCAAGTTCTCCCCTCTTTTTAGCAGTGTCTCAAAACAAGTTTTGCAAACAGAGTATTAACACTAAGTGGTTGTGAAGGGAACAGTGACACGATAGGAATTGCACTGGCAGCTCCTCTTCCTTCACCAAGCAGCGAGGTGGGGAGTTTTCACTTATTTCGATCAAGGCCATTAATCTGGGAAAGCCGCACTGCTTCCAAAACCAGGTCAAGCAGCGAAACTAATGGGGTCCTTTGGGACTCTACAATTTCTATTCGTACCTCCTCCACTGCCCAGCAAGCAGCATGGCCCACACCATCGTGTTCATCTCCAAGATCTGCTGCTCAAGCACATGTTTTTGTCATCTCTTGCATCTCTGGTGTCAAACGAGGTCAGGCAGAAAAACAGCTGATTGATTCCTTTTACCTGCATGTTTTTCCTCTCTGTTCTCGCTGTGCTCTGCTGGCGTGCTTGACAACATAAATATTTGCCACCAAATATTTGCAGGGAAAACCAGGATCATTTTTTGGGAAGGAGGACAATTCTCAGCAAACACCCAACACATCTTTTAGAGTAGGATGAGATTATTTAATTCCCTGAGAAATGAGCCCTGGATATTGGACAGCTTCTGCTCTAGCAAAAACCTCTACATCAAGCGCCTATGTTTGACAGTAAGGCTACATTAATCTCTTGAGTAATAAAATTCAGCAATTCCTGTTAGCCTTAATATCTTCCCTAGTTCTTTAGTAACACAAATAATAAATAACAGCAGCTCCAGAGAACTTGCAGTTCCTTTGATTTTGTTAGGTCTATTTAGCCGAGAGAACCAGAAGGGAGGGCGTGGGGAAAAGATCTGGGTTTTTAGGGTGCTGCTTTTTTGTTGCAATTAGTTTTGCAATACAAGCCCCGGACAGATTCAGAAACTGTATCAGGGCTGAAAGAGAAGCAGACAAAAAAGGAAAGGAAATTAAATATGGGTGTGAAATTTAACCAAGAGGAAGAAAAAGAAAAGAAGGAAAGAAAGGCAACTACTTGGGCTGAAAGTAAGGATAAAAAAGCTGGGAAACACAAAACAGCTCTCTAAATACCCAGAGGTATTAAAAGAGTTTCCCATAAAAACAGGGATTTTAGAAAACTATGAATACATTTCACTTCATTTCACTGCCAAAAATTTATACCCTAAGTCCACGAGGCTACTCAAAACAGGTGATTTCTCTGATAAGTCTGAATCAAGAGAGAAAAAAGTGGAAAATTCTCCACTTCTCAGTACCTGGGAGAATTTTTTTTTTCTCATTTTATCTCTTACATTTACTATTTGATACGTGGAACATCTTTTAGCTGTAGTAGGTGACAGAGTTCCTGGAAGCCTGGGCTCAGCCCCATTTGTAACCCTGTTGTTCTGAACGCTGCTGCCGAGTCCCTTTTTAGTGTTTGAGTCCACGCTCTGCACGGTGCGGTTGGGCTCGGCCTCCCCGAGCAAGGCCTGTCTCTCCCCACGGGTTGAGCACCACTGACATGAGTGGTTCCGCTCCCTTCCCTCTGCCAGCAGTGTGACCCCATCACGGGGTCTGCTCCGGGGCCAGGTCACATCTGTGCCGAGCTTCACGCTCGTCAAGGCAGAGTGCTCAGGTCTCTGCACTGAGAAGTTGCCTTCAAGCTGGCTCATCCTTAGCCCCTGGGACAAAATCCTCCTTTATAGGAGGCTACTGAGGGGGAGTCCCTTCTAAGGGACACATTTTTCACGATACAGCTATAATGTGGACATCTGACTGCGTGGCACATAAAAGTCCAACAGGGCAGTTTTACTGATGGATGCTGTGAAGCCGGGCAGCTTCATTCCAACGCACCGTGCCAAGAACCCATCCTTTGATGCTGCTCTCTGGAAATGCAGCCCTGGGGATTGAGGCAGACCTGATCCTGCAGCGTTACTAACAGTTGTGGTTTTATCGTAAGCCAGATACGATACTGTGCTTTCCTTCAGGTTCCAGCTCCCGCAGCCTGCTGACCAGAGGGAAAAGTTACCTTGCAGGCTTTCTCTCCCTCCTCGCTCACAAAATAGGTATCAAAGAGCAAATAAAAAATGAAAGAGCAATTTATCATCATTCACTCTCCTCAGCTTTAAGCATCATGATCCGGAGAATCCAGATTCATTATTTTTTAATTGCTGGGGTTAGAAACACACCAGTAGCGTAAGCTTTGAGGAATTTCACCGGTATCAATCAATGGAGTTTCTTTAGATTTGAACAACTACAACTGATATCAAAAGCCCAGTCATTTTGTTCAAAAAACACTTTGGCGAACAACTTATCTTCCCACTAGAAAATTTCCTTCCTCCTGTTGTTTTAAAATGCAGAGGAATTAAGATGACATTTCTTCCTAAATATGCTCTTACTTATGCCTTAAATCATTTCCCCATTCCGTCCTGGTGTTTTAAAGGAAGAAAAGCAATATTACACACGAAACAGAACTAAGTGGCTCTTACAAAAGACATCACTCTTTATCAGGATCACATTTGACATGGCATATTTACTGCACATTTAATTTTCATTACAGAACGTGCTCTCTACCTAGTACACTGTCTACACCGGGTTTTGTTTTCATAACCTATTCCTGACACCTAACAAAAACTGGGAGGGCTGCTCCAGGATTTGGCAAGAAGGAACAGGTCGTGGATGAGCAGGTTTCTCTGACTCACCTACACGGGCCAGCAAGGAAAAATAAAAGGGAGAGGGTGGAGATGGCAAGGGGGAGGGAGAAAAAGCGGAGAGAGGAGCAGGAGCGAGAAGTGACGTGTCCCTTGGAGGGCGCGTGTAATGCAGCTGGCGGGCTGCCCGCCCGCGGTGCCACTGAGTTCCAGGCATGCCAGTGCCGCTGACTCAGCCCTTCGGAAGAAGGAAAGGGAAGGGAGACGTCTCCCGAGGGACGCACATGTCCGGACGCCCCGCAAGGGCCGTGCAATATCCTCCTCTCGCGGGCCGGGGCTCGAGGGGGATGACGGCGAGCGGCGCCGCGCGCTCGTGCCCGAGGTGCAGGGGAAGCCGCTTGCCGCGGCGGCCTCGGCGGGCGGCGCAGCCCGGCACGACGAGGAGCTCTGCTCGCCAGGGCTGCCTGCTCGCGCCCGAGCCGCCGTCTCCACGGAGACGGCAGGAGCGCACGCACACGCCGGGTATCCAAGGGAGAGGGATCCTGCGGCCCACGGCGCTTTTCCGTATAAAATGTCACCACCCGCTCCTCGGCGGCGGAGCCTTTGCCCGCCATTCGCTCCCCAGGAGGAGCTCCAAGCTCTGCCCGCGCCGTGCCACACTGACCATCTTTACGCAGTGTTTTTTTTCCCAAAAGCGCCTGTTTTTGCCGCACGGAGATAAGCGGTGCTCTGCGCGAAGCTGCGAGGCCAGGGCCTCGACAGCATTTCTCCAGCTTCAGGAATGGAGATAGGGATCTCGTGTCTCCGTTGCGAAGCACGGAGGGAACGCGGGGCACCGCGTCTGCAACGAGCACGGCACAGTTATGCAAACCACGTGTGCAACTGGCACCGCTTGCGTAATCCTCACTGCAATCACCCCTTCGAGCCGGTCCAGAAGGGAAGGAGGGGCGGCGGGTGGAGAAAGTTCACGCGCAGATCAAACAGAAAATGGGAAAATTTCCAGAGAGCTCTAGTCAGGTGAAAGCACAGTTCCCTCTCATGGGAAACCTCCAGGATAAGTTTCCTTGAACTTCACACAGGGTTATAAATAGGAGGAGAGTCACGCAGAGTTCAGCACAGGTTCACTATATATATATATATGTATATATAAATGTGTGTGTGTATGTATATAAAAAAAAAGCATTCTCATTTTCCTTCTTGAGTGATACCTGTCAATATGTGAGCTGCGGGCCAATTCGTAATTACAGGCTGCTGAGAGCTCAGGAGAACCCATCAGTAGCAGCTTTCTTCAGCTCTGCTACAACACAGGGTTGACTGGATTGTTTTTCCCCCCTTTAGTTTATCCTGGTTGCCCTTCGAGATGATCCCTCCTGCACCTTCAAGGACTTGTACGAAAAGGTTTCACACACATCCTCACTGCCTGGCAAAGCCCAGCTCTGAGCGCTGGATGTCCTCTCCTCACAGGAGTGAGGAGTATGCAAGGAGTTTTCCACTGGAAAACCCTTTTCTCCAGAGGGAAGACCAACGCTGTTTCCGTCCCCGGGGCTGCTGTGGCACTGTGCCGCTCGAGCAGGGCATGTGCAGGAGGCAACCTTGGCTCCACTCACGTGTGGCTTTGTCAAGCGAAAACGGTGTTCTCACCTCACCCGTGCGAGGAAGCTCATAGAGCCCATCTTGGGGGTCACTCCGCAAACCCAACTGCAGCTCCCCGGGGGCAGAGGGCTCGGGACTCGCTGCCCAACGTCCCTCAGGCCTCTCCCAGGGCAGCGGGACTCCCCAGACCCCAGCACTGCTGCGCGGCTGGCTGCCACTCCTGTGTTTACAGCTGCGCCCGTGGACTTAAAATCCAGTTTTATATGGCTGGGTGCCACTCCGAGCATAAAAGTATTGGCATTGTGTAATACTGCCTAATGTCAAGGAAAACAAGGCGAGAAAAGGCCTCAACTTGAAGGCTTAAAACTAAAGGAGTAAAGAGACTAGAGATCTTGGAAAAAATCTAAGCTATTAGTCCCTCATGTGACAGCCTGCCCATAGTGGTCTAGTGCAAGACGACATGCAGTTCACATCACACCATCCTGGAGCTTAAGAACTAGGATTTGTGAACTGGGTCTCAAAGTGATTTTTCTCAATTTCATTTTGCAATCATTGAAAAAAAGACAGCAACAAAGCAAACACACATATCCACTTTACACAGGCTTGGGGTGGGTGAAATAGATAGGGTTTGTACAGAAACAAGACCCCAAAATTGCAGCCTAAGTAGCCAGTCCTTTAGTATTATTAATAATCACCTTACTATTGTGTCTAAGATAATCATCCAGGTATCAGGGTGTAATACCTCCGTGGTTATGGCAACAATACAAAGTTATTATTCCTTCCACTTTGTAATTATCTCATTTCACAATTGCACAAAGGATTAGTAAAAACTAAAGAGACAATATGCAGTGCTACGCAGCAGGGGCACACGCGGCACTGGAGTACTCCGCTATGCACTCACACCACCTTCCTTGCAATGACATCCATGTGCCTTGCAGTCATTCGTGCATCCTACCACCACGGCAAGGTTAAGAAGTGCTCTTATCCCGATTTCCCTGAGGCAGGAACAAGGCTAAGGGGTCTGCATTGGCACTGGCCCACGTTTCCAAGGCACGAAAGTCACCTTAGGCAACTTCACAAATCAGTAGAGTAGCAAGACTCAAAATTAATAACAAAAAGAGGAGAGGATTGAAAGATAAAGATAGAAGCGATCCTGGACATACAAGTATAAATGCTGTCACAGTGTAAAGTGAGTAGAGGAGTTATTCATAGCCACAGAAAACAGAGTGAGGAAGAGCAATAATTTGCAGCAAAGCAAAGTATAGTCTGGGTTAAGTATCAGGATGACAGTCACGGCTATAAAAAACAGATGGAAGTGGAATAGTCTCCCTAGGGAAGCAACAGAAACAGCCTCTCTGGATGTGCAGAGAAGAGGCTGGGCACGATCTTCAGGAGGACTGCTGCTCTGTGAGCAGAAGTCTGCTCACATTCACCTGCTTTTTTGATGCTAGTGCAATCACACATACACACTTCTGTGGTCGGATGAGAGCCAGGACACAGAAGGCTGCTGTCTTGTTTGCTTTTCCAGAGCAGGATGGCAGCATAAAAACTTGCATCATCCAGCACGGGAGAAATGGCCATTTTCTCTTCTAAAAGCAGCCCAAAAGGGCAGGAGCGGGTGCTCCGCTGCAGCTGTAAGGCCTGAGCTACCCAAACAGAAGGAGAACCTGGTTGCCACGGCCAGGATGTGAACTGCTAATTTGAGGGGATAAAGAAAACAGGAAGAAAACTACATGTCAGTAGTACCATCGGAATTCCATCTTGTGCCACGTGCGGCACACGAAGAAGAAAGAGACAAGTCAGAATTAACAAGGGATGATGCCACGTGAATCCTGCACCATGCTGATGCCAGCTGAACAAGGACCTTGCTACCCCTGTGCTCCGTGGTGCCTTTAGACCTTCCGGAGGAGGCAACCAGCAGCAGCTTTAGAGGTCTGAAGAGCAAGGGTAGAGCCTATGCACTACAGGTATAGCAGGAGGAAGCCTGCATTCCGAGAGAAAGCCTGGACCGCCAGGGAAGGGAGGAGGCGCCGCGAGCTCCCTGAGCCGCCCGGCTCCGCTCTCCCGTGGAGGCAGGCGGGCTGGCGGCGCCGCAGGTGGCAGAGGCGCAGCAGGGCCACCTTCCCCACGCGGCGCCGCGGGAGGGACGAGCCGCGTCTCGCGGATCCCGCAGTGCATCTTCGCACCTAGCGGTCTCGCTGTGAACTCACGCTCGGAACCGGAGTACTCTCCTAGCACTGGTGTCTCTCATCGCCGGCAAAGGGGTGAGTCTTCCCCTACTCACCCCATCTGCAAGCACCTCTCAAGTGCCAAGGCAGCAACAACAACTGCAAAAAGCAGCTGACACCCACTTGTACTCGGAGAGATTCACGAGCCTGGCAGGCAGCACATTTACCTCTGCTCCCCCGGACCACTTCTGCTATTTCTCAGCCTTATCTATAGGAAGCAGATCTCTCGGGTTTAACAGCCGAGGATTGATTCATAACTACTGCACTACGGGGGAATCTTCATGGAATCTGGAGGCTTTTAAAGGAGCAACAAGCAAAGGGAAGTGAACACGCTTCTACCCAAGGCAAGAAGTATCTTCTCAGAGCAAGTTTCCCCCCGAAACAAAGCCCCAGCATACTTCTTTTTTCTGCAGAGATCATGACCTGACAGCATCTTTATGCCAAAGCAGGTTTTTCAGTCATAATTATGCCCTGTAGAAAAGGCTTAGCACGACAAAGCTTATATACAGAGATAATTCCGAGCACGTAAAAGATGATCTTTTAGCCGATACTAACACTTGTCACCGTTGTGTTCTGGAGGTTAAAATGACCGCATCACTCCAAGATGGGGTTGCAGTGGAACACGGGGGATGAGATGGCTATGCAGAGGATTACACTTCAAATTGAGGCCCAGGGGATGAAAGACCTGGTGCATCCAACAAAATCCTACCCTTGTATGTATTTTGATCTTCTTACTTTCCAAAAATGGACATATAAACAATATTGAAAGAAATGTCAAAGATTTTACAGACTGAAACACATAACAAAGACCCCTCAGTACTGGGAGCATTAAGTAGAAAGCAGAGCTGCTTCAGGGTTGTGTACAGCTAATAATAGTTTAGAACCTGGAGCCAGGTAAGAAAATAAAATCATCTTTCAATGATATTAATTCTACTGAGTTCAACGGAAACAGTGTAAGAAAACCTGAGAGGAAAAAAGCCTTTGCCTGGATAAACAGAGCTCTAAGTACCTGATGAACAACATAAATACTCATTGGCTCATCACAACTGGGAAAAGATACTGTTTGTTAACTTATTTGGAGAACTAAGGTTTTTAGGGAAAACAAGCCCTTTGCCTCTTCAGATACTTGAGTGGTTTTTCAGATGGTGTCCTACATGTTCATATGTAAATTTTTCCCACTCACAATGTGTTTAAGTCAGTCCAGCTTGGGTTGTAATGAGAATTTCAGGTTCCAAGATTCTTCTGATTCTGATGCTGCTCAAAAATGCAGTTACAGAGTAGGGACTAACTTCGCCTGGGCCTTTTGAGAGAGAAGGTGTTAACAGCAGTAAAAGGTTCTTCAAAATGAAAAACAGCAGTTTCAAACAAACTGCTCAGTCTCAGTAACAGCCCCTACCACTCTTGCAATAATCCCCATTGTCTTGGGACAGGCAGGGCTTGTCCAATACATAAAGGGAGAGAGAAACTTGCGAACTGAGATATGTAAAAAGAGTTCGTAAACCACCTTTCCGTAACTGGGACATCTTCCTTCTTATGATCATGCTGTTGGGAGGTTTTGCCTCGGCCTTTCTTTCCCAAACAAATGCTTTTCTGCTTTTCTCTTGCAAATGAAATGATTCCATTAGTTCAGTGCTATTGAAGAGCTGGGCTATAACAAACACGGTGCAGCAGTAATGCAAGAAGAGGAGGAGGAGGAAAAAGCAAATATTTCTTAAAAGCAGAAAAGGGAAAATCATTTTCTAAACAGGAAAGTAGAAGCTTGGAAGCAATTTTAAAATGTATCGTGAGGAAAAGCTTCTGTGACAGGAAGAAATAATAATCTGACTATTCAGTTTTTAGGAAGAAATAAACAGTAAAACTGCTTTCCTATATGCATAACACTTACACATTCCCACAACAAGGGAACGTGATTAAATTTGCCAAGATAAAGACTGAAAAAATCAGGAAGTGCTAGAACGGGGGTTGCCTGAGAAAGCTTCATTTAACCTGTCTGTATGTACATGATTGGGCAGTCTTTTAATTACAAAATCACATAATTATTTCTCCATAGTGCAAAGGATGGATATATGGTTCTTACTTAATGCAAACCTAGTCTGTATTTTGTTTACCTTCAGCACACAATCCTATGCCTCCTTTTCTGCTATGGCCCACCCTACTCAAACTAATGGGTTAATGTTTTCTATAAGCTTTTCTAGATTGCCTGCCATTAGAGTCTTGATTTTCATCGTAGCTATCAGAGAACTTACATCTCATATCAAAACATGCCCATGCATCGTTTCTTTCAAAGTACAAGCTCATCATTTAGGTGCTTTATCCACCAGATTGAGCTGTCACATCAACCTTCTTCCCTAAAACCACTTTGTTCATCCATCACTTACAGCAGGATTCGTCTCATCTGTCTTAGAGCTTCCTGCATCTGGCTGTCCCGTTGTGGAGATGCGGGGGGGGATATGGGATTCCTCAGGGACCTTGTAACTGTGCCCAGGAAAATTAGCTTTGACTGAACATCTTCCTCTTTAAGACCAAAAGGTGCATCCAATCCCTGCGGGCTGGTCAAGCACGTCCTTCAGGACAGGGCTCCTAACGTGTGTGTGTCTCGTGTCATGCAAGCCCACCCATGCACCTCTCACACCAGCCGTGCTGTGGGACCACAGAGTTAATCCTGAAGCCAATTCCTGGAAGTCCTGCAAGTCCCTTCAGGCTCCCTGCAGCCCTTGGCGTGTTCTACACATCCATCTCTCCCCAGGCATTACACTGCTCATGTCCTGAAGGCATCATTATAGTCCTGAAATCAAAGGAGCCCTATGTGGGAGGAAAATACAGACACAAAGCTCATCACAACTGTGTGTGTCAGTAAAAGGTAAGCAGTCACAGAGGCAAATATTAACTGGGAGATAAGTCCTTAATTATTTAGGGCTAAATGGTACCAACATTAGAGATACAAAGTAATGCCTTACCAACCTCTTGCTCCGAGAATACTTGTATAGTAAAATTATATTCTGCATGAGAAAGGGAGGCATGGTGTGGATTGTAATGCTCATAAGCACTTTGACATATATAGGAAATACTATTAACAAGCATGAGCCAAAATAGCTACAAAGAGAAAAGCAGGGGAGAAACATTCAATTTTTTTTTTAAATTAACATAGTTTCAGTTATTTTAAATATCATCAAGATACTTCTGCTAATGTCTGTTTGTGCTTGTATTTCCCTACTTTTTCACCTCTCCTGTCTTGCTGCATGCAAAGCCTGTGCTGAGCACAGGAAAAACTGACTAACTGGCAGGAGTGAGCGGGTGTAACTGACTAAGTGGTGACACAAATAAAGTGCTTTCAAAATCACAGATTGAACTACCTGGGAGGTATTAAAAAAAAAAAAAAATCACTATATACAAAATCCTTCAATGCTTTTCTTCCATGGTCTGCTGTAAAGAATGAAGCACTTAAAACATTCTTGGGAGGAAAAACATTTTTTTTCTTGATTAATAGCATTCTCTTATTCATAGAAAAAAGGGGCACACAAGAAAAAAAAATCCTACATTTTTGAAATTAAGTGCCAGCTTTTCGGCTGGAGCAAAATAACAGTACTTTCTCTACAGGATGTGATTTTAATTTATATCAACTGAGAATCTGACCTAAAGAGCTTTTTTACTGAAAAATGTAAAAAATACATTCAGATTCACCTGCATTAGATATAAATGTACCAGATTAAAATAACAGAAGTTTCATATTTCAACATAATTTTTATCCTTTTAGTTCTACATGTCATCTACCAGATGCCTCTTTTTGGGTTTGAAATGGCAGAAGGGGTGGAGATTGGTGAAGTCTGCTAGATTTTGTCATACCTTCAAGATCTGCTTGCGGAGCATGACGTTTGCTTTCCTACAGCAGAAAGTGCTTGGTTACTATATCCTCATATGAAACAGTTTCACAGCTTTAGGGAACGTCCACACCATGAGCCCGGTGCACACATGTGGGCATGGAGCAAGCGAAGCTGCCTCGGTAGCAGGCACAGAAAGAGCCTCTATGCAGATGCCCCCATCCAGACTGGCATTCTGCCTTCGTGGAGGTGGCTCCCAGGTTTTAGGGTAAAATACCATTTTTTTAACTCTTCATATGTGAGCGCTACCCTAAGAATTGCCTTGGAAAGTATTGTGGGAGCACTTATCTGTCCCCCCTGGACCTCTGCTCAGGAGTGATGTACCAGATTGGTTGGAGCAATGGCACCTTCTCCACTGAAAACATAATGTAGAATTATAGATACTGCAGAGCCAAGCACAGCTAACTTGGGGGAAGAGCTGGAGTGGGGCTCATATGCCTAAGCAGCTGAGATGCTTTTTGGAAATCCCACACCTTAATTATGTTTATCCTCATGCAAAAAGTACAAAGATCAGCCATATACTTTTCACACAGGAAACGCGAACAATCTCTATCAATGGCTGTATCTAGGTAACAAAATCTATATTCATATTATGAAAACAATCTTCTACAAAACATGAACACTGTGGTTATGTGGGTTATTTTATGTCATGATTCCCTTTATTATTTCTTTCTTTTTTTAATGGTGAACATTTTTATCGTGTTTTCTCTTTTACTAAACTTCAACTCGAAACTATTGCTATGGTCAGATGTGTGAAGTTACAACTCACTGCTCCACAGATGCTTCCCCTGCTGACTTTCAGATCAACCCTCTCGGCTGCCACCACTCAAGCGGTTCTCGTGAGCCCAGTGCCAGGCTTTTCTCCTCAGAGGCTCTGATGCCCTTTCAGGACGCTGGTAGCACCACTGCAGCTACCTGCATTCCCAGAAATCAGCTGCAGATCCTTCCTGCTTCACCCTTGCTGATTCCTGGACACGTAAAGGCAACTCTACAAATCTCACAGACAAAACAGTCTAGCAATCTAACATGAATCTAAGATCCTCCTAAAACAGCAAGCGCTATTGAAGCGAGGCCAGTCCTTTAGAAAAAACACACGTAAAGAGTCAGGAAGCTCCATGATGACATTTTCACATGCAGAGCTCTGCCTGCAGCTGCACTTCAACCACGGCATTTCAGTACTCACACATTTGCTAGCACCTTTAAAAAGTTCATCTGTAACACTGGCAGTTCTAACCAGCCCAATTATCTCTGCTTATTCAACAATGAAAAACAGTCTCCTACAAATGGTCTGCACAGAAAAAAATGAAGATCCTAGGAGACAAAAACACAGCAAGTTGGATCTTACTCGAAAACGCTACATAAATGAGTAAAGTAAGGAGGATGCAGCCCCTTGGTTTAGCAAATAGGGACTAGAAACATGTCCGATCCTGATGCTCAGGGCTATGTGATAATCCTTTCTTTAGAACACATCAAGAAATTATCGCGAGGAGACTCAGGGCAAGGAAAAAAACATCATCTATCCTCCACCTTCTCCTCTAGGATGAGGGTCAGAGCTGCCAAGAATTAGGACTTTACAGTGAGATGCAACTGAATCAAAAACGCAATTAGAATTTTGAAAGACAAGTCCCAGCTTTACCAGCACGCGGCCTGTATTAGATGAAGAAACAGGTATGAACTGCAGTACCCTTCCAAAAGCAGGATTGTATTCGTAGTGATCTCAGGAATTTTGCAGCCACTCTGGGGCCTACCGCGTCAAAACAATCTGCCAGCACAGGCTGGATCCACGGAGGGAGCCGTGCAGAGGGAAGCGCGATAGCATCGGCAGAGGAGCTCAGTTACGCAAAAGAAGAGGTAGGGCTGGACCACAACTTTTCTGACTCGCACCGAGGCTTCCCCAGAGCTCGGACCTGCACTGCGTGCGGAGGACGGCGCAGACCCAGGGCCACCGGGAACGGGCAGCAGTTTCCCAGCACACCTCACTGGGTAAAGGCAACGGGAAAAGGAAGGAGCGGGCGGGCAGCAAGGCAGGCTCACCGGAGTGCGTCCTGAGGTGTCCTGTGAGGGCGTCCCTCCGCCGGCACGCATAGCTGCAGAAGGGACATTTGAACGGTTTCTCCCCAGAGTGCAACTTGATGTGCCTCAGCAGGTTCCCCTTCTGGGTAAAAGAAGCTCCACACTGGTTACAGTGGAAGGGGCGTTCACCTAGAAGAGCAAATGGAAGGGAAAGAGCTGTCAACACTGTCAGGAGATGCATGAAGCCCCTATCCCCCTTGGCCACCGTGCTGTTTTGCACTGGGAGCCTCCACTCATCCCCATGTGGCCAGAGGCCCTTTCTTGGGCACGACAGGCCAAGCTTCCAGCAGAGACTTGGGGCACTTCCCTTCTGCAGCATCAGCCGGAGGGGGCTAAAGCAGCCCGATTTTCATGAAGTTCTGAAACTCACAGGTTTTATCCTTCATACAAAATGAGATCTGTTCAAAATTTAGATCCAGACCTGTGGTTTTGCGGTATTTATTTCTATGGTTTTGCACTTATTTTTAGTACAGGTCCAATCCATGTAAGTATTCAGAATCGATCAGAGCAATTTGTCTTGGACAGACACTCGGGTCTTTGCTTTATACCAAATCCTTTGCTTACGTTATATTTTAATTCAAAATCCTTTGGTAAAGGGTGCTTTGAATTGCTAGAGTGCTGTAAAGACGTTTGATGCAAGCGAGGCCTACAAAGGTCAGGAAAAAGGGAGAAATAAGGGAATTTGTGTTCTCCATAAAACTAATTTGAGACTTCTTTGATGCAAAAGAATTCAAGCTTTCTCTTTTTTTTGTTTAAACAGAAACTCAACTGCTTACTCTCTCCCTTCACTCCATACATTCACGCACACACACAAAGATTAAGTTAATGTTAAATGTTCGTGTTTGCTGGGATGGCTGGGATTGGGAGTAACAAAATATCCCATTTTTTCTTTACGAGAAAGAAAACAAACAAACAAACAGACGCAGTTTGTTGAGGACACTCTTCCGGTCTCAGTATTTTTGGGCACACGTTTGGCTCCAAGCAGGTACTCGCATCCTACCAGGGACGGTGCCAGTCAGCGAGGGCAGAGGCGTTCATCCTACCCTGGCCATTTGTTCACGTGCCCTTAGAGACACCAATATGCTGGTACCAGCTAGGGCCCTAATTCAGCAAGGCGCCTGCAGTCAGATTTCGCATGCTTAGCACTCATTCGTTTCTTGAGCGTATCACCTACTATAGAGCGTTGAGCAAATTATGGAGGGGAGTTCTGAGGATGAATTTGATCCGAAAAATTGCCATTCTGCTGTCAGCCACATCTCCTCAAAGATTTCTGCAATTGCCTTAAATGATTATTCTCCTGTTGGACAAAATTAATGGCGCGTTTTTATCAAAGTAGTTCAAATGTCTAGCATAAACCTCAGGTTATGTCTCTTGAGCTGGACGGAAGGAGAGGGAGGAAGAGAATCCCTTGAAGGGAGCTCGTGCAGACGCCCTCCAGCAGCCCCTGCTCTGCTGGTTTACATCACCGTCGGGGTGTGTGTTTCTGCTGGAGCAGGCCCGGGAACGCGCCGTGTCCACGTGCACCCGCCGGGAGCAGCTTCCTCCTGACCCGCTGCAGAGGCACCGCAGAGCGCGCTGGGGCTCCTGCACCCTTCCCAAGAACATCTCGAAGCAGTATAAGAAACCAGGGCACAAACCTCTTTCCAGTAAGCCGAAGGGGAGCTCACTGGAATTGATAAAAGAGTTTGTGGCTTTCTTTGTAAAGTTTCACAACGCGCTTTAAGGACCTGATCAGCCATTACCACCATCTTCTGCAGCATTCGCAAATGCCCATAGCTGAGATAGGCAGAGTTTGCCCTAAGAAAAAAAAAATATCTTTTTTTTTTTCTTTTGTTTTACTTTCACCGCTTGAGCAAACAGATAGAAGCTCTTCCTTTCACACGTTTCTCAGTAGTCAGGAATGATTGCTTCAGTTTCAGGATGACAACATAAAAGAAGGCAGCGAGTTTCTTATCGAGCCTGAAGTCTTTCACTCCCTGCCATATTTAAAATGGAGCAGCTGAGGTGTTTTGCCCGCCACATCACCAGCTTTCCTCTGATATTCCTGGAGGCCACATAGGAGCAAGCAGTATTCCTCAGCACACTGAAGCTGAAGGGATGCTGAAAACCTCCAGCCAGGAATTCAAATGGCTCCTTCCTTGCCACAGACACAACCCAACCATTTTACCTTAACTGATCTGATACTCCTTCTATCTGTTTAAAATCAGCATGAACTTCTGTTTCCTACTGGTTTAAATCAGGTTAAATAACTCCTTTGATCTGTTTATTATACTCACGCTCCGGCTCCCGTTTCCTGCCACTGGTTTAAACTGCAGGCCTCTGGGGCGGCAATTAATTTTAGTCACACGTTTGCACTATTGATTAACAGCTTTTACGTGCAGCAAAGTTAATCTGCGAGGCCGTTACCTGGTAGAAGGGCGCTCATAAAAAGCAAGGACTGATGAGCAAGAAGATGAGGCTGGCTGGCTCTGCTGCCTGGGCCCCGCAAAGCGCCCTGCGGTGCCCCCGACGCCTCCTCGGCAGCCCGTTTTCCTCTCCCTTCCCCTGCCGCCCTTTCCTGGTAGGTTTGTCGGCAGTTCTCTGGTACTGTCGGCGTTTCGGAACAGTTTCTGAACAACATCCTTAGCTTGGGCTTCCGAGAAAACAACAACGCGGCTATGACAGCCTGGGGGCACGTGCAGCCCCGGGCGCGCGGCACCGTGTGGAGCCGCGCGTGTCTTTGCCCTTGCACTCCATCCACTCACACCGACTTATTAAAATGCAAACTCCTTTGAGGAAGGACGTGTACGTAAGTGTGAGCAAGCGAGCTTTTTAACACTGGACAGTAGAAATAAGTATGCTAGTGGCAAATATGTTTAATCTGCTGCGGGTATTAAATCTTTTCTCTATTTTAAAGCTAAAGCAGGGCAGAAAAATCTCAAAGCCACACGATTAAACGGAAACAAAGAGCAGGGAGAGGGGAAGGTACCGCTAACCAAACAAAAAAGATGTTTCTTTCCAGCTCCAGATTTAAGATCTCAAGTCGGACAAAGCCGGGAATGCCCTGAAGTATTGTTCCCAGCAAGGAGAATTTAATTATATAAAGTTGCTTGAGGAACGGACAGGGCAAGCTAAGCCAGAGCTGCAGAATATTATCTTTCCTAAAGGCTCAGGGACAGGGGCTTGTGCCAGAGAATGGCTCTGCTAATTAAAAAAACAAAAACAAAACAAAAAAAAAAACATTGCAAGCTTTTACAGTTTTAGAGTTAAATAAACTATTAACAGGTTTGATTTCAAATATTTACAACCAAGTTACAGTAAAATCCCGCTGAAACTCCCAAATTCATTGCTTAACATGCATCCATTACAGCTATTGCTTCTCCACAGAGAGCAGCAGTGAAACACTGCAGTTATTTAGACGCATTAGGATCTAAAGCACACAAGTGCACTTGCTGCTATGCAAACAAATAGCAAGATGAAAAGTGAAGTGGTCCAAAGGAGGCTGGGGTATTAACAAGGCACGGTCCTTTCATAACAACTTCAGGGCGGGAGAGCTCGCAGTAAGAGAAACGAGCCCGTGCTATCTGATACAACCCGGGAGCAGCAGAACGAGCTTATTAGCTTCCTACTAATCATCTCCCCATTTCGCTGTATTTTGCACCGCATTTCAAGGGGAAGCCAAGCCCCTTTCCTGCCCGGCCGGAGCGCTTCCCAGCCCGGCACGGAAGCGCTGCGCGCGGGTTTCGCTATGACTTACCCTTCTCCGTAAGCCACCCCGGTGCAAAAGACAGCAGTGACATTTGCGCTATCAAAGCACCAGTTTAGCTGAGAGCCACGAGTACATCCAAAGCTGTTTGAGCGTGTTTAAACCAGAGTCTACCCCAAGTTGTTGGCAACGTATTTGAGAAGAAATTCACAACTCTCCAAAGACAACTGAAATATTTTAAGTTTTCTCCGCTGTGAATCACCTGCTTCCCTGCATCATAAGCGTTAGGGTACTTCCTATAGCCTGAAAACTTTAACGAAAAGTTTGGGAAAGGGAAACCGATTCCCAGTCTCGCGTGTTGTTTGAAGCACATTATGCCCCAAGACCTAACAGCCAAATAAGATTTAGATTTCCATAGCCCTTGTCTTATAACTTTTGTGCCACTAAACTCAAATTGAGTTATTTCACAGGATAACAGGCCAGTCATCTTCATCAATAGTGAAACCTGTTTATTGCTACATCAGTGTTCATGGCCCTTCATGTGAACTCAAAACCAGTGGTTTTATCTACCTCTTATTTGCCTTGTTGAGAAAATCTTTACTAGAAAACGGTGGTGACAAATCTCTCATGAGAAATTCCTGGGAAATCTTGGGTGATTTCCAAGTATTCTCTGTATTTACAACCACAGTTTTAAAAAAGAACAAACCCTTAAGTGAATGGGCAAAACTATCAGAAGGGCTTTGCTTCTGAGTACCAAGAGTAAAAATACAGCCTTCCTTTGAGAGTAATTTGGAAAATTCTTCCTCCTTATCTTAAGTAGAAAATGAGACTTTTAGAAAAATTAGACAATTTATTTAGGATGGTAAGGAGAAAACACCACATTTAGAAATTTGGCCCTACAATTTTTGATTCAGTGCCAAGGCAAATGCAAGAGGTAGGACTCTGCACTAGGCTCCAAATTACAAGTTAAGCCAAATGAAAACTTTTCTCCTAGAACATTAAAACAGGTGAACCCAGTGGAGCCAAATGCAATGTGTTAATAACAACCATTTGTGTAAATCCATTCCTAGTTAACCACTTTGAGCACAAAAATCTGAGAAGCATTATTGTTTTTTTTCTCATTGTCCTCAAATCCTGAACTCTGCATGAAAACACACTACAGTTGTTACTTGCAGTCACAGCCTTGCATGTGTTCAATGGCAATGATTAAATTGCCATTTTAATTGCCAAATTAAAGCAGAACTTGAAAAACTCCCTCCCTGGCACACGACGCATCTCTCTTCATGACCCCGTGGCACCAAGATGCCTGTGAAATGCAGGTAAAGATCCGACGGGCTCCCCAAGTTGGCACCCTAGGAAATAGCCAGACAGGGGGAGTGGGAATCACCAGGGCTCCTTTTTGGAGACGCCCTGGATGACTGACCTTAACTTCTTTCTCTTGCCTTCCCTCAGTACTCCCTGACACAAACACCTGGCTTATCCCACAACAATATTAAGTGACTGGTCACCTCCTGCCGTGACAAAAACTGCTGATAACGATGCTGCAACCTCAGGGCATGTGCTGTGGAATAGGAAATTTTGCCCGAAAGAGAATGGGAGAGGAGGGAAGCAGATCCAGCCCGACACGCTGCTCCCCTGACCTGGGCTCCCTCGGCAGCCAGAGCCTCTCACTGACCTCCTCGATGGAGCATTTCATTGATCTGCTGGCAGCAACGAGAGCTACCAGAAGGGCTTCGTCCCGATGGCCCCGCGGGTTACACAGATGCCATGACCGGTGCCCTCCCTGCTCCTCAGCGACACACGGATTAGGTCTGGATCCGGGCGGCTTCACGTGCCAAGCCCAGCAGAGCCACAACTCCCCTGCGGAAGCAGAGCCATCACCCCGTCCCTGCGCGCAGGCAAACTCTGCCCTGGCCCACGGGATTCAGCAGGATTCACAGGGCAGGGCTGGGGGAAGGCGCTGCCGTTCTGCCAAGGCAAACGGGGCATCCGCTGCGGCTGCACGCGGACGAGGAGAGCGAGGCAGGGCTCAGCTCCAGAGACGCACGAGCCGCCCCTGCAGGAAGGGCCGCGCGTGCGGCTGTGCCAGCTGCTGAGGGCAGCGTCCCCGGGGCCAGCTGCCCGTCCCCACGCTCCCCGGGGCGGCACAGCCAGACGCCCACGGGCCGGGGCCAGGCCAGCCCGCAGCAGCCCGGGAAGCGGCCGCGGATTTCGAAACGCTCCGCTCCAGAGCGACAGCGATCGGGATGTTAAAAATACCCTTTGAAAAGCAAGGATGTGGAAATCCGAGCGAGCTGCTTCTGTTGTGGACAGTGAAGCAGCGGCATGCATTTAGAGAAAAAAAAAAAAGAAAAACAAAGTGGGGAAAAAAAAATTCCCCCGCAAGATTTGCCAACTGGTTTATGACTAGAGCACCAAGCTGCACGCTAAAAGGGCTGCCTTTTCTATATGCTTGAGCTCCTCTGTATAGAGCCATGCCTCAGCTCCTGCACTCAGAGGGGAGGAGAGGCCTCGCTCTGTGAGGAGCTGCTGGTAGCCCCAAGGAGAAGCTGCCCGTTACGTAACTGCTACCCGTGCTGCTGCGCGCACACACGGACCTTCGGCCCTGCCTGCACACACACGGGTTTGCTCTGTTCGCTTGGAGCTCGCGTGGTTTGTTCCAAATGAAGAAAGCAGCCTGGCTATTTCAAAGATGCTGCAATTACTCCGCATCTCCGAAAAACGCAGTCCATTTAATTAAGCACCTACATCTAAATTTAGCATTGTCTAATTTAGCCACTCAAGTTCAAGTGTGTGGACTCTGACGCACCTACAATACATATGCTCACATATATGCGAGCGCCAAGGCAAACTTTTCGGGAGGCTGAAGGCTGGGTGCTCGGTCTGTTGCCTCCTCCACTGCAGCCCTCTCCTTTCCTTTCCTAGGGAGGGCACCGGTAACCAACATCTTGGTTCTCCAACCGATGCTTTTCCCCTGTTCCAATTGCTGCCTAGAGTCATGAACGTATCATAAATGATCCTGCAACGCTTTGCATTATACATTTATGCTAAGTTATTATCAATACAGCTTATATACAGGGCATTACCTATGTAACATATATTTATTATTCCTCTGCTCAGAAGTTCTATTGATTTCTTCCCCATCAGCTGCACGCTACTTGACTGCAAACTACTAGGTTTACAATGGGATTACACACTGGCTTTTCTTACCCTACCTTAAAACCCCACTTTTCTTTTTATACTGGAGCAGATAGCTCACAGTTACTGTGAGAGCACAGAGTTCCTCTCACCCCATTAAATAATACTGGAGAGAGATTAAAAAAGAGATATCTTTCATTTGGTTCAAAAATATGGAGAACACAAACATCCCCTGAGGCTCCAATGCAGAACCTGGTGCTTAACCTTAATAAGATTTAAGCATATGTCTTAAGTTAAGTATATATTGTAGCACTTTAGGTGACTTAAATGTGCTTATATCTCACGGAAGTTAAGCACATGCTTAAGCACTCTTTTGAATCAAAGGCTCTGCCAGACAGACTCTAAGATTTAACAGTAGTGTCTTCTGGCAACATCTGTGCTGTTCTGCTGTTGGAAATCACCGACTTGCCCCTCTATAGCAGAGCTACCCCAGCTTGCAGTTTGCCGCATTACCTGAAACTCCCTTGAAATTCCCCGTTTTCTGGCTACGTGGTGTCAAAGTAGTAAAAGCTCTAACTAGCGTAGCTGAGCTCAGGAGGAGCCATCTCCAGAGCTGCACACGGCAGCAGAGGTTTGGTATCCCTCTCGAATTCTCAACTCCACAAGCCTGGTAAGCTATTCTGGCCTCCAGCCATTGGGGGTAATAATACTAATAAATGACAAGAGAATGGAAGCATTAAAAACAGTGCCTGCTTGGCTGGGCATCATTCCAAACTATTGCCTGCTTGGTGAGGGAAGTGACTCTGTAACTCAGGAGGGCAGTTCAGGTGTGGTTCTCCTGATGGAGCTGCAATGCAACATGCACAAGTCCACACTGCCATCCGCACTGCTGGCAAAGCAGGTCCTCCGTGGGGTTTGGTAAGGCAGAACTTGGAGAGACTCAAAGTGAAGGATCAAAAACCTTGCATACACACACACATACACACATAACACACCCCCAGCTGGAGAACTGCTCTTACCATCTTGCTGCTGGTCCAGATCAGTGAAAAAGGCTGATTTCCAGGCTCCTGTGCTGCTCTTAGGCAGCAAGGACTGAAATCAATGCCAAGAGAGCACCATGCTTGCCAGCAACACAGCGTCACCCAAAAGCAGGGAGAGAAGCAAAACACCGCAACCCCCTTCACCCTCCCCAGCCTCCTGCTACCCATGAATGAAAAGGGAAGAGAGAATAGGGTCAGGTAACATCAACATGAGATGCCACAGGCAGTCACCAGATTTTCTTTCAGCTGCTTACCAGTGTGGCTCCTTTTATGTACCATTAGCACATTGGGCCCAATGCAAACCATGCCACAGACGTCACACTTCAGTTTACCATTCGGAAGCCGGATTCCTCCCTCACTCGAGAGCTCCTGGATCTTTCTGTTATCCATCATCATCATCTCGTTATTGTCAGCAAGGGGCTCTTCCAGGCTGCTTCCTTCATCAAGAGCCCTGATCTCATCTTCCTGACACAGGGGCTTCCTGTCAGATTCCTCATCACTTTGCATTTCTAGCTTTACTGAATTTGCTGAAATAAAAAACAATAGTAATTAAAAATGTGTAACTTTCCCAACTGCTAATAACATGACAAATTTCAACTGGTACTGGTAGCTGAAGCAGTCTAGAGCTCAAAGCAACACAAGGGCCTTGCTGCAGTGAGGGCAGCACATTCACAAGTTACACATGAATCCTCTCCCAAAGCCTATTCCCCCCCTTTTTCTATTCCCCGTTCTATTTTACAGCTAAGAAATTAAGGCTGGCTGATGCAGGGATCTGCTGAAAGTTGCAGAGCTTACACAGGAGGCTTGAGAACGGAATACTGATCTGCTCTCAACCTGAAGCACAAAAACCTCTTCCTCTCTTTCAAGGAGCCACCAAAGTCGAGAGAGCAGAGTGCGTCAGCGGGACATGGATACTTACTTCTCCCCTCCCCAATCTCTCCTGCCTTGTATCAGGGCACAGGGCCACGGAAGCCTTCCAAAGAAACAGCTCTGCACTATCACAGCCAGGGCATGGGAACAAGCCCGCTTCCCAAGCAAGACTGTGTAGGGGACATGGCCCTAAGGAAGCTCGTGGGCCGAGCCGGACCTCCCCAAAACGCCACGCTCACACAGACGAGCTTCCCCGTGGAGGGCAGGGGATCTCTGCTCAAACCTCTGCTGCTTTTTTGCTTCTGATTCACATAAACGGGACGTTGCCAAGGCAAGCAGAGCTGAGGTGAGATGCAACCTGCTGGATTACTCACATCGGCAAGGCAAACACCATCGCACCAAATCTTTCAGATGGGCCCGTTCAGCCTGATGGGCTCACCGTGGGCTTGTACGATCCCTAGGTCACAGCCCAAATCTTCTGCAACTAGCAAGAGCTTGGGACATCAGCAAACCTGCCTTTATTTTTCTCTAAGCAGCTTTTTCACGCAGTGCTCTCAGCACGGGACACTAGTGACCAGGCACCCACGAGCTCACGAGCTTCCTTAGGGCTGTGCATCCCACACAGTTGCAGTGCTCTGAGGGCTGGTGGGAGCTGCTGCAAGGGCTGTCCCGGTGTCACGCTCTCCATCCATACAGTCGGCCAGAAGACCAGCCCACGTGCCTGTCTCCATAAGCCCTGATCCTGCTGACGGGTTTTAAAGGGAGGAGATTCAGCCTTCATATCTAAGCAGTCTTTGACCTCCGCACCAAGGCCATGAGCCCGAGTGCTGCTCACAGCAGCGGATTTGGGTCGGGAACGCCGCTCCGGGTGCCCTGCGTTCCTCATGGTGCGGATTTGGGTCGGGAACGCCGCGCCGGGTGCCCTGCGTTCCTCATGGTGCTCCCTTGATGAGCCCAGAGAGCTGCAAGGGACTGTGTCTCATCACAGCGAGACACACGGGCTCCAGCAGCTAAAACCAGGAGGGCTGACCCTCTTAGACACTGCTCCCGAGTCACTGCGAGGCACAAAGGCACCCGAGACCAACCAAGGGCGAGAGGCTGCTTTTGAATCATGGCCTTGCTCAAATTCATCTCCCACTCTTCACCGAGTGCAGGAAGGAGAGCACTATTACAGCAAAGCCCGTCGCGAGCAAGGACGGATCACAGCAGGCTAATCACAGCAGATCACAGCAGAGCACAGGCTCTGCCATCAAAACGTTTTGTAAGTATAAAACATCCCAGCACTTCATTTATAGAAGGGAATTGATAATATTGTTGCCACAGAGATGCATTTATTGTTAAAAAGGGAAAGGGTGGCGCAAGGAGCTCAACTGTGACTTGGCCACAGCCTGCGCGGAGGGGACATCTGTACTGCCCTCGGGGCAAGCCGGCTGCTTCCACCTACACGCAACGCGGTGGGAAGAGCGCCGGGCCCCAGGGACAGCGCTCGGCTCCTCCGTGCTGACCCCGGCACTCAGAGATCATGCTAGGAAACTTGCAGAGGAAAACAACCTCTCCCACCCAAATCTGGTCATAAAAAGCTCCCATTTTTGCATGGTCCTACCCTCCCCAAAAGGACAAAATGCAGTTTTCTGAATAGTTTGCTCTGCAAGGTAACCACCACCTCAACGAGGTGCAGCAGAAAGGCAGAACTTGGCCAACAGGAGGGCGTTTGCATGGGCACAGCCCCGTGAAGGAGCTGAATAGGAGGGTCTAAAAGACACTGATTTTCCATGCCACGGAGTGCGCGTTCTCCACGTGCAACCTTCCCGCTGGGGCCAACACGAGGGCCTGGCCCTGCGGAAGCTCGAGAAGCAACGTGGCATTTGCTGCAAAGCCTGCGAGTGCTGCAGCAGGGGCACGAAGCAACTCGTAGCCAGGGAGAGGGACCTTGGCAGAGGACTCTGTAAAAGGGAGGAAGAGCAGGAGCTCTGCCAGCTTTGTGTGCTGGGAGCAAGAAAACCAAGGCCCCGGGCCCATTGCCTGGCGCACAGAACATGTCTGAGATTTAGGAACAATTTTAGAGCTGAAGAATGACAGTTCCCTCTAATAATAGCAGCCTTTGGGGGTATTTAGCAAGTCTGAGAGTGAAGCCCAAACAAATGGTTTTGCAGTCTGCAGAAGGATTCAATACGCTTGGCCACACGATTAACTATGGCAAGGACAGGAATAGAGCTCTGCTCTCCTGATGTAAAACCCTCACTCTCTACCACAAAACTGTGCATTCTCCTTGGACAATAACGCACAAAATACCCCAAAAACCTCACACCAATTGTGTCTATTTACAGACACTCGCAAGAGAGACAGCGAGTGTTTGCTCTCTACATGTCTCCTGACATCACTTGCATAATTTTCTGTCTCACCCACTCTGACAGGGAACAACAAACCCTAGACTGCGACGAGCGCGGAGCGCCCCTGCGTTCCCGTCAGCTCCGTGCACTTCGGGTGGCCGAGCACCTACAAGAGCAAGGGAGCGGGATCTTACGCATCTTCAGCCCCACTGCAGCCCCGCTGCGGCGCCGGGCAGGCCGCTGTCTCCCTGTCCTCCCCTCACCCCTCCGCGGGCGCCGCAGAAGCCTCCGCCGCTCCCGTTGCTGCGCAGAGGTTCCCTCCGGCCGAGACGGCTGCAGGTCTCCCGGGAGGGGAACGCGGGTGCTGCAGGGATCACCTCGGCTTTGCTGAGCCGGCACCTCCGCGGCCTTACATCAGCCTCTGTGCACGCGGGGCCTGGGTGGCAGCCCGCACGCGAGCACGCGCTTGAATTAGACAGTTTATCCGCTCTGTTCTCAGGCGGCCTTTGAAACTACACTCATTTTGTGGAACTCTTGATTCCACCTGCAGCCACAGGCTCCGAGAGGATAATGAACTTTGCTACAAAGAGAAGGGAGGCGTTAAGGGATGTTTGCAGTGATCCTTCATCATGCACCGTCTCCACACCAAAATCTCACCCCAGGTTCCCTTGCCTCTCTTGTTCACTCACTTGCTAAAAGCGGCAGGTTTTCTCATTCCTTGGCAAAGCAAAGCATAAATAAGTAAATGGATTTTTTTAAAAAAACTTTTTGGCACTTCCCCTCCTCAAAAAAAAAAAAAAAAAAAAAAAAAAGGAAAAAGAAAACACAGATAGAGAAACCGGGGATAAAGTGCATCCAGCATACTGCAAAAGCAAGAACTTGAAGTCAAACATTTCCCCCCGATAATACCAATGCCCTCCACTTTTCCCACTCCATATCATATGGCACCTCCTGCCCGGAACAGCACCTTGGGGAAGAAGGAGCTTGGTAGCCACAAAGCTCCTACCTATGCACAAGGAGCTAATGGGACATATTTAATAGACCACACGGCGATTTTTCTTCCCTTTCTTCTCCATAGCACCAACCCACTGATCCTGAATCACACTTTATTCTGAGTGGCCAAATTGAAAACAATTATTGTTAATGCCTCATAAGTGCTAATTAATCTGCAATTCCCTATTAAACAGCATTTTGGCAAGTCTTCAGCACCAAAATATTTTCTTCACCCACAGACCAGAGCTGCTACAAACCAGAAGATGGATGATCTGCCATAGAAAAATATGCCCAGTATTTCATCCTCTGTCATGGAAATTTGTTTCCCTCAGAAGTTACACATGGGGAAAAAAAAAATCCCTCGTGCTTTGCTGAGGGACATGATGGGCTGGAAAGTATCGCCCACTACCTGCATTTTCGGGGGGAAAAGGCAAGTTTGAGCGCCAGTCTCACCCCGGAGCAAGGATCCCTCCGTGCGGCCGGCAGTGGGGCCGTGCCCCGCCGTCTCCCCCACTGTCTGCTTGCCCCGGTCATGGTTTATGTGGTCCGTGGCCCCGTAGGGCCGGGCTGGCCGCCGTCGCGAGGGTTTGTGGGCTCCGGCTTTTCCTGGCAGCAGCGCCGCACTCTTCCCGTTGCCCTGGGAGCAGCGTGGCCCTCAGCCCTCCCTGCCCCTTCCCCGCTCCTCTCCCCGCGGCGGCCGGCCGGGAATGCCGAGCGCTGGCCGCGCTCCACAGACTCATCCTTGAGGAGGCAAATTCGAACCCGCCGCCCCCGAGGAGCCTTGAGGTGGCTCCGTGGGCGAACGTGGCCAAGGACATTCGCTGTCAACGCGGCCGAAAGCGGGGGACCGACGGCATGGTGGCTCTCCCAGGATCCACGGAAAGGTTCCCCATCCAAAAAACACTATAACGCAGCAACCAGAGCACTGTTTACCCCAGAGCACTGTTTACCCCAGAGCTTCCACACGTGCAAAGAAATTAAGAATATTTAACTGCCTTTCAGGAAAGCGAGACCGAGCTGTAACTACAGCAACCCAGCGACAGGCAGCTACGGCGCAACCTCCTGCACAACATCCTGCCAGTGGTCACTGACACCGGCTATTTTAATCACAAACTTCTCCTAGGCGCTGGATTAATGGCACAGCTAATTGCCAGCTGAAGACAAACACGAAATGAAGCGAATTCCTCCAAGCGTTGAACCCGGTACCTGGTTGCTGGACGGCAGCACTGGGGCGCGGGCCCCGTTTTCCACACTAGGGAAAGGCCCTGAAGACACTGAACGCTGAGAGCTGGGCCGGCAAAGGGACCGCGTGTGGGAAAACCTGTCGTGGGTGTTGGGAAGAGCGAGACCTCTCCTGACCCAACGGAGTTGAAGCCCCAAGGCGAGCAGAGCCAAGAGGAGCCAACACTGCGGCACGGCCTTGTTTGCTCCAAGAGCTCTCAGAGCAGAGGGTCCTTGAGGAGGTGTTTACACCACTCCACGAGCGTGGGAGCCTCTAATGCAAGTTTAAACACACTCAGCTCCCGGAGCCATGCAAGGGGCCTTGGTGAAATGAAAACTCCATCTCCGTGTTTTTTGTCAATGGCAATATTTGGCTCTCAACTCATGAGGCTTTTCAAATCTTTTTTGGCTTAATCGGGAGTTATTAAATGTGTAAACATTTGATCTTTCCCTTTTAAAAACGCATGAGTGCGAGGGGTGCGAATGCCAGCCGGGCAGAGGTAAAACCGAGCGAGGAATCTGCTCTATAGCTACTTCGGAGCCACAGCAGGAGACAACATCACTTAGCAAAGGGGTCAGCATTAAAAAGCAAATTGACTGGAAACTGTTCAGCTCCCGAGAAACGAGCCGTTCTCTCCTCCTCTCTTCGCTCCCTTGGTGCAAACGCTGCCGAGCCGCGTAGGCAGGATGCTGAGGAATAGGGAGAGCCGGGTCAGCTCAGCGGTACCAGTACGAACCAGCTTCTTCAGGTTATGTAACTGCGATACCGATGAGAAAGAGAAGAGTTTTCTAAATGACACCTAGGGCCAACACCACCTGAACAGCAATTTAATGGCAACAGTTTCCATTTGGGGTTAGAAAGGTGCGTTTCCAGACTGCCGGTGCTGCTGGCACAGACTGACGCTTTCTGGAGGCTCAGAGAGAAGCGAAGCTCTGTCTGCATGGAACAAATGAGGGTGAATGTCACCTGCCGAGGAAGGGGAATTACCCAACTCTTTTGTCAAGTCAAGTGAAAAAAAAACTCAACAGGGCCTTTTACGTCACCCATGGACACCCCCAATGCTGGGTGCCAAATCTCTCCATCACAAGTTGCTGAGGAGGAAGCTTTTGGGCACTGAGAGTCTTAGGTGGTGACACCACGCTGTCACATTGACTTCTGCAGAGTTATGCCCTTTCCTAACAGATACATCAAGCCAAACACTTTATAACTAGTCCTAAAAAGGAGAAAAAGAAAGTGATTTAGAGGTGCTGTGCAGAGGTCTTCTCTGCATGCTCCAAGCGGGATTCTTCAAGCCTGCCTATATGGAGCAGTTATTCCAGAAATTCAGTGAGGACTGATCAGCTCATTCAGCCATCTCTAAAAATTTTAGTTTTCACATGGAAGAACCGCAGCTTAAGCCTGCTTCCTCTGAAATTTATTCACTCTTGCTAAATGCAACAGAATACTTATTTTGTGTCCTCTTCGGGTGTTGTGTCGGGAGTGTAGACCAACAGGTCCCAAGTTCAATTTCAACTGCAACAGCCTTAGGCAACAGCCTAAAACCATCTTCAACGGGGTTTCAGGTAGCAAACTGCAGTTGCTGGACCCCTGTTCCCTACCCCTAACCCTGCTGATCCTTTCTACCAGTGGGTCTGGGTGGAAAACTAATCCATCTGGGAACCAACCCTCCGGAGGAATCTCAACCATTTTGTGCTGGATCAGGCCCCTGACCTGCCTGCGCTGTCACAAGAAGCAGTGTTGAAACAAGCGGGGGTCAGGGGAGGACAGGGACACAGCACCTGCATTCAGACCAGCTTGGGCTGATGTGCAAAGGCACCCTCAATTTCACGGAATACCTTCAGTAGCAACATTTTTAAAATACCGGGCTTTTTCTCCCAACCCAGGTGTCCATTGCCAGGCACAAGGAATGAGGACTGCGGTAGAGAAACCTGTGGAACAACTTCTATGCTGAAAAGACTCTACAGGCTTATACAAATATTCAAACTGAAAGGAGCAGAGTTACAATTGGAAGGGCTCAGATTTAAGCAAACAACGTCTCAAGTGCAGCATTAAGACCTGATATATCTGCTCTATCACAGGATGAAATTCTGGGCTGGGTTCAACGAGAACCCTGCTGAGGTCCAAAGCTGAGACAGCAAATAAGGATTTGCCCCAAATGCCTAGAGTTTAGCAACAAGTGCTCACCACAAATCAGCCGCCCTGTGCGTGCCTCCCTCCTGCAAGAGCAGGACCTCTACACTGAATACAGAGGACTGCTCAGTGCTGCGGGATCCCTCTCCAGAAGAACCCCAGGCCATATTTCAACCACAAGCTCATGCATGTAACTTGCATTTACATGAGCAAGAGCCATATATGCATATCCTAGGGTAAGAAAAGAAGTTCTGATGACCCATCCTCCCCCTATACTTACAAAGTAATTAGGGTGCAATAAGTATTGGGTTCAACGTAATAAAAAGCTTCTGCCCTGTTTATAGGTGCAGGGAAGAGCTCACTTACCTGAACACCCCTGTGCTCATGGGGAACATCAGAACTTTGCTGAGCAAAAGAGGAGCAGAAGGAAGAGGTACCTGCATCCCAGCAACTGTGTCCTTCATGGATGCTCAAGGTCAGGCCAGATACTAGGCTTGCAGCCACGGCTGATGTTTCTCTAAGGTCAAATCATTGGGGTTTTTTTTTTTTTTTTTTCCCTTTTCCCTCCTGATGGTAGTGTTTTGGCAGGGTGAGAGGGAAAAAAGTTTTTTCATCTTCCTCTCCTCTCTTCTGTCATGAAACACAATTTCTTTGGACAAACTCCGCCTAGCAAACTCTGCGCCCTTGTGCAATCCGCGGTGCCCGTCGCTATCTCTCCTGCTCTCCTGTTGCACACCGGCATCACGGACAATTTCTGCCTTTGTCTTAATGGCTTTAGGTTCCTACAGGGAAGGGCAGAGACAACCCTGGTTTACAGTAAGACCTTATTTTTTCACATCTGGTTCAAAGTTTAAGGCAGGAGCAGAAGAAACATTTACTCATTGAGCAGTGACACAACAGTCACCTCTGCATGGATCTGCTCAGAGGCTGCTGTGAGCTCTGTACGGAACCCAGTGTTGGGAACTTTTATTGGAATATGCTGACAAACTGTAGCTATCTGCAGATTGTCTCTTTCCTCTTCAAAGAAAGTGAATTATGAAATCCATTTAAGTGACCAAAACCTCACTGCTCCCCCATTCTCAAATCTACTTCTTAAAAAGTGCACGACTTCCTAAAACGCCTTCCGATATACACAGAGAACACTAATTATATCAGTAACAATTATTTCATTTGTAAACAACTTGCCATCAAGAACTGGCATTGTATTTGAAAATACACCCGATTAAATTCTTTAAAGCATATGGAATGATGACTCCCTGGGTTTGAATCAAGCATTATTTTCTGTCTTTGCCATTGCAATTTCAGGACTAGGGATGTTATCTTATAGGCAACGAAAGCTTCTCACTTATTTCTTTATTTATTTTTACCTTCTGCACCATTCACAGTTTTCAGGAAGATTTATTTATTTTTAATTATATAAACTCTAACTCATCTTAACGCAAGCTGACCTAGCTGTGTTCTCCTCCTATAAGGGAGGCCCCTCCTCTGACTCATCAACCTTTGGAAAATTATAGGATAAGCTCCTGTCACTAAAATATTTTCTTTGTCACTAAATTGCAGAAAGGAGATTAAGAGAGAAACCTGCTCCTCGTCTGCATGTGTGTGACTCAAAGCCCTGTCGGCACCTCAGGAGGTGACAGAGAAGGGAATGGGCAGATCCCTCGGGTGCAGCAAAATCCAGGGGAACAAGATCCCCTTGCAGCTTGGGTCCTTCTCAGTGTTTGGGTGTACGACTCCTCACCGTGCATTTCACAAAGTCATTACTGTATTAGTCCCCACTTTGATTAAAAAGAAAAAAAAGAAAGAAAAAAAAAAGCATTGCCTAACCATAGCATGACTGGAAAAAAGTTTAATGAAAACTCCTAAAAGCCAACAGCAAATGCTGAGCTCTGCCAGCAAAGTGCTGCTTTGAGACCTCTTTTTTTTTTTTTTTTTTTTTTTTATTTGAATGTGAACTAAATAAGAAAGTGCATTTCCCTTATACTTTCCCCTTTAGTAGCCAATGGGCACCAGGATTTGGGGATGTGGGATGCCGAGAGCCACATTCCCAGTTCTGATACCCCAGCACACAGAGGCTGGGCTCCAAGCACAGAACTCCCTTGCACCCGAAGATGCTTAGCAGGAACTATTTCCAGAACCAGAACCTAGACTGGAAAGTGTATCAAAAGGATGGCAGAATCTGATATTGTCCCTTAGCTTTTACAAATACAAAAGAAAAAAAATCAAATTATTTTTTCAGACTATTTTCTACCTACCTTCCGCTTTCAAAAGCCATTTCAAGAATCTCAATCTGTTTAAGCCCAAAACTTAACGTACTAAAAATGTGGGGAGGGCATCTATGGTGCCTCATTCCCACAACTTAAAACACACCAGCTATTAAAGCAGCAAGATATTTAAATGACTATTCATTCTGATGTTTTTTATTTTTTTAAGAAACGCTAGGCTTTCACCTGTATCATTATTATGTAGGCAGCGACAGATGGCAATGGAAAAATATAAAATAACTCTTAGAGTATTAACTTTTTTTTCAGTACCGTATGTGTCAGATTCTTTAGCATAAATAAATGGCATTACACAGTCTCATTAAATCTATACATCTGTGTAGTAACTTGCAATTTATGGATATTTTCTGACACAATGTTCAAACCAACAGGTTTAGCTCACATGTTTCTTTTCTCACCACGCCGTCTCTAAGTCACCAGAAAAGCAAACAAAAGCAAAACCCTACAGTAAATATTCCTGAAGAATTCAAAGAGAAGATTTGCTATTCATCATCTACACATATTTAAGAGAAGGGGAAGGAAAGAGGGCGGTGGGATCGTGGAAAGCAGGGGCAGGAGCGAGGTGGCAAGTCGAACAGATCATTAGATACATAAAAGCCCACCTAGCGTGCAGGTAAAAGAGCGTTCCTTCAGTTTGAATTAACGCAATGACAAGGACAGAGAAAGAGGAGGAATGTCTTCTGGTTGTCGGCGACCTGGTAGCTTGACGTGAGCGCCCTGCCAGCCGCATCCGAGCGCTCCCAGCGCACGGGCGGCAGCTCCGTGCCCGGCCGCCGTCACGGCGCCTCCGAGCTGCTCTCTCGGCATCTGCGTCCCCTCCAAAACAATCCTAGGTGTCAAGGAGGGCTCCTTGCTAAACGCCAGGCTGCATCTTACACCCGTCATGGATGCAACACATTCCCACCGGAAATCTGAAGTCTGGCAAGAGCAGCAACTTCAACCTTTTGTCTCCTTTGGTAAAGGATCTGCTGGAAGCTATTTATGCACTGGCTCCTTTCCTCTAGGAGGAGCTGGTATTTCTGCCTATAATTAAGACTGCTTGACACTTCCTACGATAAGGCCCTGTTTTTTACTTGCTTATCCCTTTGCCAGAACCAATTTAGGCTGAATTTTTAGGCATTATTTGAATTTTTGTGTGCGAAATCGCAATCAAAACAGTTCAAGTGGTTCTGACAAGGTTGAAGAAAACAGCACCACCCGTTCTGGTGCTCACAAAAGTTGATCCATGACCAGCAGGAGGAACAAACCCCGCTTTCCTACCCATTGGTACCACAGACCGACCTGTGCGCTCCTTCCTTGCAGGAACCCAGTTTAGCCAAGCAGAACGACGCACATCCGAGCTCAACTTGCCTTGCCCTGGTTTTGAGGATGGACCATGTGCATTTAAAAATGATTACTCACTGCAATGAAAAGTTAAAAAAAAAGAATGAGAGAGAGAGAGAGAGGAAAGAATTTGGCACCCTAAAAGCCTCACTTACTCTTTAAAGTGCATAATTCCATCACTGTACTGTACATAGCGCACACAATCTCCGAGGAGTAATTATCCATGGATTGGAAGCCAGTGTGAATATACACACAGGCAGTCAATATGATGTTGCGCTTGCTGCCGCTGCTGCCTTTTTTTTTTTTTAATCAATTTTAATTGTTGTGGATCTATTTCGGCTAATAAAAGAGAGTGAACCGATTCTGGTCCGATAGATTTCTGGATACGGAAAATGAGTGAGCAAAACATGTGAAAGTACTTACTGTATTACCAGAAATATTTATAAATGGCTCTTCCCTCCCTCGGCTGGCAGAATATCAAAGCACGGAGGAAGCAGCACGGATGGCTTTTGAAGGGATGGAGAAAGCAGAAGTCCCCTCCTTCATCGTCAACCTGAGAAAGCAGCGCCACGGGGCTCCGTCAGAAGCTGCTCTAACAGTAAAACCTTCCCCCTCGTCAACCTTAAGGTTAACCTTATTCTCAGCACAAGCTGCATTAGAAAGGATAACAAATGAGCCTCTGTAGGGAAAAAAAAATCAACGTCTCCATTAGATTATGACAAAATCTTAACGGGAGGCTCAAGATTTTTTCCAATTCAGATGAGAACTCCAAGATGAGGAGTCATTCCAACCAAGCACCATCGCATTTGATGAGCGCTTGATACAGATAATCCAAGACCAACCTAGACTCCTTGGGCCTGGCAGCAGCACGGCCTCCTCTCCGAGGCACAACATCACCGTGGGACACCAGGCACATTCACACGAGCAATACCACACGGGGAAACAAGTACATTCTCAAACGAGAACCAGAACCAGGCACACCAATTCCCAAGTTAGCTCACACGTGTGAAAACGCCCGGGGGTCCTGAATCAGTGCGATACTTGAGCAATCGCCGGTCCTCAACGTTAAAGTCAACAGGACTTTGGTACATGCACAGCTAATTGCATGAATTCATCACTGGGCCGAGCAGGCATGTTCCAGCTCACAAAAGCAATGAAAGGACATGGGGCAGGAAGAACGAAAAGCCTTGAGGAAAGGATTAGCAGTGTCACAAGTTAAACATCTCCTCCCTGATGACATACAGGATCGGGTCAGCTGTGCAGGGAGGCGAGAACAGTGCAGCGTGAGGCAGAAATGACAAGCGCCTGCTTCCACTATGGCATCGAGTAGCACTTCAGATAACAAACAAGAGATACTAATGTACAATAAGTGATATTTTAATACCTTTCCTATATATAAGATCTAGGGATTTTTCAGTGTTTGGTTGCACACCATTTCTATTCCAGATACCCTCCATGACCATTTTAACTTACCTAGCAGATTCAGGAGGAAGAAATAACAATACTTTTCTCTCTGCAATCAGCCTCTGAAATGTTACAACTCTTGCTTTACAGTTATAAAAATCATAATCTAAGAGGGCTATAACCTAATAGTGATAGACTGTCATTAAGTCTACTGAATTACAACAAATAACAAGGAAGGACCCAAGTGATAACTCTACCCTATTAGTTTTGTAATAATTAATAGGCGTTTGGTGATAACATGAACGCATCTCAGTTGAACTGCACATGGATACCTGCTACTTGTTATGACCAGCCTTGGACTTTATAAAAATAATCACAAAACGCATTATTCTTAAAATTGTCTTAAGTCACACTAAATATCCAAGTTCCTCAGATCATTATGTTTTCTCCTAAGTACAGGAAATATCAAGAATTTACAGTAGGTCATTTGGGTACCCTCGCTCACAGCGAGCAGAAAGCAGTTCAGTGCCTGCTGAAATAATTGCCAGCCAAGGAAGAGATAAAGATATAAAACAAATTTATTGGCTGTCTAGCAGACTTTACATTCAATTTGCTCTTGTCACATTCTTATCAAGCGTATGTGCCTGCACAATTCCAGTTGCAAAGGTTACGACCAGCACCTTGTCAGATTCAACTACCTCGGTGCCAAATTTCATCGGAGGGGTTCAGAAGAGCAGTATGTATAGCCCCAGGTAGGACATATAATTTTATATATCACATGCAAGGCTTCATTTATCTGCTTTGTGTGCACAGTGAATCCATTGATTTCCTTTAATGCTCCCACACACTCACAGCCACCGTTATTCATGCATATATGCTCGACACTCCTTGCACAAAGTGACTTGTTCATATAGGCAATTCCTTGTTACTACCTGGTTGTCAGCTTTCTGGCGTGGGGCTTTGGGACCGTTGGCTTCCTTAAAGATATTATCATCAACATGGGATTCTCACTCTGGGGTAGAAAAAAGCATCCACTGCACGGTCGAGTCTGAAATGTCTCTAGCTCGGATTTGTTTTAGACAGTCGTACTCTGCACATGGAGCTGGAATATTCCAAATCCAACTCACAGCCCTGTTGGGAGCCGTATAGAGAAAGGGGGTTTGCACTGACTACTGGCTGGAGGAAAAAGAGGGATAAATAATCGTATGGATCAAGCAGAAATAGAACATGCTCATTTCTGCTATTGAAACAATTTGACTTGACGCAAAATATTTACTTGACCTAAAATAAAATAAAATCATTTGGAGTTGTGTAACCCCCCTTTCAACTGCAGCCCCCTTTGAACTGAAATGGATCATTGTGAAACAAAGATGGGAAAGTTTTCTACTTTCAAGCATCAAAAGCCACCTCCATGTTGCCAAAGCATTTTTTCCCACCAACGTTTTCATCACACTTGCCTCAAATTTCACCTTGATCCTGCTCACAAGATGCCTAGGTATTATATATTTATAAATTGAATTTATAAAAGTCCCTCACTTCTAGCTGGGTCTTAAATTTCCACTGCAAGTTAGTTAAGGCACTTTTCATAACCCCTACTTGGCATTAATTTGCATCTTTGGATGCCTGTTCACACATTTAAACTAGAAACTAAGTTTCCTTGTAACTCAGTTCATCTACAAAATTGACATTTCAATTTCCTACCTTAAGGGGATTTGAGGACAATAAATTGATTCCCATTTGAGAGATTCTCAGGTGCTGAAGTCAATGGAGGCAGAAACGAAGGCAAAGCGTTGGTGTAAGGGGTACCTGCTGCTGCTGAGAAGAAATCCAGGATTTGTGAAGAAAGAGCCATCTCTATCAGAGCCAAGATACAGCTGTTTGCAAAGCAACTTTCACGGTTTTCACCTCAATATTTGGTCTCAGCAGACTGCATCTTTCATGAGCCTCTCAGACAACAGGCTCTGTAAAACTGTACATTTGGGAAGCTCGGTAGTGCTGGGATCAATGAAGCTGAGGCAGAAGAAGTTGGTCCTTAAATCCAAGTAACAACTAAAGAGTGAAACACAGGTTGCAAGGAAAAGAAAGAACAAAATCCAAGTAACAACTAAAGAGCGAAACACAGGTTGCAAGGAAAAGAAAGAACATCAAGACTTTGCACAAAAGAGAAACTGTTCAAGCGAGCGGGGAAAAAACCTTCAAATGCTGCAGTCTGTTAACATGACCATGCCAGCGGAGTTGTCTTTCACAAAGACCATATCACATGCTGTTGATTCCATGACTCATTATTTCCAATATTAGACAAGTGCAAAGAAAATTATGGCTGGACACAATACTAAGAAGGAAAACTAGTTTGTGTCACCCCGGCAAGTTTTTCTTATATATTGAAGATGTAAGACAGTAATTTAAAAAAACCACATTCTGGTTGCTTACTTAAGGCAAAACTTGAAATTAGTAGTAATTTGGAAAGGAAAAAGAAAGGTAAAAATATGTATCTACTGGAATAATATCTATTTCAAAGGACATGGAAAAAAAGTCCTACCTGGTATGTACTACACTCGATCCTCTCCCTCAGCAGTTAAACACAGGGTATGACTAGCAGTGCCTGGAAAGGGGTTTCATTTCACAGAATGTCAAGGCTTTCACTGAGAAAAATCAGAGAGAAGTGAGCAAGGTCCAGCAGAGCAGAAAATCCTACCCCCTTTGGGGTCTACAGCAAAGGTTCAAGCACTTGCTCTGATTAAAGCCCAGCTTTCCGCACTGCTCTATCTTCTAAAGTATGTGATGGCTGGTAAGGGTGTTGATTGCTCATTTGTTTTCATTAGAAATTCTACACGGATTTTAGAAACCTTAATTTGGGGTAGATCAAGACTTGTCCACATGTGCAAAAAGTTCAGGGAAAAAAATACTTCTCTGAATATCTTCTCATCCGCTCTAGCAGTGAGGCTGGGGACAAGGCACTTGTGGATCAAAAGGTGCATGTGTGCACATACACGGTTCTGCTGGTCAGGCTACGCTCTCTTCAGCTTGGGTTTGGCTGTTCTTGCTTGAAAAACACCCCAGCACGCTGGACCCACCAAAACACTGCGTGTCCCATAGCCCAGCACCGCAGGTTTTGAGGAGGAAATGCTTATTTTGCTTTATTTGGCACTTTGTTCTGCAGCGCACCCACTACCCTCTAGAGAAAGGCTGCCATGGATGGTCTCAGGGAGGGCTGAAGACACAAGCCCTGGAGAGCTGCGGGTTATTTTCTCCGGTGACAACAGGAATTTTTCAGGGGTTTTCTACCACGTTTTCATGGGATGGCTGGGAATTTACATGCAGGGAAGAGCACCGATAATCCCTGGACACCAAATATCACCGGGTGCTGATGGCTCGAACAAGGGGTAGTACTCAAGGGAGTTGATTTGACCCAGGGGCTACCAATCTCCCAAGAATATTCAGTAGGCCCATTCCTCAGACTAAATGACACACTTGGCCAAATATTCCAATCTCTACAAACCAGCAAGTGGGATTATTATCATTTTGGAGGAAGAGAAGGGGAAACCCTCAGCCTTCTTACAAAGGCAGGAGCTTTCTGCACTCCTGACCAAGGGGACATGGTTTCTCGCCGAGCCCCGGCTCTAGTGATCCTTACCAAAGCCAAGATGTACGCAGGTTGGCTCTGCCTTGCTTCCACTGGCTGCTGGAGCAAGCCAGGGAGTCTGCGAGCCTTAAGCACTTACCTTGGCAAAATGACACTTTTCAGAACCTTATACAGCACTTTAAGGGCCGTATAAAGGAGCTCTGCGCTGGGTGGCGCAGGGCGCAGCGAGACAGGGGAGTTTGGAAACGTCTCCGCTCTCGCTGTCAAGCGGATCAAATGCCCTGCTCAAAAGCAGGGCGTGCTAACGCGCTCAACCCGGAGCCGAAAGCTAGTTGAAAGACTAGAATAACACCGGGTGGGAGGGGAAGGTGGATGTGCTCACCCACAGCCAAGAGCAGCTTTATTCGAGCGCTGCAGCATGACAGCCCCGCGCTGCAAATACCCAGGGAAAGGCGGATTCGCAGCCCGCGCTGGCGGCCGGAGGTTGCGGCGTCACGAGGGGCTCCAGCAAACCAAGCCGGGCACAACGCTGCTCCCCGGCCCCGCAGCACCCTGCCCACCTGCAAGCCCTGTCCTGTGCCGCAGCCGGCCGCGCTCCCTGCCGCGGGGACCGGCAGGCAGGGCTACATCTCCCCCTCACTGCAGCGACCAGGGGGGCCCCTCCTGCTATGAGCAGAGACAGGCTGTATCTGCAGACCCCAACAGAACAGAACCGGCCCAAGATGTTAAAGGGTTATTTTAAGGAATGTCTTTTTTTTTTTCCCTCTCCATTTGTTTGTTTTGGAATTGATACCAGGAAAAAAAAAATGTAGCTAGGAAACAGAATACATAACTGCCTGAGGTGATGTACAAGAAGTTTCTTCGCATTCTCTGACTTTTTCCTGGTTAAAACCAGTTTGCCTGGGGATGGGCCAACTAAGTTTCGGCTTCTCCTGCTTTCCCAGCCTCCTGGACTAACGTGACCTTCATCAACTCAACACAGCAACTGGCTCCAGCTAACAAAATCCAACGCATGTAGGCACTTGTCCCCCTAGTCCTCAAGGGCACAGAAACAAGGATGTGTTTGTTCCCAAACTGTCCTTGCCGTTTCCAAGCCTTATCCTTGCACAACAGATGCTATCGAGACTGCTTATTGCTGGTCAAAGGCTGTAGCAATTTCTTAGAAAAAAAAAAAAACAACAAAAAAACAAACCCAACACACACACCAACTCTGCACACTCTCTATTTCTGTGTATTAATATTCAGCTCTCTTTTAATGAGCTGTGGATGCAGCGAGGGAGCTTCCTGCAAAGTAGTTTACAACAAATGACACATCTCTGGTAGCCAGATCTATACTTGTCTTGGCTGAGCATGGGAGGAATATTTAACTAGTGAGAATATGGACTTATCCCAACTTGAAAACAAAATAACGACAGAAAAAGGCTCAAAAGTGCAGCCGTCTGGACAAAGTCGGAGGGACTTGGGGGAAGAGATCTGGTCCATCTGCAAAATGACGTATCTGGAGACAGCGCAGAGATATTGGGGAATGCGCTGAAGATAACGGGCTGGCCTCACCTTTATTTATTCAAACTTTCCATGTTTTCAACAGAAATCCCACTCAGAAATGTCCAGCAGCTATTGCCAGCACAGAGCAGGACACTACCAGGAGCCAGAGAGATGTTTTACCTCTCTGAGCTGCAGAGACCGACATCCATGAGCTCAGACTCAGCTATGAGAGACAGCCTCACCTCGGAGCTAAACCAACCTCTGTGAGACCGTGCAACACGCACCTCGTGCATCCATGCGCAGGGAATCCCTGACCAGCGTCCAGCAGATGTGCGACACAATGACAGACAAGCAAGTTGGAACAGGTATTTTTGGAAGCGTTTTAGATTCGTTTGAAAAAGCCTGGTATGACGTCCAGAAAAAGGTGCATTTCCCCCTTGCATCTGCTTCTGCTTAAAAGAACAACTATCAAACACATGGTATTTTTCACTGAGCGTTTTGATCTTTTTGTTCTAGATGCTTTTCAGACTTTCCTGTGCTGCCTCTTAAAAAGAAAAAAATAAATAAAATCCCTATAAAATCTCCAGACTAAATAACCGAAGCAGAGATGGGCAACGGGAGATGACGGAGGCAAAATGCATGAGTGAAGGGTTGGATAATAAGTGTTGGGGTTTTAATGTAGTTGCCGAGTTCAGTTTGTCGTATCTGCATAGTAAGCAGAGAACAGCGAAATGAAAATTCGTTTGATACTTGCAAAATTTAATAACCACTCCGCAGAACTTCGATTCCGGGTAAGGATGCTAGGCACCACAGCAATACCAGAAGAAATAAAAAAATATAATCAGATTTGTGCAGCAGTTGCCTGGTAGTTCAGACACCCACTCACACCACTCCAAAATCATCACATCTCTTCAGCTTCACAAACAGGGAGCAGCGGTGTCACCCTCTCCTCCCCTCGCCTTGCTATAGTGCAGCTACCAGGGCACGTATGAAGTCTCTGTTATTTGAACAAATGGAAAATTCTTCATCATTTTAATTCCCCATTTAACTTCAGACAGAATCATCTGGTGCTGTGTGTATTTAAGCAAACACCTCATTACTGTGCATACGAGCTCCTCTAGCAGAAGGCATCCTGGATGATGCTACAAAGATCATCACTGTTATGAGCAAATAGTATATCAAAACAACCACTGTTATTTAAAGTTACCAATATGAGACATGCCTTCACGATACTCAAATTCCAGAATGGTTTTGTGCACGCATTTCGCACTGTCTTCGTCCCTCCCCATGGCAAGTTTAGCTACCACCTCACGGTTTAGTGCTTCAAGGGCCAATTTATGCCACCTAGCTCTCCACACCTAACGGCGAGCTGGCCACGTCCCAGCTAGCACTGCCTAGGATCCCTGTGAAGTCAAGCCAAATAAATAACCATCTCTACCAGAGGGCAAATAATTCATCCCACCTCTTCTGGGAGAAGAGCATTTCTGGAGGTGCCCACGGAGCAAGATGAAGTGATTAGTTCAGACTAGACATCGAGCTTCTAGATAGCTGAAGCTGCCCAAGATGAGCCTCACATGGAGAGAATCTGCAGAGTTTTCCACAAAAATCATTTGCAGAAAAAAAATTGCTTTCTGTTTTAACTGAAGTCTTTCTGAAGTCTTTTATTACTAAGGCTAAGCAAAAATAATCTCCAGAGCTAGCTACCCTCACCAGATAGTAAACAGTGTTGAATTGCATGACTCTGCATTCCCCATTCCTGGGTAGGAGTTTCAAAGATCTTTCTCTCTCCCATGCCTCTGTTCTACTTTCTTTCCTATTTTCCTCCTTCAATAATCCTTAACGAATATAGTTCACCCCATCTTTGTTCCACAGTTTCTGAAAGAAAACAGAAATTCTGCTCTTCTTATAATGTCATAACTGCTGCCTGGATTTCACAGAGTTTTAGGCAGAGTATTTCATGTTACTGGAATTGCTTATACTAAATTCTCTCCTACAGATCACAAACTAATTTATCCTAGAAGAAAATCTTGCACTTCAACTTATCTGAATGCTCCACTGATTCTTGGAAAAACAAATACAAACTGAAATCAGGAAGAAAGAAGGGTAAACTGCATTTTCCTCCCACAAAAATCCAACCCTCTCAGTGATGCTGGTTTTAATCATACTTGAGTCCTACTCTTCCACTCTACAGGGTAAAAGTAGACCCTTCTATTCCCTATTTCCATGTGAAAAACACTATAGGGAAAAGAGGTGAAGAGACACAGAGAGAGACCCTTGCACGTCAAATCTTTGCAATCCTCCAACTTTGCAACAAAACCACAAGCATTTGTGCAAACTGCTGTGTAGGCAGGGAGTTCAGGGTTCCTAGGAGTTTGCTTTGCTCCGTTGTCAGCGACGGGCGCGTTAACTACGTGTCTTTTGCCCATCACTGATGATGCCACCAACGTAGCCAATGCAAGATTCACTACAGGAGGACTGCGATCTGCCCTGAGATCGCCAGGCACGGGGCTGCACTTGGCTGCCTACCACACTGAGTGCGTCTTCCCATACAGCTTCCATCCAGGCCCCTGGAAACGGCAAGGCCAGGCTTAATCCCAGGCTCCAAGTGAGCACGAGGGTCCTGGGAAGCAGCAGATTAACACAAGCTGGATTAATGCAAGTCCTAACTCCACACAACTTGCCATGGGAGAACTCCTGCAAGGTGACTCACGCAGCTTCCCCACCCACCCTGAACCAAGTAAACTTACAGACGGGACCTATAAAATGGAAATGAAACACAGTGTGTTTCCCTAAAAAAGTGGGGGAAGAGCTCTGAGGAAACATAAGAAATTAAAGCTCTACTTGGATGTTTTCTAGGGCATGTACAAAAAGAAAAAGCCAACCAAAGAAAATAAGTATCTTACATTCAAACAATTCTTAATTTTTTGAGTAATTTCTACGGGAACTAATTAATACTCAAGAGGATCTAACTGACTGTGTTCTAAGCCAGATCTGCAAGATAAAAACAAAAAATGGAAAACACCCTCCCAAAAAGCACTCTCTTCTGGACTCCTCACTGAATTCCCCTTCCTACAGGGAAACTGTGAGGGAGCAACAGGAAGAACAAGTAATAACAGACCTACCACCCGCCCAACTACTGTTAACATCCCCTAATGGGCATTCACGTCCCGTAGGATGTCATGTTTCCCAAGGCCCGAATGGGATTTTACCAAATCCCGTGTCCAATGCTCGTCCCGGCAGGCAGCAGGGAAGGATTCTCATCCCTTCTCTGGCAGAGGAAAGGGAAAGGAAAGGGGAAGCTGCTTGCTAAGGTCCTGCCCCCCAGCAGGACTCCCCACCTTTTATCTCTTCCCTTGGTAAAAGGTTCATTTTTCAGGGAGATAAAAGTCTTCATCAACGGCACCACTTCTCCTGGCACCACCAGTACAAAACCCCAAGCGCTGCTGAATTCAATGCCTTGGCTCCTTAAATCTTTAAAAGTGCATTTCCTCGGGTTTTGGTTGCTGAGCAGCTCAAGTGACAAAAGGTGGTTCAGAGTCGTCTTTCTTGGGTGCTTTAGTGGTTCTGACCTCCTCCTCTCCAACACGACCACTAATTTCTCCTGGTTACAAATAGGAAATTTTATTAAACTGGTCAGCTGTAGATCATATTGCTACAAGTGAGGTCCCTTGCTATCTCTTTGCTGTAAAAAGATTTTTTTTTTTTAAATAAATCTTAGGCTCTGGAAACAGAAAAATGTCATGAGTTGACTTAGAGCAGTTGATACAGTAAAAATATTGCAACGTGAGATGATCTATGGCCACAGGCTCTGAAAAAGCTTAGGCACATGCTTAATTTAAAAGCCTTGGAGTTATGGGCTAATTTCGGTACTTGGTGAAACTTAAAATAAAGGCTACATAGGAGCCTTTTTAGGATTGTGGCCCTCATTTGTTTCTAACTGAAGAAATGAAAACTATCATTATAGGAACCTAGCTCTGGAAAGGACGTATTCCCAAACAGCTCCTATTTCCAGGCCAAGTTCTACCCTCCCATGTTTACATACGACTGCCATTAAAAAAAATAGAGGAAGAAAAAGAAATACTGTCCCCAAAGGCTCCGAGACCTCTGGACGGACACATCAGTGCCACAGCACGAGCGTCTCCGAGAGTCCTCTGCATCCTGGCAAAGCATCCAGCTCATTTTTCTGAGCTTCATTAAACTCCACAGCATTTCTCCCCTTTCCTTTCCAAGGGCTCGAGTGCCCCTGGCTCCCCTGTGCAGCTGGAGGGGAGCAGGAGAGGAGGGGTTAATGCTCTGTATTCAGAACAAAAACCACAGTGCCGAGGCAAATCCGCGCTCATCCAATCCATTCCCTGACAAAACTTGTTGCTAGTCCTGTCTGCACCATCCTAGATCTCCCAGGTTTCACTGGCCTCTAGCCAGAAGTGTCGTTTTACTCTCATAATGAAGGGGGGCAGAAGGATTTTTCTTTCCCAACCTCTCCCTACATTATGTCCATCCCTGCAGAGCAATCTTCTTGTTTTTCCACATTTTCTTGCAGTCTGAAACCCTCCCAAGGGCATATCCCCAAGGATCTGCTGAGATGGAGGGGTTCTCGGCTTACAGCTTCTGCCTACAACACTGCTTTTAGCCCATTAAAAATCCCAATAACGTTACGCATAAAAACTCCTCCGAAAAGTTTTGGCCCCGACACTTTGCCCTGCTTTCTAAATCCAGTTATGCCGTATTTGAAAACCTTTAGAAATTGTTTGGAAGGGTGAATGACCTATTCCGAGGCTTGAAAATTAGATCAAAAGTATAAAGTTGCTTCCTCCCCAGCCACTGTATTACTAAACAAGGAAGCGGTCATACAATAAAATTTCCACAAGAAGAATGGAGCCTGTAAACCGAAGCTGTCACAGGTGATGCAGTTAAGGGAAAAAGAAAAAAGGAAAAGAAAAGAAAAAAGCAGATGCTTCATTTATTTGTTAAGGTCCTGAGAGCTAATTGACAATATCCAAACACAGTGTCCAGCCTGCAACTTAAAAAACGAAAAGAAAAAATAATCTCGCTCCAAACAACTACCAAATCTTTGGCATTAAATATTTTCCTCAGAAAATAACTGCAGGCTGAGACTAGGGTTAAAGGAGGAGAATGCAAATTTTACCCTTACCTGCTGGAGTAGGATGTTACTCCATCGGATTCAGGGAACTACAACAAGCACAAAGAGCCAGGCCTGCCGGCTGGAGTCTTTCCTTTCTGTCCCAGCCTCTTCTCTTCCTGCCATGCATCATGCCTGCGTTGGTCACAACATTCCCAACGGCTCCCAAAAGGTGGCACAAAGGAATGAAACTGCTCCTGAAAAGCGACTCGGATCGAGCACTGGACAAGACTCTTTCAGCTTCCTCCAGAAGGATTTATTTTCCTGGGCCTGCCCTTATGTTCAGAAGATTAACCCAAGATTTGAAGTTATCTCCTCCTGGTACATGAGGAAATGCTGACAATAAAGTCTCGCAGGTGGAATTTAATAAGCAACCCCACTGATGAGGCACTAGTGAGAAAATGTCTGTTTTTCTAGCGTGGCAGCACCGGCTCAATCAATACCACAGTTGGAACAGAAACCTCCCTTATTTATAAGCAAAGCAAGCAAATACACCTCCTGAGAGCAGGAGGAAGGCTTGTGAAGCCGGTAAATAGTATTTTTGCAGACTAATTGCCGATAAAACTGCCCCTACGGAAAGAATGAGCCGGGGCAGCGTCCCCATTGTTCCCTCGGCCACGGTGCGCGCAGGGAATGGCAGCCGGATCCAGGCTGCCTCCAGCCTCGCTGCCTGCTTCGATTCCAGCCTCGATAAGGTCACACCTTAGAGGAGCCACGCACAGCCCAGCAGATGGGAATAAAGCTTCCAGCTACTTCCAGACGGTGCTAATAGCATTTTTAAGAGAAGAAAATCAAAATCTGTTTACATCTGTGTAAATGGGTCCGGGTTTTCAAGTTACTTTTGCTCTCACCTCGTGCCGAGCAGCCCACATGAGAATCCTTTCTGCTGCAGAGGCCAATACCCAACCGGGCTGATACCCCCGGCCCAGCGCCCGTGAGCCCCTTCCCGCAGAGCACGCGGGAGCCCGGCCCCTTCTCAGCCGAGCCGCGGTCCCCAAGGAAGCGGCTCCAGCGGGAGCTCTGGCAGCCCTAACCCCAACGCAGGGTGCCAAGGAGCTTCCTTCCCCGCAGCCCGGCGTCCCGCACCGCCGCTTCGCTCTGAGCGCGGCTCTCGCGCAGCGTCTCGGTCCTCTCAAGACCCGCACCTTCCCCTCTCTGTGTCTCCTGCTGGCACCCTGGGATCAAAACCATCCTGGGGCTCACTGGTGAGACAGCAGCAACGTCAACTACAGGATATACTAGAGGTTTTCAAATTAAAAACAAATTAAAGAAAAAAAAATGAGGTAATGGTGACCTAATTTCCTAAGCCGGCTCGCTGCTAACCACAACTTTAAGGTTTCAGAGACTTTGGCTCACTATCAGCTTGCTCTAAAAATGCCTTCTCTGCAAACCAGAAATAAGCACAGTACGTTGTTTTCAGATAATACCATCCACAAAAACCCTAGGAACGCCACAAACTCTCATCCCCATGAGTAAGAAACCCCCAAAGTTTTTATTTTACTTATGCCAAACTTTTCAAAGAAATATGAACTCCTTATATCAAAACTAGCTTCTTAACTCTATCTCCTCCAACACAAGAATGATTCTCTAAGAATTACCTCTGTAGCAAGTTTCCTACACTGCAAACTCAGTCTTTATATTTAAAAAGCCTTAATTTTAATTTCGAGGTGGTCACATACCGCAGACCCTCTGGGATGCTTGTTGGATACGGCTGCATCAACATGAAAGAATCCAGAGGGACGTTGCATACCAAGAGTGGGAAAAAGCACAGCCCCTGCATCATGCAGCATAAGGTGGAGAGCCTTGGAAGAAGACCTGAGGTAGAAGCATATGCAGTAAACTGTGTTAAGGATACGAGTCAAAGGATATCAGAAGTGAAACTATTTTGGGCTGGAATGAAATCAGATGATGATCATTCCGGAGGTCACTTCTAATCTCATTTATCTATGCAGGTTCTTGGTACTGATCTATGTACTGGACATAAGAAAAGGAGCTGGGGTTTGTTTGTCCCTTCCTCATTTGAGCATATTACGTTTGCACATCATGTTACAGTTGCTCAAAAGAAAAATAATGCAACCAAATTAAAACAGGACTGGATCACTTAGGGAACAGAGCCATTATATGTCAAGCGATGTTTAACAGAAAGGAGCTTAAAATAGTTTAATCAACATAAGGCCATGTGTGCCTAATTATTTCATATATAAGGGTTAGTATACGAAAGTACTCAAACCCACAGCCTAGCACACTGGTCAAGAAGAAAAAAAGATTAAAATGTATGTGTATGGATCACAGACACATTTGGGTTGGAAACTGGAGCAGTTCTGGAAAAGCTGGGGAGAAGAGGGAGGGAAAAGTCTAACTGGATCCTAGACAGAGCGTAGGGAGCAGCGACACAGTTGCCTCTAGCACGTCTAAGGTCCGTTTCCTGACTAAAAGAGCGCGGAGGACAAAAAGGCCTCTCCTCTCTGAGCATCCGGCGCATCCCGGCGGATGTGTAACCGAGAAATCCCAGTACACGGCACGGGCAGCAGGGAGAAGCAGAGCAGGTATCCGGTTATTCTTCCCCAAGGCTTTGTTCAACCTAACACCCAGGCAGCCGCTTACATCCCATTCAAGCCAGAGGGACTCGCTGGCGTCTCCGGACCCGGACTGAATGAGGAGAGGATTTCTCAAAGTTAAACACACGTATAAGTGTTTAACTAAATAGCGTGCTGCCAAATTTGGATCTAAAGCATTTGCTAAATAAACATCTTGATTAATTTGTATAAAACCCAATTCACTTCCTCAAGGGTAGATTATTACTATCTTAGAAACAGTGCAACAAAAAGCAGTGAGGAGAACGCCAAACATCAAAACCATACCAAAAACTCAGGGCTACATTAGCTCTCAAAGAAAAAGATTTCCAGGAGACCTATTCAGAAATTTTTAAACGAGTACAGGATGAACAGATGCCTTTTACATGCCAACTGCTTCACATTGGTAAAAGTTTGGTAAATGAAGGATCAGTGTTACCAACAGATTTGTTTTTATACCTATTTAAGTCAAGTAAGCATAACATGGAGAAGAAAGCTGGGAGGTAACTTATTAAATAGCAGTTCTGGATAAATCCATTCAAGCTCCTGGGTCAACTCCTTGCTGTTCAATCAGTCACTTCTGAAAAGGGAGCCAGCAGCAAAACTCCAAGCACAAGGGCTCGGATGGAATAAAAGACAGTGACCCTAGGCCACCCGGCGCTTTCTCCAGCAAAGAAGAAAGTGAAAACTAAAGTCATTCCAAAGGCCGTCCCCTTTCCCTAAATTGTCCTCAATTTTGCTGTTTGCACCAGCGCAGAGTAGACAAAAAGCAGCCAGACAAAAGCAGCTTTCTGTGCTCATTTGCATTGGGTTAAGTGCCTCGAGCGCGGCAGATCACTGACACGGCGAGGGGATCAGCAAACTTCCACCCTTATCACAGAGCGTTGCTGCCATCCAGATAAACATTAGCAAAGCTTCTGACCTCCCAAAATATCCTATACTTAAATTACAGCTTCTCTGATGTGTCACTGCAGTTTGCCAAGTGATTATTCAGCAGAACCACCACGAGAACAAAGGAAGACGCCTCTATGTGCTCTCTACTTCCTGGCTTTTCGACACAGACATTTCTTGGTTCACTCTTTTGCTTTCTGCAGCTTCGCTGCAGGCTTTGGGCATGTAAAATGCTGCATCCGTCTGGTCTTTACTATATTATGCAATATTTAAAAGTTATTTTAAACTGAGGTCTATTTGTGCCTATAGACCCCAGGTGCCATTTTTCAGCTTCCCTCCAGCAAATTCCTAGATAAAAAAAGAGGGACGTTATGTTCACTCTTCCAGTTAAAGGAAACAGCCAAAAGTCTCACTCAGTGCTAGCTTTCAACCAAAATGTGCATTTTCTGCCGCCTGTCAAGCAGCCCTTGCAGAAACAGTAACCCCGCATTGCAAATGCAACCAGACGCAGAAACAGAAGTTTGCAGAACTGCTCCCTATCACAGAGTCCACGAGCTATTGAATTATCGTAATCCAAGACCCAATCTCAGAGCAAGCAGATACTAATCTATGGTGAATCTCACAAAAACAAGTCACCCGAACGAACTACTCCTTACTGCAAAGTTATCTTCAGCGTATACATGTGCATATTATGGTTCAGTTATGACTGACACAGGCTTGAGGTAAGGCTGATAAACATCATCTTTCTCTTGAAAAACACTACATTATGAATATAATGTCCTGTACAATTCCAAAACTATATTTATCATCCAGAAAAGCTCAGACTCTTCCACTGTCACACAGGGAACCTGGAATTACAAAAATCCTGCATTAAGGGGAAATTTTGAAAACTGATCAGTACCATTTTTTTTCTTGATGCCTGTAGTCAACTCAGTATGAGCAAAAGATACCATCAAAACTTCAAGCATTAAGAAATCCCTATTCTTATTCTTTAAAAAAGAATCTTAAAGATGAAAAAAAAAGAATCTTAAACATGTGTCCAGAAAACTTCTGACACTTTAGGGTATGTTTTCAAAGCAGCTCATGGGAGGCATGTGCACAAATCCCATTATTTGTTAACAGGATTAGTGCTACTACTTTGAAAACGCATCCCAGAGTGTTTTGGCGTTAACGCATACATTTACCAGTCTCAAAACTGTTGAATTAATTCTTTCGAAGCAAACACTGGTCTGGTCTACAAACTTCTCAAAAAATTCCATGTGGAATTAATCCCTTCTCTCATTCAGCATCCAGGCAGTGCACCCTGTCATACAGCTCTAACATTCCACCATCCCGTGCCGCAGCAGAGGAAAAATAAGTAGGTTATTAAACCAAGTTTTGAGAAAGACTTTGGCCACTGGAGTGAATTCCTGATTTCAAACCTACTAAAGAAGAATTACATTCTTTTTCTTTCTAGGATAACTAGAAGGAGAAGGAAAACAGCCAGTGGTTTATTAGGGGGCTTTATGCTGAATAAAGCTGAGGGCCAGTTTGTGGACTGGAACGTCAGATGCTCTAAATCAGGAGGCCCGCAGCAGCAGATCTCTGCCATAAAAATCAAATCAAATCCACTAAATATCTACACACAGTTAACACTGGATTTTATAACAAACTTTATACATTTGGGTCAAGATTCTAACAGTTACTAGAATTTCATTTACTCAAGGGAGAATAGGCCCCCCCAGTGCTCCAGATGCAGGCCTGAGCCCTGCTTTCTGCAGCTACTCATCCATTTGAAATTGAAGATTGGTCTAATCTTGCCCTCAGCAAAGTGAATGGAAAAAAAACTTCCACCAAGTCCACAGAAGAAAGTAACGTGCTGGGTTTCCAGTAGCTGCACCTCCTGTCACATGGCACCAAAGAGGAACGCTGAATCCACAGTCTTGCTTTCTTGATTTAACTTTTCCTAAATTAGGGAACCAGCATCGGGATGCGAGTACAGAAAATAATACAGAAATAACTTAAAATATACGCAAGAGTTATAAAACATAGCAATTTCATAAATTTCAAGGGAAAAATGCCAGGCTAAACAACTAGTAATTAGGACATATTCTTGAAAATACTATTTTTTCCTCTACTCTTCCCTCCCCCACCAAATATTCAGCTTGCTGCATGACTGGACGTGAGTTTGGATACCAAGGGTTATAGAGAGTGAAGTCACACCTCACCTTGCTCGCTGGGGATAATAAAAGAGCAACTTTGAACAGGGCTGACATCGTGCCTCAATTAGGTATCTTTACAGCTGCCCAGCAGGATGACTTTCCTTCTTTCACCTTCAATTAGTGAAGAGGAGGAATGCAAGTGTCTGGAGCCTCCCCGGCTTTTAATTTTCATTTTTCCACTGGTTTGTCTTGTTCCACAACAACAGCAAAAATAGAAAAGGAAGAAAATCCTTACTAGATCCGCACTAACTCCAAGGGCACCCAGCTCTGCAGAGCCCCACACCCAGCTCAGAAGTGCTCGTGACCATGTCCCCATGCAGCTCAGTGCTCTCTCCTCGCTAGAGATCCCACGTAGGTCTAGGCAGGTTTTCATGGGGAGCTCAGGTGCAGCACATCAGGCAGCAGGGTAGGAAACCGATGCTGGAGCTGCATAACGTCATGAAAAGGATTTGGGATCACGTCCCTGCTCCTCCTCGATTGCCCTTCGGCAGGACACTGGGCACACATAGACACGGCCGGCCTTGGCTTGGTCTCTGGAGCAGCCGGTAGAGACCAGGTCTGTCACTGGGCTTCAAGCAACAGCTGGAGATGAACAGGGATTTTATGAGGACTCCAGGAAGGCCAGAATTGGTGGCTTCTAAGAGGAAAAAGTTGCTCTGTTGCCCTACAAGCCCTTCAGCCCTTGGCTGTGTGGCACTTGATCCCATTCTGGAGTCTGTCCGACTCATGTCTACACCCTGGTAGGAGCGAAAGGGCAACTTGGCTTCTGCCACCGCTAACAGACGGCTGCTTTAGGCCAGAGCACCCTGCTAGGAGCTTTCCCCAGTTTGCAGTCTACGTTGACTTGTCCTTTCTTCTCATGACAATTTTACGAGCTCAAACACAGTTGAGCACACTACCTGGTACTTGACCCTTCCTGTGCTTTTCACTGGGCACAGTCCTACGCCCTTCCCAAAGGTTTCATTTGCTCGGCCGACGAGACTGAGCAGAGGGGACAGATTCCCAGGGCAGTTTAAAAGGAGCTCGCAGGCCGGAAGCCGTCTAGTCGCTGAAGCGCCGAGCTCTGCGTGGGCCACGTTACCCCGACTCTCAGGCTTGCAAAACAGCGTCAACGTCTCCCATCTCTACTGGAAATGCTTTGCCTGCTCTGCCGCGTCGGGGCACGTGCCTTTTTCGTAACTCCATCACGTTGGCGGCTCTCAGACGCACAGGTACCACAGAAACTCCTGGGAGCGCTGCGCGCGTCACCGCGTCCCGTGCACCCTCGTGTTTCACCTCGCTGTCACTGCACAGTCCCCGCAGCGCATCAGCGCTTTCCGTGCACTTTTCTCATCCTCCTGAGTGCCCAAACTGCCTTCTGGTTTGACCTGGAGATTACCTTAGCACACCCTTGTTTGTAACGGCAAATTATTATTGAATATTTGAAATAAAACTCGTTTTCAGCCTGAACCTGCACGAACTTGTCACCTTCTTTGAGCCCGATGATTCCCACCTGTTATCATGTGCCATGACCTCCCGTTCAGACATTTTTTCCTGAACTTTATTATACCTGTATCAACTTCTACCTTCTCAGTTTAACTAACTTTCTAGGTAGTACTGTATTAGTACTTACTAAAATCCAGACATATTTCCCGTCTCCAATACGGACATATTTTATGAAGACACATGGTAAATGAACTCAGAAATAAGTGATTTAGATCATCTTTTAAAGTCTTTTTTCTAAAAAAAAAAAAATAAAAAGAAGTCAAGCAGGAAACATGAATTTAAATATTTCAGTCTAACCTCTAACCAGATGTCAGTTTGGCATCTGGACTTTTCACTTGTTTTCAAAGCAAAAATTAACTACTATCCACAAAATCGTTTTCAAACAAATGTAAGCTTTAGAGCAGGTCAAATGCTTCTTGTTATTACCTCAGAAGATAAATTATGCTTTTTTTATCATCAGTTTAACATCCATTTATTCACTCTTTTGGGTTAGGTAAACAAACACCTTATTTTTCCTAGATGACATAAAAAGTAAAAAATCAAGTTCATCCTGAACAGAATTTGGAAGTGGTCTCAACTTCTCATATACCAGTTTTTGTTCTATAACGTGCAGAGGAAAACAAATCTAATTTCACCTCCTAGCCTGCTGTCCTGCGTCAACTCAAGTCTGAACAAACTGAAGAGGATACCTCTTACCAAAGGGAAAGCCACAACTATATAATAAAGCTTTTTTTTTTGGCACCAAATTCTGTTCTTAGGTTCTCATTTCATAACATTTGCGATTTTAGCAATTGAACAATCTCTAACGTTTCAACAGCAAATATTTAAGCAGCAGTCCTGCTGTCAGTTAAGTGATTTTATAGTTTATTTATGCATCAAAATAGGTTCTCTCAATTTCACACTGCAGCAGGGTTCAAAAGAAACTTCCTGAATGGGACTCGAATAAAATCCATCTCATATTTTAAAACTCCCTTGTTGAACTACTGGATATTTACTTACTCTGATGTTTGGCTTGCTCAGCCTGCATTTGGGAGACTGCACATGTTCCTTAAGGCATCTTCCCCTCTACCTCTCTCCCTGCTTTCTTCCCTCAATTCTCTATACACCCTTGAGGTCAGACTAATCCATCTGCAGTTGCCCACATCACTTCTGTTCTGCGAAACGCCAAGGGATATTTGCTATCCCTGTGAGTGGCACTTATTAAATTAGGCCTTCGTGTACACTTGCTTTCCTCAAAAAACACCAGCTTGTACAAAATAGCGCTAGCTAAGAGGAAGTACACGGAGTTTAATAGACAGGGATGGGCATGTTTTGCTACCTCGCTAATCAGACTCAGGGAGGCATAAACCCACTTCAAACTTCCTGGTAGAGCCTCGCGCTGCCACGACGGGCCGGTCGCCGGAGCAGGAGTCGCTCTCCGCGCTGCTCCCTCCGTCGCTGGGACACGCAGCGCGGGGTAGCGCTGGAGCCCGGCCCAGCATTCCTCCTCCCGCTTTCATAATCGTACATAAATTAACTGGCACTAATGAAACGCTCCGAGCCGCGCGTGGAATATTGCTGTGCGCCTAATGTCTGTCTTCAGGTACGTAATTAATTGCTCTGCGAGGCATTTTGAGGCGGGGGAATAAAAGCACAGCGCAAATGCTGATCCAACAGTCTGTAAGGCCAGCGGGCTAGAACGGAGAGGCCTCCGAGATCAGTAGCTTTCAGCGAAGACTCCCGCTATCTTTAAGCGGAGCGCTAATTAGGATATGATTTGTTACCATTTGGAGGAGCAGCTTCGCAGTTTGGTTAGAGGTGAGCGCTAATCAGCTGCTGGAATCTGAACTGACGGCGTCTGAAGTGCCGGCAGATGCAGAACTCCCCAAGTGAAGACCGAACATGTGTCAGCTTTCCGCGACAAGGCAGGGGAATGCTCGCTCAACGGGCCCCTCCACACGCACGTTACTTAATACCGTGCAAGTCATGTACTATTGGAGTGAATTGTATGGAGAACACCGGGAGAGAACGTATCAAACACATACAAATAAAACGCTTTCTGATTTCCCAACAGAACCAAGCTCCTTCCCGGCCAATGTTCTTCCCTGGAGATATGTGAGGGCAGAATGTTTTCCTAGGAAGGAGGAGGCAAGCAAACTTCTCAGGCTTGCCTGCAAAGCATCCTGGTGCATTGCTCTGCACAACCTGTTATTGTTTAAACAACTGTCTAAAGTAAGGTTTTCTTTCTGTTCCTGAAATACTAAGCTCAAACAGATGCCCAAATAATCTGTGCACACTTTATTCTTATACAAGAGACATACTGCTACCCCGTACCTATATCTATAGACAATAAAGTAGCAATCTTTGCCCTAAGGAGCTCAGCAGGGAATTAATAGCAATGCTCTCATCCCTTCAAACAAGCAGTTGAGAAGTAGCAGAAAGGTCCTAGTTCTAACCAGGACAACCATGTGGGCAGCCAGGGAAGGATGCCTAACTAGACAGGCCCTAAAAGTTCTTAAATTTTGCCAGAGGGGCACTCCATCCTGTTTTCAAAACACCGTGGGACTGCACAGGAGCAAAGCACCATCGATCTCCTTTGATCTCTTCCCCTGGAGCGGTGGGGTCTCATTCAAAGCACTCCCTCGAGTCAGGGCTGAGCAGCTCACCACCTAACAGGAATAAAGAGCAGCGCTGCATCGAGGCAGGCGAGCGCATTAGGACTGGCAGGACTGGGGCTTCAAAGACAAGACTTGAAACGTGAAGGGAACAGAGGGATAGAGCATCAGAACTGGTCTGTTTTAGCGCAATCACCTGTTCGCACTCTCGGTAGACATAAGACGGAGCAGTTGCCGTAGTCCCCGCAGTCGCGGGGCGACAACTCGCACGTTTATCGTTTCTGCGCTTTGCCGATCCACGTTCGCAGTTAATAACTCATACTTGTGCACGCTGCTCTTTCATCAATAACACGGTCGCTGCTGAAGTAGAGAGATACTGCAGGAGCAGCTAAACTATATAAGGTGTTGAGCGTATATATGGAAAGAGACAGCCTATATCCCAAAAAGCTTTAATCCTCCTAAAAATTAAAATCTAAACGAACGTGTGGGTTTGAAATGTCATTGTTCAGCAGCAGCCAATGAGATATTCCAGTCTGAGTTTCTGAGCCATCTGGTAAAGCATCACAACAGCTTTAAGCATCCAAGGATCTGTCAGGGACTTTAGTTTAGAAATACTAATAATCCCATCATGTGCAGCTCCTGCTGAATGGGAAATATCCCTACTCAATGATCTACTCCCCCTCCTCCTCTGTGCCGAGCGAGCATCGGCCGGAACACGGCTTGCTATGAATTCCCCATTCTAATATTACACTGCTTAAATGGTGTGCAAGTGGTACTTTTTTGGCTTATGAGCCTTGGTGAGCATGCTTAGACTGCCAAAATAGGAAGAATTTCCAGAATAAATGCAAGAGGAAGGTAAAGAATTCTGCTTTGAACTACTTGAGTTTACAGATACCATGTTTTTGAATCTTTTCTTTCTTACAGTTTGTCTTGATTTTTTTTAAGAAGTAAATCTTAAAAACAACAACCTCACAGAAACTCCCCCCACATACAAAGAAGAAAGAACACCCGGGTCTAGCAAAGCGAGCGCGTGCCTGAGGACTTCATTTCAGCTTCAGTTTGTGGTTTCATCACCGACCCGCTGCATATCACTGAACAAGCCCCTTAGGCCAAGCTCTTCCAGGGCAGATCTGGGTCCAGTTCCACACACTCTGGATCTGTTTTCAGGCACTCTAGCAGTTCACACCACCTCAAGGAATCAGGCCCAAGGTATTCCGAGCAAGCACCTCAAAGACAAGTGCCTCTTGCCAACAGAGGGGTAAGTTCTTTTCCCCCTCTACTAGAAGGGAAGAGGAAAGTTAAAGCAGACTTTGAGACCTCTGAACCCGCTGTGAACCTTATTCAAAGCCTGCTAACACTAACATGAGGATTTCTTCCCCTCCTTAAATTCCAATGGGTTTTAAACTATGTGCAAATGCAGAAAGGTGAACAGCGGTTTAAGACCGCTGGCTCAGACACCTGGTTTGCGGTCACTGCGTTGCTCTTGGGAGACTTGGATAATGTTCCCAGCTATAGAAAGTGAAGAACGAGGTGACACCGAGACATGAATACAGCACAGCTGCAAAAACGTTTCTGCCCATGGGCTAAAAGCCACTGCAGAACGTTCTCTGGGGTAGCAGCCTGCAGTCATTAGGGCACTGAAGTCTCCTAAGGGTGAGCAGAGAGGAAAAAAAAAAAAAAAAAAACAAACAAAGAAATAAATCCCATAAAGTTGCTATTAAACAGTCTCAAATTCACTTTGCAAGCCCCCAGCAACCAAGCAAGCAGTTAGATGGTCGGGGTTGGGGGGATGAGGGGGGGGAACGCACCATGGACCACAAGGAAAGAGTTTTAAACCTCATCTTCATCTTCACAGGGATTCTTTAAAAGGGTTTTGTACACTGCCAATTAACTCTAATTTATTAATCAAGATGGCATCTCAATCGTTCAATTTGTTGGATACTTCTCTACAGAGAATTTTCTTTTCCTAAGAGCAGTGTATGCAGATTTCTGTAACGTGCCACCCATGCAATCAGTGGACACATGGGCACTCATGAGAATTATATAGTGGCAAGGTCTTGGTAGTTCAAAAAGGAAAGGAAAAAAAAAAGAGCAAAAAAATGGTTTGTCTTAGAAAACCACACTGGAAAATAACCACTTGCAGGTAACTAAATAGAGACTTGTGAAGTAAAGACAAATGCAACTAAGAGCTAATAAAGCCCTATCTGTTAAACTCAGCATCCTGTGAGCCCATATTGGGCTTTTAGCACTCACCATCCTGCAAACCACTGGAAAAACATGGTCATGGGTAAAACCCAAAAAGATGCGATAACGTCTTCCTATTTCGCTGAAAAGCCACATGTCATTTGCATGAGCACATCAGCAAATCATTGCAGAATAATCAGCTGTCAATCAGCTGCTGCCTCTACATGACAAACTGACCGAGAGAATTTAAAAAAATTTATTTTCAAAAAATGAGAACAGATTCATATGCCACTAGCACCTGGACAAGAAGAGGAATAGTTTTGACTGATGGGAAAATAAGTCAGTGTGGATTTGGTGGTCTTCAAGAAGAAGCAAGCAATTCCACAGACAAAAAGTCCACCTATTGCACACACATTGGATCAAACCAACCTGGTTTTGCTGGTGCGTCTGGTCCTTCTCTCACTAGTTCCACAGCATTATCCCAGTTAAAGTCAAGCGATCCCACCATCCAGCCACACATAAAAGCTTCTCCCACACCAGAAGCAAAAGCAGGAACACAGTGAAGGACCCTACCATGACAGTGGCCTAAAGTTGCTTTGGAACAAACACACAACTAAGAAACATTGTTTGCCTCCCAAACGTCCCGTTTGTGTCATCAGCAGTTCTTTGCATACCTTGCCTAAGACGTCAGCCTGCGAACGCTGAAATCCATGAATAATTCCACCTATGCGGGAATTCCCATGGACTGCTCTGGTGGGCCAAGGTTTACACGTGCCAGAATGCAAACAAAACTAACACTTAACACTTGCCAGACCTCTGGACACAAGCTGACATCCCCAAATCTCAGAAGGAAAGTTGTGATCAACGCTTCAGTCCTGCCTTCTCCCTCAAGGCTGAAAAGGCAGTTGAGCATCTGTGCAAGAAAGGATGAGGAGGAGGGTAAGGCAGGCACTGAGGTATCACATTTTCCTTAATCTGAGCATGGCTTTTGTGGGAGCAGATGAGAAAAATGGAGGGGGGCCAAAAATATCACGGCTCTATGAAGATGCAATGTTAATCATTAATAGGGGCCCTATTTTTTCACCCAACAGTCTGGCTCAAAATAATAACTTAAATGGAAATGAGCTCGTTAGAGCTAACAAAAATACAGGAAGTAGAAGAGTGAAAATAGAAAACATGGAAATGTAGTATTAAAATACACCCTGTTTTGTGGCTCCCAGCCAAGGTCTACTCAAGTCAGTAGGTGTCTTACTACTACAGTAAGTGCATCTCCCTGTCCAAGCCACAGTTTTATGTTTGTTTGTGTTTTCTAAAAATCCAAACCAGCCCTGTACCTTTCTGTACATAAGCTGGCCTTCCACCGAGAAGCACAAATAATATTCCTCATACAGACTCCAAATTACCAGCTATGAGCACCTTTACTGCGAGACAAGGAGGCTTCCAGCACCTAGACCAGGTCGTACAGCAGCACTTCAAAAACAAGTTTGCCCAACCAGGGAGAATTCAGAGCAAAAAGAAGTCCCAAAGGATGCAGTCGCTTCTGACAGTCAAGTCTGCAATGTTAAATGGAGAACCAAGCGTGAGCGAGGAAAAGGAAGTGTGCATAGACCACGACTTGACACCCAGGCAACACTTCCCCTCCAGAGTCCTTTGCCGAGAAGCAAGGAAGACAGAAGAGGGGGGAATTTCCTGACCAAAAGGGTACCGGGGAAAAAAGTGGAGGTCACACTAAGAAGGCACTGACCGCCAGGACTCTACTGGGACCACCATTCCTGTTTTCCCATAGGAAAGAGTCTCTTCGTGTAATCGCTTTTCCAACACAGCGAAGGACACTGAAGGAGGAGTTCAGGGAGCAGGAGGAGGGGAGAGTTTCAGATCTTTGGCGTGCATTTATAATGTTGCACAGAAACTGCATTTCAGGATGGAATGATTATTGATTTCTTAATGGATTACTGCTGCACAAATTTACACTCCCCCCAAAAACATCAATCTTAGGATAATAATTATAAACCTATCACAGTGTATAGAGCATTCTGACTGAGTAGAAACTTATCGCTATCTGCCGGGAAATGGCCAGTTTTCTGTTTCTCCCTCTCCAACCACATTACAGCACAGCAAGGAGCTACTGAAAAATACATGCTATTATAAAACAAAGTTTGTAATAGCCACGGCACATACCTCCAGTCAACTTTCATTACATGGACTCTTTTAAACTGTTGCCCTTATGATGATGTAGAACCCATTAATGAACAAGTTAATTAGTTATAAGACTCCTTTTACTTTTTTATCATAGTAATGAAGCAGTCCCAGCACAGGATGAGACTCTCCAATGGCAACAGGCATTCGCAAACCCCCACAGTCACTTTTTCTGCTGAGCAGCCTCTAGTCAAATGTTTCTGTGGCTAAATCATTTTTGGTGGGGGCATCCAGGGCACAGCTTCGCCAGGAGTTGCATCACTTGGCAAAAATTATGGAAGGAGCAGAAGGCCTCCCTTTGCTGCAAGAGGTGTCAGACCCAATCACAGGGCACCGGGCACTACTGAGATTTAAAAATCACTCTAAACCAGAAAGCTTTAGACCCCAAAGTTTGTGCAAGAAGTAAGAATGCAAAATATTCAAGCCTGTCTCTCCATATAGCAGTTTCCACCCGTAACCGGTGCCCGCAGTCGAGCTCTGCGGTGCTCTGCGGCAGGGCTGGCTGCGGGGCTGCAGGTCCCGTCTCCCTGCAGGAGGTGACAACCTTCACGCCAGGGCAGGGGCAGCGCAAGAGCCACGAGCTGCTCCTCGACCAACACGATTTAGAGAGGTGCCGCGTGCAGCCTGAAGCGCCCAAGCACCTACCTGTGTCAGCAGAAGCCCCAGCTCATGGAGCTGCCACCCCTCGCTCCTGCGCTCGCTGGGTGAGACCACGCAGCCAAGTGGATCGGGGAATTGATCCTAACTAAAAATAACCGATCTTTTTTTTTGTTGTCATTTTTGCTGTTTTTAAGAACTGCTGACATTGCTACAGAGAAAAAGGCATGTTGAACTTTGCTTTTAATGCATGCCTGAGGAATAGTCATCACCGGTGCAAGGGCATATGGGGCACCCGCTGGTCCCAACATCTTAGAACAGCCCTAGATTAACTGGCCAGAGTAGTCAACAAGAGGCCACATGCCCAGCGCCTCCAGAACAAGTATAAAGTTATCACCTGGCATGCAACAGATTTGAAAAATCAATCTCCTGCAACACTGTTAGACTACACTTTGCACCAATTGCTAGGATTTAAACAGAAAAAAGAAGCTAGATTTGTTTGGAATAGGGCTCTTCCCTTCCAGACCTGAGAGGGCTATGTACAAACATAACAAAACCTGCCCCAAAGCACAAAAACCTGCCTACAAGTTGCCTTCGCATTAAGGCTTTCACTCGAAGCGGGTGGAAATAGATGGAAAAGCTCCCACTAACTGCTGAAGCCTACTGAATTTGGAGCAGATCCCAAATTATTCCAGAGGAACCTCTCCAGGTAGAGTAGAGCATCAGCACCTCAACCTTCATTCATCTAAGAGGCAAAGATTCAATCAGTGCAGCCCTTCTCCCCTCCCTCATAACCCGTCCTTCCTCCTCTACCCCAGGAGGCAGGCATAGCCAGAGGAGCATCTCCAAGTAGCCCATACACTCAAAAGGTCATTAGTAACAAACGAAAATAGCCAAAGAAAGCAATGCTCTCCAAGGCACATGGGCCACATAAAACACAAGCAAAAGGCCCAAAGTGCAACACTTGCCATCAGCTTCACTGAGGAGCAAAGTGGGGTTTGGGAAAGCAAGGGCCTCTTCAGAACTGCCATAGGGCAAAGACGAAATCCCAGAATTAAAAACAAAATCCCCACATGCACATTAATATTCAGAGGCAATTACCTTTCAGCTTAAAGTCAGCCAACATGCATCTTACCAGAGCAGCTCTTAAAGCAATCTTGTTTACAATTGGAAATGGATTACATTATCCGGGCTCCACCTATCCACATAATGCAGAGCAAACTGTCAAACATAAAATTACAAAATGGTTATTGTAAGGTATCCCCTTCAGCATAAGAATTAATTTGACCTATTTTATTACTAAATTATTACTCCCACACAAATTTTCTATCATAGATATCTATCAGCACTGACATTTATATTCCAGCGAGGCACTCTCAGATGCTTATTTTCTTCTTCTCCATCTCCAAGGTGTATTGAGCAGATTTGATGTAAACAACCTCCTGCCAAGCTAGTTAAAATCTTTAAACTTTATACATACAATTAGATGGTGACAATAAGCATTTGCTTTAAAAAAAGGAAAGAGATTTACACCGTTTTAGATGCTGAAATAAACTGCCTTGCAAGTTAAAGCAGTATTAATCTAAATTTAAGGAGGCCCAGGCAGATATTTTTACTACTGCTCTGGTAGCCTGTTCTGATTGTCTGCAAGAGCCTTGGTTTGACACAATGGCCCTGATTAAGCATGTGCTTAAGTCCTATTAAAGCCAATGGGAGTTAATCACCTGTTTAAGAGCTTTGCTAAATCAGGACCAGCACAGGAGCCGTTTCCAAAAAATCTGGGCCTAAACCGAACGCATGCTAATTAGCTGCACACCCCAATTATGTGATTACAGATGAAACACAGTTGTTTAGCACCTGCAACAGTAGACTATGTGTGCAAGCACTTAGAAATATGTTCAAATTAATGCCTTATTACCCACAGTCCACGAGGATTTTGGCTGAAGGAGCAGCTAACACTGAGTCCCAGACTCCAACCACCCATTAATATCTGTTCAAATTCTAAGTGGATCAAGACCTGACTCTTTTGGTGCTTCCTCATAGTCATGATATGAAATCTGCGCACTCAGGCTCTCTTTTCTTAGTGTTACATTTTGCTTATAGAAAACCCACACTGTTGCATTGAGAAGTGACCGTTTGCTCTCCGTGCTGGCTAACTACCCAAGTCCCACAAATCAGCATAGATTTGCACATCCGCATTTGTGGACACCAGCATTTACCTTCTAGCAAACTACTGGGCCTGCAAACTAGAGGTGGTACAGAGCACCTGTGAATAATCTGAACCATTTGAACTATTTGGCATTGCCAGGTTTGCAATGTCTCACTTTTACACTGCACTTTTATTAACCCCCGATATTTACTGCTTTTTCTTCGAAGCGAGAATTTCCAGGTAGGTGCCTACAAAAGTCTCCACCTTCATTAAATTAAGAAAAAAAGGAAGTTTTCCAATCCTAGACACTGCCAAAGAGCCGTGCCTGGGTGCGCCACCACAGCTCAGCAATGAGAGGGGGCACCAAGAATTCCAGCTATTAAACCAACCAACCAGACACGCGAAGCTCACGGCACGCGAAGACCCGGCTCGTGACTGCGCACGTTTGGAGTGGGCACGGGCTCGCGGAGCCATCTGCTCGCCAGCCACCAGCAAGGAGCCGCTGCCAGAGCCAGCCCATGGCTCGCCCCTAATAGTAGTGAGGTGGCTCCAACGCGATCCAGTGTTTTTGTCCCCGTGAACCGGGGAGCATGAGGAACACAGCACGCAGGAAAAGTTACATACAAGAGAGGTAGAACATATATGTGGTCAAGAGTCCTTTGCAGGCTAGTTAGCAGACTGCGATTAATACAATGCTTCGGTTTTGCAATTCCCTCTAAATTAAACCAAAAAGAAACACGAGTGATTGAAGATGGTGGGAAAAGGTGAATCATGTCCTTTACACCCAACTTCTATTTCGTCATTAATGATTAAAATGATAGCTTGTTAAAATAAAATGCTATACCAAAAGAGAAAAAAAAAAAAAAAAAAACACAAAAAACACAACCCCAAACTGTATTTAATACATTTTGGCCAAAGGGCAAAATAAAAACAATGGAGAAATTGCATGTGCAAACAGGTACAGCTGCTGATTTTACTATTCATGCTGATGCTACCGCTAGATTTTGGCAATCTGGGATAAAAACACTCTCCTATTTAAACAGTTCCTTTCTTCCTAAAATTCCAGATTAAACAGCACAGTAAAGAACTTCTAGAAATCAATCTACAGTAAATAATTCTTGGGGGAAGAGATACCCTAATGAAACTGCATGGAGAATTACTCATTCAATCATTTTTAAACCATGAGTCACAACTCCGTTTTGTTGGCCTGAACCTCCAGCTCCATCTCCATGGCAAGCCCGTAGCAAATCCCAGGGCACAGCCGGTATTCGCAGAGCTCACCAGGCCCCGCGGATTCACCCCGTGGATTCACCGCTACACGAGTAAACCCAGGCACAGGCAGCATCTCACAGCGGCACTTCCACATGCACTCAGCACCTCCTTCCCAGAGTCAAGCAGGAGTTTAACCACTGGCCTCAGCAGGAGCAGAATTAGGACAATTCCAAGTGCTCTATAGGGGACAGAAAAAGAGAGGCTAAAAACACAGCCATCCCTTCTGGTATGAATTCCCAGGCCAGTGACAGCACTAAGCATCCTGCTTTATGTGAGAACACCTTGCTCCAGCACTGCCAAAAGGAGTCGCTTGTAAATCTGCATTTTGAAGTTAAATGCATCATCATTACACAATTAGTACTCTAATTAGTCTCCGCAACAACAGATCGGCTTTATTTACGATTAATTTTGGTTAATGAGTTAGCTGTAGTTTTATCTGAAGGATAATGGGGGAGAATTAATAACTGCTTAATCCACACAAAATTTTGTTGTTCATATAGTGCACAAAATTTTGACAAATGCTTCTGAATCCCGGCCAACAGCCACCAGCACATTTTCACCATCTGAAAGCAGCCAAAGCTCAGCAAATGTTACCATATTACATTATAGTAGATTAAACTGTTGATATATAAAATTAGAATTATTATTATAAACTATGGCCACGGTCATAAATTGAACTTCCATTGCCAGCTTGTAAGGAAGCTTCTCCCTTTCCACAAAAGCCCTGGCCAGAGTAATTAATTTAGGTCATCTCCTTGCAAGGTCCTTTCTTCTTGCTTTCACATGGAAGTGCAAATGGAAAGGGGCTGGAGAAGAAATTGGCTTTGTGCCCTCCCCACGCATCAGGTCTTCTCCTGGATGTCTCATCCATCATTATTTTTACTGCTTTTCCCAAGGTTTTGGGGTAGGCTTGTTCTGGGCTGCTGGAGAAGAAGGTCCCATTGCACTGGAGCCCTGGATAAAGCATCTTGACACGAAGATGAGCAAGTGCTTTATAGAGCATTGTATGGATTATTTCCTGGAACGCACTGCAGTTTGCTTTGCTTTTGAAAACATATGTGATATATATTTACTACAGCAAAAAAATCTCATTGCTATTGATTTTTTAATAAATATTTAATGGTTACCAGTTAGAAGCTAAATTTAAATAACAGCACTAATATCATTAAATAAATGAAACAAATTGGAAGTGTGAGAAAAAAAAAAAGGAAAAAAAAAATAAAGCAGATGCCTCCTTAGAGCATTCTCAAACAAGAGCAGCAGGAAAGCAACCTGAAACCGTGCTACATGCTCCTAGGCTGAGTCACGTCTGCTCTCACAGTCCGGAGCAGGGAGGTGATTCTGCACAGACATCTAACAAAAAAGGTAGGTGCTGTGAGCAGCAGACTTGGCCTGGACTGGTTTCCAATGACTTTTCCCCACGCAAATCCCTTGACGTTTGAAAAGGGTGGCGCTTAATAGCTTTTGCTTCAGCAGAGGCACAAGTCACATCACCCTCCTCTTCCCGACTTCCTAATTGCATGCGACTTGGGTGATTCTAATAGTTCTTAAACCTGCACATCTCTATTGTATTGGAATGAAGTGCACTAGCAGTGCCTTAATTTGTTTTTACACACATTACCCCTGCCCAGGCTTGCCACAGGCCAGGGCTGCTCACACTGGCACTTTTTTTTCCAGCTGCCGACCTTCCTTACCTGCCGTTTGCTAATTCAGGGGCAGCTGATTGAAAACAGCATTAATACTCTCTGAGAACACTCTGTTTTGGGCTTCATGTACAAGCGCATGGGATTTTGGAGAAATAAATTATTGTGCAACTGACAGATACATACTAAAGAGAAGAATAAACTCAATGGTTCTCAGCCCGCTAACATCATCTAGCACTCAACTCTTGAACACATGGGCAGCATATCATTCTTCTGAACTCTGGACAGCTACCTATCATCTCACATTTTAAAACTGCTGAAAAAATTGCTGAAAAGCAAACAAATACAAGTTTCTCTACATTTTCTCTACTTATTCAGCCTGTACTTTATTTTTTTGCATGTTTGTATCTCTGGAACTGGTCTCCTTTGTGAAGCTCTTTAAAAGATGTACTGTCCACAAAGCCTGATGTAACAAGAAGATATTATTACATTATACCCTAAAAGGATACATTTTTCCAAAGGATAATGCCTAGCATTGATGGAGTGAGAATCCTACTTATTTAACCTGGGAAAAAAAGAAAATTTCAATTGGGGGTTTCAAGTAAAGCTGATACCACAGACAGCTCCATGCAGCTGCCCAGAGATGCATTAACCTCACCCAGGAACCACCTGTGCTGGTGTAAAGTCAAAACAAGCAGTAAAGTTGACCCAATTTGGGGAGATTAAAGCATAAATGTATTGCATACATCTATGCTATCTATATCTACACCTGAAAGGTGATGAGGATTAAGGCATAGTGTAAATTTAAGGGACAACAGCATATTCTAAAACAAATTCATACTGGGAAAACTCTGCACATGTGCCAGATACCACAGTCTTGACAGCGCTCCAGAGGAAGGGGCCCTTTACCACCAAACAGCACAGGGAATATCAAGACTACACCTAGGAAGAGACAAACTTGTTCTGGTAACAATATCTGTTCGGGGCAAAACACGTGGCAGCAGCACACAAATAATGAGGTTATCCATTTCTCAAGAAATCATGAGGTAAAAATGGAAGGAAAGAAAAAAAAGAAATAGGAAAATGCACCCACACTACCAAAACCAAACTCTGTTCTCTGCTTTTACCTGAACCTATCACAAAGCTGGCTTGATAACTAGGTGATCTACTGCAGGTTTTCTTGGAAACTTTTCAACTATCCAGGACTTGAACAAACAGTTACGCTTCCCAAAATGAAGAGACCTCACATCTCCTCTGTGCAAAGACATGTTTTCATCATACTGAAAGAGGCAACTTCTTTACAGTCAAGAGATGGGAATTCACAGGAACCCGTTTGCTGCTCTTCAGAGTCAAGCTAGTGTTTAATTCCTACTACTGGAGCTTGAAGAAAGCACAGACAGAGTTACCAAGAAGTCTCTCAAGTTTCTGTTTTAAGGCTAGATGAGTACCCAGGAGAGCACACGTGCTTATAAAGAGCATCGCAAAATGTCCAAAGGCCAAGCTGAGGCCTGGGAAAGTAGGTACAAATTCTCACACAGCTGCACACATGAATGTTCCTAAATCTGAGTACTTTTTAGAAAATTTTACACAGTCTTTGGCATATATCAGCCTTCTGTACCACTGACCAATACAGCCCTCAGAGGGAGGGAACAGAAGGTCGCTTGAAAAAAAGCAGGACACCATCACTGTGTTCAGACGGAATTTGGTTTTCTTGGATGCTGAAAGAAATGCCAGGGAAACAGAGCTAAAAAGGAGCTAAGAAGGTGGCTCTGGCCTACCATGGAAGGTCCCAGCAACAGATCTTTAGGGTATCTGCTATGTTGCTGTTTTTGAAGTAGAAAGAAACAAAGGGGATATATAAACTATTCCTCACTGGAAATTTAGGGCAAGTACACCCTGAAACTGAGCTGTTGCTTTTGTTCACTAGCATATGCAGATGTTTATCCCCTCCACACCGGACCCGAGAGCATTTTGGCCCTAAAATCGACCTCCAGAGAGCTACAGGTGTCTCCTGGTTGCTAAGGGCATTGGGGAACGTGAGCAGGAGCCTCAGCGTCGCTGCGCGGTGCCCAGCGATGCACCTGAGGGGAGGTTGAGAGCTCTGCGACTTCTCCGAGCAGGGAGCGGGCAGAGCAACGGCAAGCTGAAAAGCCAAGTTTGATGCACATGGAGTTCACCACTCGCTCTGCCCCATCATACACGTGGAATCAGATGAGTAATGGAACATAAACCCCAAAACTGGAAAGCACAGTCAAAAATAACACGTGCGGAGAAAGCAAGAGTCAGTTAAAGAAAAGGAGGCTCTCGTTCGCAGAAGCTTTTTCAAGTAACCTATCCGGGCACAAGTGAGGGGGAAGAATCACCACCAGCCTTTTCCGGGAAGAGCGTCTCCTATTCTATGACACGTGCCCTGTTCCCTGCGTTTCGCTGGGGGCAGGTGACCCTGGCTGCGCTGCTGGTGGGAGCTGCTGCCAGCACTGCTCTGCCTGTGAGCGATTACAGCTCTGCGAAGCCACGGGCCGGCACGGCGGTGCCCACACGAGCCCATAATGCAGCGCTGGCTCCGGACCAAGGGCACATCTTGCTGGGCAGCATGGCTGGGGGTTCGTCCACGTGCAGGCTTGGGAACACTTGGCCGCGCGCAAAGAGTGCAAGCTCTGTGGTCACTCTGAGGTGACCGCATCGGGGTTCAGGATGGCATGGGACAGGAAACAAGCTGCGCTGGCATTAAGGTACAGCTACATCTGGCTGTGTGTGGGGCTGCAAAAATTAACGTCAAACAGAAAGCCCAAGAAAAGTAGGCATTGTTGTAAACCTCTAAACCTCCTACAGAGACACGGATTCCCCAAGGAGGTTCACGCACTGGGCTTACTGAGGAAAAAGCAGAAGGCGGCTACGTTTCTTCCTCCTGGCTGGGATAAATGCCTCTCCTCCAAGGCGCCCTTGCAGCACTGGTAGGAATGAGCATGTGTCACCCTCCTCTTTCAGGAAGGCACAAAATCAGCACAGGTAGCTGCATTTCCACTACAAAACGCAGTCCCACAAAGCACACTTAGCTGGAGAAGTAGCCAGAGCCTGCGTCCCATGGAATGGAAAGCAAGGCCTTGATCCGCTATCCCAGGAGAAAGTGCCCATGGATTTCAACAGAAGCTACATCCTCCCCTGGATCTGATGGTGGGAAAGATAAGAGCAGCTCTGTAACAGAGTGCTACTCATCCAGCTGCCCCCAATACACCGCACCGAGGAAGATGAGCACTACAAGTTTGTATTTTTCCCCACTCCTGAGAACAAACTCGAGCTCCAGCAGGAAACCTCTGAACACGGGTGGCCTATGAAGCAGGTAGGAGCCCCCCGTGCTGCGAGAGGGTGGGTGCCCGAGCACGTTAACCCAACCTGACGGCCCACGGAAAGCGCAGCGGCTCTGCAGGACAGGGACATGCGGAGCCCGGGCACGCGGCCGCCTCGCAGCACAATTCCATGGGCACCAATAAAAGCGGATGTAATGGGATTAGCCGATCGCGGCACTCCACCCTCATTATAACACTCACCAAGGAAGAGGAATGTTGCTGCACACAAGCACTCGCTTCCACAGGGAATGCCTGACAGATACTGACAGAAGATATGAAAAATGCACGGGAGGCCCTTTCCCCAGCAGGGTGTGAGCTACAGCGGTAGTTACGCAACTACCAACTAGTTTCTGGAGCTGCTCGGTGGCTGTCATTATTATTATTTATTTTAATTGTAATGATGTGAATAATCTAACCTGGAGTAGATGATGTTACAGCAATCCACAGCATTTCACTTCTAGGTAACTATTTTAAATCTGTGTAACACTGTTCTGCAAGGCTTCTGTTCTATCCAGCACATGGCTAAAAATCTAGACTTCTGTATAAAGCCTGATCATTTCTTTTTCTTTTCCTTAAACTTCCGTGAATCTTTACCAATTGGCTCCATCTTCCATCTGTGCTATTCCACCCAGCAGTTCTTAGAGAGCCCAAGGTTAAAATACTGGAGTGAAGTCAATGCTTCTGGAAGCGTGCACGAGAGCAAGCCCAGCTCACTTCTCCCAGCTCCCCGTCACACTTTACTGAGCTCAGCCCTTATGTCCGAATTCATGGGGGCATCTTCACCGCCCCTCAGCCTGTGAACCCACAGCTTCAGTCAAGAAGGACCCCAGCACAAAGCCTAGACTCACAGCCCAGGCAGTAGCTTCTGGTGATGATGGGGCCCGTTTGCTGCGTAGCTGAGGCATGAAACACACTCTAATTTTACACAGCTTCACTCCAGCAGACAGAGCACACGGTTATGCTCCCTTCTCCCCACAGATGTGCTGCTGATACAGCTGTGCTGCATGAAACATTTTGCTCAGGGCAACACAACTGTGACAAACAGATCTTCTGTGACAGTTTCCAGATGAGAAATTAGATCAACCAAGGAGGACTTGGGGTTTTGAAATTACCAAAGAAGAAGAATAAAAGAAAGATGCATTGGATAGCTCAGAGTAGTATCCTGGTCACTGGGAATACAGTATTAGTTGCCTCATAAAAAGGCCTCACACAAGTTCTCTGTAACAGATTCTGACCTTAAATATTGCTACTGAAATCACTCACACTTAACACTATTGTCCCCACAGACATCTTGTCAGATGGCACGCTCATTCCCCAGCACACCAAAAATTAGATTGCCTCATTATTTTCAGCAACTGTATCAGTTGACAATGCTTATTTTCTTAATAAATTATTGCTCATAAGTTAGCAACACTTCTAAGTGATTGCAAACGCATCTTGAAAGCGCACCACAGTTTTAATCACCTTCCAAAATCAGATGTTGGGTTTGATATTTATGATTGTTCTGACTCCATTTTGTTTAAGGGCTCCCTTTGTCTCTCAAAGCAGAGATAAGGAAGTTATCTAGGACACCCACTGCAATACCTTTTAAGTCTCTAATTTAAGAGGAAATTTCCTCTGTCAGATGCTAATAGCTGCTGTCGTTATTTTCCATATAGCACCAGGCAAGTGGTCTCGGAGAAATATCCTTCATCCCACAAAAAGCAGTCACCAGGTCAACTAATCAAACGAGTGTGCCCCTGCAGTTTCTAAAGGAGACATTCTTCTAAGTTTTTTTTTCTCCCCATCGATTAAAACAATCTCTCCAACAACTCTAGAGTAAGAGCTCAGCAGGGTATTATGAAGTGGCAGTGGGGAATTGTTTCTTTTAAAAACCTATTTTACATGGATTCCTCATCATCTTTCCATTAGCACAGCAGCTCTTACTCCAAGACTCCAGACCACTTCAGGCCAATTCCAACATTAACTGAAGGCAACAAGACTGGAATTCAGTGGGCTCTAGAGGAGGACTTGAGGCCATGCATCGAACTTTCCAGCACTAATACACACTTGACTCAAAGTCTGAGCAAGTCTTTGACGTCCAGCTCTGGATATCAGTTTTCCTAGAGTTAAAAAAACTCTGGATACAGATATATCCAGATATAGCCCTAATCTGTCTCTCATTACAGAGATAAGTGAGATCAATCTACCTATTCAAATTTGACTATTTACAGCTATTTTAAATCTCTATTTACATAAGACTACAATAAAGTATTTCAGAACAGCGCACTTGCCAACATACATACACTATTCCGCTAAAGGCAGACGCATCCCGTAAGGTGTATGTAAGATCATTAGTTAGCTATGACAGGCGATTTACTGTGATTTATCTTTCAGGATCATCTCATTCACAAGGAAAATTGAGTGTCAGCCCCATCCATAATCTATACATGCAATTTAGATACTTGAGAATGCTAATAGGTTAGAGGATGCAGCACACGTCTCTCCCGCATGAGCCAAAATATTTAACCTCAAACCTTTTGGAACAGAAGCCGAAAACATTGGTAGCCCAGCCAGAACGCCGACTAACATGGAATTGCCAGGGGCTAATGAACATAGAAAACTCTTTGCCTAGCACATAGTTTTACTGTTGCTGGGAGAGCCGTCGTTTCAGCACAGGTCCAAGAAATTTGCTTCTTATGGTTTTGCCTCTGTTTGAGCCAGACACAATTAAAACTAAATTAAGAGCTGTGGTTCAGAATGATTCGATGGAACGCAAGAACAAAGGTCAAAACTTTGCTCTGTAGCCTGCAGGTGCCTACGTTGAGAGCACACAACAAAACAGGGCCCTTGATCCTCCGAGGACAACCCTGGGAGCGAAACGTTTGGGGTCTCTTGTATTCACCGCCTTATGTACCACTTGGTCCAGTAGTAAAGCTGCCCAGGTGGGTGATGTGCCTTGGGTTTCACTAGAAGGACATCAGTCTCTCCAGGGACTCCACTAGATAACTACGCCTAAATCTACACCTAAATACAGCACGGCCATTTCTTCTGCTCACAGTGAATCACTGCTTCGAGGGCCTCCTCACAGCACCGCAGCAAGACTGAACGTGGATCAACCCAACGACAGCAAACAAATTCACACAAAATACTTTGTGCAGCTATTTCTTCTTAGTCTTCCCCCCCCCACCTCAAAAACAAAAAATGTGTCTTTGAAAATCCTTCCTCTACCCAGCAAAACAGGTGGCAAGCTCTAAGGCACAGCCCACTGATTTAGTCTGTGCATGCGAGATGGAAGTTTTGGCCAAAAAACATGAGTGAACCAAGGCAGCAACTGCCACCAGAACTGACAACCTGTAATCAATACCTTCCGTGCTTAACGCAGGGCAAACCGCCTCTCCTCAAGACGCTGCTCTGATGCTTGCTAAGAATAAAGAACTTGCAACAAATTTAAGAAGCTTCAGTTTTGGCTTCAGAATGCTAGACAGAGTCCATAACTTGTCAACAGGAGCAGAGCCTTAACAGAGAGCACCAGTGATGAAAGGAGTGAAGACACCTGCGAGATACCACATTTAAAAGAAAAATAAAAATGTTCACTGAAGCTGTAGTTACATGTGTGTTGCAAGAGCTAACGAAGCTTAAAAATCGTTGAAAATGTTAACGCGGTGAACACCAAAATATTGAACGTGTTAAAGTATTTTTTGCATGACTTCATCCTAGATCTTTTATTCTCCAATTTTACTCTGGTTTTTAGTCTAGATTATAAAGAAGATTTAAAGTGAGAAGTTTTTTTTCCCCTTCCAATGAAGCCTTCCCATTAATAAAAAAGGAAACAAAGAAAATGAAGAAAGTGAGTAGTAAAACTTTTACAACATAATAAAATATATCAGAATCCCAGTGCAGCAGGATTGGAATTGTCTAAAGATGCTGAATTATGATAGGTTGTCATATAAAGTTCAGTCCAGAGTATTAGCAATCATATTCTCTAGCAACATGTATATAATTGGAGATCTTCATAATAACCCTCAGTTTTAAAGGCTCATAAAATCTGCGTTTTACTCATAATTTGCAGGAGAAAGGAAGAAATTCTTAAAGGAAAGTAACATCTTTTTCCTCAGCAAGAAAGACCAAAGGCAATACAGGGAGTATTTTAAAGCAAGCTACCCTAAAAAGCTTGCTAATTCCTTCAGAGTATGTAGTGGGGAAATTATACAAACATTTCTTCTAAAAAGATAAATATTTATCTACAGTTCACACACTAAAAGACAGTTAATACCCACACAGCAGAAGAGCTCTCTTAAAGTATATTGGAATCAAAGCATTTTGAAAGTAAGTATAGAGGTTATACATGATATAACAATGTAACCAACAGTAAAAGAAGCTTTGGCACTCTTTGTTGAAAAGAAAAAAAAAAAAAAAGAAAAAACAGTAAAATAGGAAGGATGTTGGTTTTATGAAATGCATGTAAACTACATTATGCACTGCCACCTCCAAAAAAGAGCATGAAAGATAATTATAAAAATAATATGAGCACTTGACACTCTCTGTAAACTCCCAATCTCTCTACATTTTCTCATTTTCTCCCTTGACATTCTAAAACAAAATCCTTTCAGTTCGTTAAAGAGTCAACACCAAGTGCCATAAATTTCCAGTAATCCTGGCCATCTTTTGAACTTGCCAAGGCAAAGCTAAAGTAATGAATACGATGCTGAAGTTTCTATATGGAATAAAAAAAAAAATACCACCTGCCATCAAGCCCAGATTTTTTAAAATGATATTTTTGCCAGAGTAAAGCCTTTTTCTAAATAAAGCATGTTTGTTTTTAAATAGAGCTATTGTAAGCTGGTTTTGGAAGAACCAAAAATAACAATAGTAATAATCGTTTCCCTTTGGATTTCAAAACCTGTTGAAACAAAACCAGGACAAGCAAAGCCTGGTGTTCTCCTACCTGGAACAGGTAAAGACCAGCTCTCAAATGCCACCTGGGGATAGTTCAGACTAGCAATCCCATTCATGTTCAGATGAGACACCAGCATGAACAAGACCGAGTCTGCCCCATCCTCTTCTCTTATTAGCAAAGACTAGAGCAGTGGCGAGGACCTAGCAAGCCGAGGACCCGAGCGAGCCGAAGGGGCTCCTGGAGAGCACGTTTAAAAGGAGACTTACTGCTCGCCATGTGACTGGGTGAGGTATGCTGCCCATTGGGTGTACTTGAGGTGAGGTCGATAGCCATGCCCAAGTGCTCCCTGTCGGGGGAAAACTCGTTGTCACCTGTGGGCACAAAGCACGGCACCCGTGAGTTTCCATGCCCTCCGTGTGCAGGGCGACCGCATAATCGAGAACCGCCACCCACATGCTCCCCCCTTTGCCCCTGCCCACCCGTCCTGCACTAGAGGAGTTTCCCAAAAGCTGCAAAAACTGGGTTTGCAGGGGCCACAAGTTCATATGCGACTGGTGGACTTTTAAGGGTCCCCTTAAATCTACTCAAATCACTCATATACCCACACTTTTGAAAATTCTGCCCCAGCTGCTGTTATCAGCAGAAGTTAGTATTTACTCTCCCATTTGCAAGCACGGAGAATCAGGACTGGGCAAGGAAAGACTAAAGGGGTGTTTTTCAGTACAGACCTTCCCCCTCAAAGCTTTCACTTAACTGACAGCTGAACAATACACTTAAACAAACCAAGATCTTTTTCCCTGACGCAGAAAATGGGAGAAACGCAGTGAAAATATGTAAAGCTTTTGGCTGCATTTTGAATTTCTGAAAATGAACCCTGTCTTTTGCAAAGTTCATTCATCCTTAGCAAATACTGGAATATATGCATTTGCACCCTCGCGCCCAGACACACTCATTTTCAGTCACGCACAAAGTTTACGTTCAAACGCGATTAATTCAGTGCCATCTTAAAGCAAAGATCATACACCAGGAAGCTAAAGTTTCAGGCTGCATTATGCAGGGATAGTGGGAAAAGGGAAAGTAATTCAGAATAATTAAATAAAATGACTACTTACATGTTATATATCCATCAGCAGCCTCTGCTTCCATAGTCAAAGTGCAGTGCTGCAAGGCAGAAAAGTACACCCTCAACGACGCCTGTCAGTACCAACCATTAAATGATTAAACTTACTTAAAGCCCTAAGTAGTCACCTATTTTACTGCTGTTGCAACCACTGCCTAGAGAAACACCCAAGGGTGCTGCTGCTGCATGCGCTCGTTTGCAAATCACCCGACTCCTTCTGCAAATTACCTGAGCGCAGAAATTCATCCACCGCCTGCACAGGCTGCCCTGGGATCATCCCTGTCTGCGTACACCCTTGTGGCTCCCCACTCACATTTTTACCTGATTTATTGTATTTTATTTTTTCCCCTGAGCTCCTGCTTGCTTTGTTGGAGCCAGGGTTGCAGCGTTTTATCAATTATCAGTTCTCACAGCCAGGACAGACTTTAGGAGATGGAGACTATTAACAATTGCTCTTTTCACAGGGAGACTCCATCCTGCTCAGAGCAAAATAAACCCCCAACCAGTGTCCACCCTCCCTCAACAGCCCTATTCCAGCTCCCTGCCTGTCTCACAACCCGGCTCCGCCACCGGCACACACGGACACACACCTGTACCCACACCTGGGCACCCGAACCTCCCTCGTCAGCCCCAGCACGGGGCTCGCGGGCGCTCCTGCGCTCCCAGACCACGCGTTTTGTGGCACAAGGCAATCTTAAAAGTTTCTGGAAACACTTTGCTGACACAGAACAAGCTATTACTTTCCAGAAACCCAAGTAACTGTATAGAATGACACCCCCTAGCTATCATTTGATATATATTGAAAAAAAAAGAAAAAAAAAAGAGAGAAAGCAAGATCAATAATCATAACTATGTTCTTTTAAGTGGAAAAGTTAAGGAACTGACATGACCAGAGGAGAATTTTATTTCCTCTCTCCCTCCACAGCCTCTTTTTTTTTGCCTTTAGTTTCAAAACTCTCACTGCACCAGGCAGCTAAATTATTCACAATGAGCCATTTCTGTATTGATCGCCAAGTATATTTAGCCCTAGCTCCTGGAATTTCTCCATTACTTACTGGAAAACAGGCAGCTTCACTTCTTGTCTCCAAAACCACTTCCCTCCCCCTCCCTTAACCCGCTTTCCTCCCCCTTCCCGCCTGCTCTCCCCCAATAAATAAATACTTTTCTCTCTGTTCATCTTTGGTATAAAGCAGATCAAATTCCCAAGGCATTCAGCACATAACACTTAAATTTCAACCTGCCCGGCCGCTATCAGACTCTCCTCAATTACTGATTTTTCACACAGCTTTTTTTTTTTCCAAGAAACATCAAAAAAAAAGAAAAAAAAAAGAAAAAAAAAGTTTTCAAAACAGGCAAGCAGCTTCCTCAAGCCCTTCAAAATTACCTTCTGTTCCCCCTAGTCCAGGTAGGCAGGCACACACTGAGGGAAAGAAAGAACCATCAGAAGCAACAGGGAAAGCTCATCCCAGCCAATGGAGTGGAAGGAAGAGAGGGGAGGAAGGGAGGAGGAAGGCAGAGGAAGGCAAGAAAGAAACACAGAAACATCCATGACCGAAATTAAAACACGGCTGCGTTTTTATTACTTTTATTTCTTAAGAGTGGGGAGGAGGAGAGGAGCGGGGAGGAAAGAATAAAAAAATAAAGAAAAAGTTTGGTCACCATTTTTTAGGCTGTGATGGCAAATCCCAGCTGCTTTCCACAACGAATGGAGGAGTTTGGGGGGTTTGTTGCCTTTTTTTTTTTTTTTTTTTTTTTTCGCTCGTGCTGCAGATGCAGCGAGACGTGGAAAGTTTAAATGAAAAAAAAAAAAAGAAAAAAGGAAGAAGAAGAAAAGAGGAAAAATGTGGATAAGGGAGAGGGGGAGCGCAGCCCCCGGCACTTACAGGTGGGGCATGCGGCGAGGGCAGCCGGCAGCGCCGGGATGAGCCGGCCGGCCGGGAAAGTCGCTGGGAATGGCAGATACTTTCAAGGAAGATGAAGAACAAAAAGAGAGAGGAGAGGGAGGGAGGGAGGAAGGGAGGGAGGAAGGCAGGTCAGCCGGTGCTACAGCAATGCGATTAAGCAGCAGCAGAGAGAGAGAGAGAGAAAAACTTGATCCACCGGTTCCTTACGAATCGGCGAGGAAGCCGGAGCACGGGAGGAGGAGAGGGGCAAAATAAATAAATAAACGAGGAGGAGCGGGCGGCGGCGGGGACAGCGCCGAAACGCGACGCGCACACTCACACGGCGGGCAGGGAAGCTGCAGGCCAACTTCCCGGGAGCGCTGCCTTGGGCCCGGCCGCCGCGCGGCTCCTCGCCCCATCCCTGCCTCTCCCCGCCCCGCGCGGGACCTGTCAAAGTAACTCAAGTCCGGCCTCGGGCTCGGTTTTTTTTTCCCCTCTTATTTTGCTTTTAAGGGTGGAGGGGGGGGTCTTTTCTCGCCGTCGCTGTCGCCCTCGTCGCAGCCCCCCCGCCCGCCCGCAGGTGGCGGCGGCGGCG
>JAWLRI010000801.1:1821181-1846368 GCA_034781795.1 Crypturellus tataupa | reverse complement strand
CTCAACCTTGACTTTCCCAATCCAGGGACCAACTGCTTTGACTTGCCCTCACATATATACACTCCAGAGATGTCAACTGTGTTATGTTTTCTCATCATATAAGCAAGAGAAATTGTGAATCTGAGTTAATAAGCCAAACCCGCTTGGGTCATGGATACATTTGGAAATCACAGGGAAGGAGCTGAAGAGCCAGGCACATCAGGCCTATCAACAGGGTCACCGGCTTCAGCAGTTATTAGCAAATGCCTCGATGCACCTGTCCCTCCCGGAATATTATTAAAAGGTGACTAAGGTGCTATACGCACGGCTGACAGCTACACATCATTTATTGGTTTTCCCTGCCTGAAGCTTACCCTTGATTTCAGGCATATAAAATGCATTATATGAGAATGAATCAGCAGTAAGTGTTTCTGCATTTTAACTTAGAAAACCAAGTGTTTAGTACAGAATCCTGGGATTTTCAGTATTTGCCTTAGGGTTATGACACAAATATGGGTAAGTCCCCACCTCAGTCTGTGCCCACACAAGTGATGTGCTTTGTCTCTAACCCCACCTTGGTTACCTTCCACAATTTCATTTTTCAATGCAACTCAAAAAAAAAAAAAAAAAAAAAAAAAAAAAAAAAAAAAAAAACACATACACAGAACAACAAAACCCCCAAATCCACCCCTCAGCCCATTGTCCTGACGGGTATTTGAAGAGAGGGTGAAGAGAGGGATGCCATCCCCCATGTTACCGGGTTATTCAGTTCCCAGGTGTGTGCTGAGCATATTTATCAGTGTACAGCCCCAATCTTAATAAGAGTTGACTTTTTAGGAGGGGATAGCACATCCCCTCTACTGCATCATTATGGCACAAACTGTGAGGTTCAGTTTGTGTCCTTCCACCTGCCTTTGTCTTCTCATATTAAGACTGAGCAACATCAACCTTTCTTACCTAGGAACACACAGTTTCCAGGCATTTTTAAACCTCATGTGAATTTGCACCAACATTTTTGAAGGGTGAGGTCTCCTGACATGCCAGAGAGGACAGACACTCCGCAGACGGCTCCAAAGCCATTTAGGCAAAATATTTCCCCAGGTTCATATACAGATTAAAACAATATGATAACATTTATACTGCTGGGTAACAACTAATCACAGGGTCCATATGTTACTGTACATTTAAATATTTCTACTTGTGGGCTGAGGGTTTGATACAAAATGAGAGAAACTTCAGGACACTGAAAGCCTGAGGAAGGTCATGGGCTAACAGCCTTGTGACTCCCCATGCCTTCAGGGAGATGCCTCCAGATATAAGCAGAAATCTGGACATCCAGGCTAGACATGCAATCCACACACCTTTCAAGTGATGTGAGTTCGGGGAGGAAATACCAAAAGTCAGTTCTAACAACATTTTCAATGCAAACCACTTTCTAGGGTCATAATCAACCTTTCTGTGATTTCACCAACCATGTTTCTGTTGCAAGATGTTTGCCTGTTTTTTCCTCTTCTGGTAACTATTAGTAAGAATTGAAGATGTTTCCCCCCAGCCCCCATCATTCAACCTTCCTCTCAGCTGCAAAACATTCTTTACTTTTCCAACATTTTGTTCCCAATCAAACTAAGCCCTTAAACCAATAACTATTTAAAATCAGCCCAGAAGGCCTGAATATTTTACAACCTGCAAACCTTAGAAGAAGTGATAGATGGATAAGCACCAAAGAGACAACAGAAGAGTCAGAAAGAATTGGTTTCTGGTGATGTAATGATTGGTGCTGCAACATGGACATTAACATAAGAGAGATCAAGTGAAATGTGCTTATCCCAAACTGAATTAATGGACATGTAAAAAAAATCCACAGAAAGTTTCCAGCCTTTAAACGCCTCTTGAGTTTTGGATTTTTAAAAGCGTTTAAAAGATCCACTGATCAAAGGGCTTTCTGGAATTGCAGCTCGCTGCCTACCTTCTCATAAATAATGAACGCCCCGCACCGAGGCGCAGGGAGCGTGTGGCTGTACTATTTATTGCTTTCCTCTGGGGAGCCATTTATCTCAAGACTACTACAGTTTATTTTCTCAAACGTGTCTGATTGTAACATTTGCAAATGTGTATTTCAAAAGTTGGCTCTGACAATTTATGCACTCACACTTCCAGATCACACGTTATTTTAAGGCTTTCCTTTTTCATAAGGATGTTTCCTTTTCTGGGGGGCTTAAAAAGGGGGTGAAACCCACCTGAGGAACACCTCAAGTGCAACCAGTGTAGATCAAGTCTAAGATGGACCTCACATTGCTCTACATATCAACCTTACTGCTTTTGGGCCACCACCTAGATCACACACACTAGGGCAAAAAAACGTAGTGTTTATTATAAGTTATTACTCAGTATCATTAGTCTGAAAAAATGGAAGAAAAATTGCTATGCAGGTATACAGGAGCTGCAGACCTGTCCCTTATAACTTACCTCAACAGAATAAAAAGTTAATTCTACAGGAGTATTTTCCATCAAAGACCTATATATATTTTTTTCCTCTTTAGTTTCTGCTAGTCAAATTTTAAAAACATCCATCCTAAACTTATGTTTTCTAGCTTTGGAAATGTATTACTGGATTTCAGTTTTTCATCTTTCTCATGGAAAAAAATTAGCAGGCTTAAGAGAGAGCAGATTATTTTGATGTCAACTTAGTAGCGCCTTATTCAGAATTTTTGTTGAAAAAAGATGACAACTTTTCAGCTAGTTTTGATCTATATTCTCTTTAAACCCATAGCTGCAGGCAAGGCGGCAGACTGAACAGAGCACCGAAACGGGGAGCATTCACAGCACAGGCTCTGGGAAGGGAGGACACATGGAAAATAATTAAGGATTAATAGTGTTTCCTTCTTCTAGTAACGCGCCTTGCCCCGAGTTAGCAGAACTTGATATTCTGGTGCTTTCTTGCCGCAGTGCTCGGCAAGAGGAACCAAGTGACAACTGTCACCAGGATTAGGGTGTCCAAGGGGAGCGGTGTAAAAGGCACCAGGTCTCTCATCCCCAAGATCTCTCTCCCTCTCCATCTCTGAGGTCTCAGCCCGCTCCATCCTCCATTCCTTCCCTTCTCCCATACATTAGTCCACCATAAAGCCTCTCCTGCCAGATTTTTTTTTTATTATTCCTACAGCATTGAGTTTCATTAAATGTTTATGATCCTATTACCAGATACAGTTTTAGATTACTGCAATAAAAGGCAGTTGATAAAACTTCATTATCTGTGGTGTCAGAGGAAGAATAAAACCTCATACCTCCAAGTTTGTCTGTAATGGTTGTTGCAATCACTAAGAAAAGTTTTCTAGCACCAGTGTCTTGCAAGTGCCATGATTAAAGCAACTCTCTGGTCCAAGACTGGGCTGCCTGAATTAACTGGTGCTTCCCTGTGCTGCAGGTTGCAGCAGTTGCAAATATTTAGGTGTTATCAGTATCAGCTAGAAGGATCCATTAAAAAAAGTAGCCAAGCAGCAACAGATTTGGGCTTGGGTGGACACAGTGTCCCCTGCCTCCCTTGCACAACTTAGCACACCCCATTGGGAACACAGCAAAGTCAGGGAGAAGTTTTCTGTTGACTTCAAAGGATTTAAGGGGAGCCTCGCCGAGGCAGCCTCCGATTCCCCCAGTCTTCCTTCCCCTTGTGCCAGCCCAGAGTTTTATTACCACAAGAGTTAATAAAACAGGAGGGTCTTAACCCCGCTGCAGCCTGAGCCCTTCCCACAGCAGGGAGGAGATGCGGATCAACGCGCAGCAGTCATGCCGGTGCAGCCGATTCCTTGTGGAACAGCATTAAAAACCTGGAATCACCAGGAGAGCCCCCGCCACCACTGCGCACGTTTGCAGCTTGCTGCCAGCACGTTGCAACTGCTCTGCAGGACGCTGCTCCCTTGCACTGCAGCTGCTCGCGACAGCTTGGGTCTGGCGAGGAGAGGATTAAAAGCATCTTCTGAGGATGATGAACCACCTGCACCCAGGGCTGCACTACCTGCTCCCAAGCTCTATGGCCTCCCAACACTACAAGGGACAGTATTCTCAGGGGGAAAAAACACTATTTCTTTGTCCTTTTTAATTATAGGGTACACCATGCACGGGGAAGAGATACAGAGGAGAAATTCTATCTGAATCCCATCAGCTCCACATTTCTCCTCATATGCAAGTTTGAAGCAGAAGAGTTATCCCCCCATTACAAGCACTGCCCTCTAGAAAGCAAAAAAGTTGCCTTAGGTACAGGCAAAGCAGCACCAAGTAGTGCAGCAGCCAGGTCCTCCCGCAGGGAAGGGTTAAGCCAGGTCCTCTCTCTTCAAAACAGGCCGAGCCCTCGTTCGGGAGCACCAAACTCCTGTTGGGTACCCGGCGTGCCAGCAGGCGCTTCAACGACTGCACTTTGTTGTAACGCTACCAGATATTTTAAAGAGCACAGCATTCGAACAGAAGCTGCGGCCATCTGTGCTTCCCCAATTAGCAATGCAAGCAAATATGTATTTTACAGTAACATCAATAAAACCCAACACGCAAGTGATGCATCTTTGGTTTTCAGAGACATAAATTAGGGAGGCAGGCAGCCTCGAAGCCGTGGAATCCCCTCGCAGAGAGAGCCTGGGCTTTGTAACCAAAAGCACAATCCGCACTGGGATGCCACGGCACGCGTTTTATTGTGCGCAACCTAGTGAACTAAGTAATTTTTAATATATCCTGCTCTCTTCTTTTGGAAATATAGCCTCACCTTGAGACTGGGCACTATACTTTGGTTTACAGAAAAAAATAATGCCACTTAACCCCAACGTAGAGTGGGAACAAGCCCAAACCAAGTCGCACACAGTGCCGTGCTGCTGCCTGCTCCCCTGTTCCTAAGGAGCTTTTGTGGTGCGGGACTCGTAGAGTAGCAACATGGCAGTGTCCCCAGGGTCCTTCTACCTCCTTTGGGCGTGGAGGCACCATCGTGGTGCCCGAAACCAATGCAAGAATTTAGGAGCCCCCCAGGAGGGTGTTGTGCACAGCGACGGCGCTGGATTAGCTGTGATGCTGCAGGAGAGCATGGGGCAAGAGAGCACCTTGGTGGCCGGGCACCTCACTGACACTCGATCCTGCAGCAGCACCCAGCTCGCAAAGGCCATGGGGACGTTCAAGCAGCCAAGCAGGATACACGGTGGCTGCCGCTGGGAAGACGCGAGCCTGCGCTGTGCTTATTTCGCACCGAGGGGCTCGTGCTTGGTGACAGGCTGCCAGTGCCCGTCTGCAGCTTGACTGCGTTGTCCTCGCTGCCTCACGCTCGTGTGACAGGACGTGGGCACGCTGGGCAGGGAGCGGAGCCGCGCGCTTCCCGACAGCCCGCAGGGAAGGCCTGGAGCAGCCCTGCCGGCAGCGCTGTCCCCAGACCCACCGCAAGAGCCACAGAGGCTCCCGACCCCTCTGCCTCCAGCTTCCTGCATCCCTTGTTCCCAGCAAGGAGCATAGCAAACGTTTATTTCCCATCTCAGGGGATATTTGCCCACTAGCCTTCTCACCTCCGCAGCTGCCAAAGCAGGTTGACCTGCTGCCTGGGAGCATCACTGTTAAACCCAGTGGTTGCTCCCTAGCTCAGTCTCTCCCCTAAGCGGCATTTCACACTGCAGGTGCACAAGGAGTTAGTACTTCTAAGAGTGGGCAGGTAGAAATTGCCCGCTATGATCTAAGCAGGCATTTAAGTTCTGCCAAAGTCACGTGTGTTCCCCCGTTAGGCTCTGGCACCCATCTGGTCAGCCTAGAGCTGACCACGCACTAAAGACTGGGATGCCCACACAAGGACTCAACTTTGGTGGAGATTTTTAAATTAGCACAGCCCTTGCAATAAGCTCAGAAGTACAAACACGTGCGCACACACCAAACTGATTAGCACATTTCAGTAACAAAACAATCAAACAAACAATCCTTCACAGGCTCTTTTTATGCAAGTTGGAAGAAAAATAAATGTTTTCGTGTCTTTTTTTCTTTTTAAATTGTACAATAGGCGTGACTAAGTTTAAAGAAAAAAGATCATCCAATGTTAAAAACAAGCACACAACCATGTCCAGAGTCCTGGACCAATAAGGACCAATAAGGAACAGGGCAAGAGCTTAGGGAGAAGCCCAGGGGCATCAGCCCTGTGCTCTGCAGAGAAGCCATCCCCATCCACAGCCATTTCAGCCTGTTCATCCACATGGTTGGTGGCACCGCAGCAGGTCAACAGCCTGCCCATAGGGGCACCCAGTGGGTGCTCGAGGTGTCACATGGGTCCAGAGGAAGCCAGAACCTCACACCCAGCAGGGCAGATACAGGAGAACAGGGGCCACCATCACCCTGTGGCAAGAGGGTCCATGGAGAACAGGGTCCTTGATGGCCCCAGCATGCTGCAGAGACTCTAGGGTTACTTATTTTGGTGTTTTTCACCTCTCCTGCCAATGCTAGCAGCCTCCCCACTGCCTAAGATGCACACTGCAATCAGATGGCAAAAGAGGAGAACCAGAAGTTGTGCCAAGGCACCAGCAGGGAAAATATGTATATATATAAATATATATGGCACCCACATGAAGTTGCCCTTTTTTTGCATGGATTCCAATGGAAAGTCAGCTGCCTTGGCAGCAGCACCCAACCACCCCAAAGCAGAGGGGGGGTGGCCACTTCCCATTCAAAAACAGGCTCACCGCAAGGCGAGGAAAAGCCTCTCTTTCAAGGGGCATGAGGAGCACACCATGCAGGCAAGGTGGCCTCAAGGGCTTGGTACGTGCCATCAGTGTCACAAGAAAGAACAGGATCCAGCCCAGACTGCATCAGGAGGTGACACCCTTGAGTCTCCTTCCCCACCAAGCCGAAGCTTTCGCAGCAGCTCAGCGAAGGGAAGACAAGCTGATTGTTCAACCACGGCAAACACACAGTCAAAGCCTTAACCAAATCTTCTGGGCAAGGCCGCCTCAGGAGAGGCAAGATGTCCAGCTGCACCCCACACTCCTCAAAAACTCCCCCAGAGAGAATACCAGAAAACCTGAAGACACCTGAGATGGGTCTACTGGACTGCACACAAAATGCTTGGAAGAAAACCACCTGTTCCAAACAGGAAAACACCAAAGATGCAAAAAACTCCAAAAAAATAAACACAACAGAGCTTACCCTTCAGCTTCACTATCACAAAAGGACAAGAACCTCCCATCTCTCCCTCTTCAAGGCAGGAGGCACCTACCTAGGAGGCTTTTAAACCCCTAATGGCTTCTCCCTTAACAGGCTGCAGGTTTCGGGGTTGCAAGTGATGGTAAGTGAAAGCGGTTGAAGTGATTGCTTTCAGGGGTGGCCAGACCTTTAAGTCACTGGATAGCCAGACTTCTTGTCAATACCCCAATGATTTCATAGTTTTTGAGATAGGCAGATTTTTAGCTCTCATGGTTATGGGAAAAACCTGATTCAGCTGCACATCTGCAACAGGCCCAAAAACCCAGAAAGGAAACAAAAGCCTGAACCTCCTTGAAGGTGTTTTCCCCCTGTTTGTTGACTCATGACTTGGGCATGCCCAGAAAAGGCTAATATGGCACATCTGGGACTGCAAATAAAGGCAAAATGGTTATCCTGACCCAGCGATGCTACCCCAAAACTCCTCTAGCTCTGGCCATGGTTATCACAGCATGAGCACGAGCAGCAATCACCGCAGCCGGGCCTCTTGCTAGCCACACTCTGGGTTTATGAGAGGACTTTCTTTCACTGCCAGGGCTTCTGCCCCTTTTTTGCCACACTAACGAGGAATGAGACATACCCTGGGTGTTCTCCTAATTGCCTTTTTTATTTTGTCTCTGCTTCGCTCAGCATGCAGGCGTTGCTCTACCTCCAGGGACTTCAGCGCGAGTCTGGGGACCCTGTGCTGTTTCCCACGTGTCCTGTTTGCTGGAGTTACAAAAAAAAAAAAAAAAAAAAAAAAACACTCATTTCTTGCAGGGGCAAAGCTGAGGGTCTCAAGGGAAACAAGGAAAAAGCAAAGGCTGGGCATATTCAGCTGGGAAAACTACTTGAGAAAACTAAGGACCAGTTTTCCCTAGCAGCACATTTTCCTTGGTACACGTGGGCTCATCTCAGTGCTTCAGTGCTGATGGAGAAGATATTGCTATTGCCCATCTACCTCCCCTCTTTTCCATATGAAAACTGTGGAGCGTCCTGAGATCCTGGCAGCAACAGAGGGGCTGGAGAGCTTCAGTTCATGGCCTGTTTTCAGCAAAGAAAATGTTGAATTGATTCTTGAAGGTCTTTTTTTTTTGCCTAAGGATGGCAGGCTGAACCCTGAGTTTTGAGCATTTCGAACGTTATGAACTTCCATTCACCAAGGGGAAAAGGCACGAGACTCGCTGCGGGCACCAGCTCTCCATTGCTGAGCCCGAGCAGGGCTTCCCCGGCTCGCTTCGCAGTGCGAGCGCAGACCAGGCTTATAAATGCCTTCAGCGTCATCACAAAATCCACACAGTCACATTGAAAGAGTTTTTTTAATTAGAAAAAGTGAGTTTTCCCCACCACGGCAGCAGGTTTGCAACATCTGCGGCCCTGGGTGCGGGAGAAGCCCCTAGAAGGACGCGTTTTGCAGGCCCAGGCATCGGGACTGCTGGAAATGCAGCATCTCACAGGGTGTTTTGGTTGGGAAAGGGCAGAGGTTTCCCCCATCGGGTTCCCAGGGCCCCACCAGCTTCCCAGGTGGCTGCGCAGGAGCTGAAGAGCCGGGGGCTGCCAGCGCTCCCAGGCCACGTCATGAGTTGGGCCGTAGGATCCACATCCCTAGGAACAGCCCCGACCGTCCCCACGCCCGTGGCATCAAGCCTCGCAGAAGCAGCATCCCCACCTCAAGGTTCATTCCAGCATCTCACCGTGTCATGAGGGTCACAGCCAACGTACTCTGAAACCCCGAGCAAGCCGGGGAGATGCGAATGTGCCTCCTGGTTAACACTGGGGATAGCGAGGGGGGAAAATCCCCTCCCTCCTTTGACCCAACCTGTCCCACTTGTCGGGACACCCTCCCCATCGCTCCAGTCCTCCTGGGCACCGCTTCAGAGGCAGCCTCCGCCGTGCCGGGGCCTCGTCCCCACCACGAGTTACAGCCAGAGCGCCAGGACAGACCCTGGGCCTCCCTCGCTCCACACCAGCAGGCTGGTACAGGGCAGCCTGGCAGTGCTGTGGAAGGCCTGGGACAGCAGAGCCCATTTGGGCTCATTTTGCAGAGTTTGGGCCAAGAAAGCTCTTTAAAATGGGACCCTGGCTTAGTCCCTGAGCAAAACCCACCCAAAACGGGCATGAAGAGCCATTCCTGAGCTTGGATGTAGCTCCTGCGGCAATGACAGACCCTGACATTTCTGAAGGAGCAACCCGTGTCGGCCATCATCCTTCTACAAACTCACCCCTTCTGCCTACCAAAGCAGCACATTCCTTCTCCTGCCCTGCCCCACAGCAAGCAGAATTAAAACTAAGCCAGACTCAATGAATTTGACACAGAAGTGATTCAGTTATCAAGTATTCTCTCAAGGAAACTCACTCTGCTATTAAAAAGCAGCACGTGTGTTTGTGTATGGATGGTAAGTGTTCCTGGCAAGGACCATGAAGTCTCCAGGAAGCATCCGTGGTCACTCATGACTCCCAACTCAGAGGAAAGCTGGCTGCCACTTCCAGAGGGAATCGCACTCCTCCCTGCATTTGGCTCCAGGGGCTGTTACAGTAATTCAGCAGGGAACTTTGCTCCTTATCTCAAAGGAGAATGAAAGATCTCAAAAATTTGAAGGCACCTTATCTTTTTTGCCCACCCCTTTACGGTATATTTCTGACTTGGGGCCAATCTTGCATCCAATCCTAAAGTCAGCACTGGCTAAAAGACTGGATCACTAGGTATGCTGGAAACTTATCTCGTGGCAATTCTCTCCATCCACCTTTTCCCATGCTTTTGTTGGCTCAGCTCCATTCCATGACCCACATGTGATGTAGGGAGGCCTCTTTGGATACTTGAGTTACTTTGCTGATGCGATTTTTTTCCCTAAAAACCCTTCCCCTGCAGCTAGATGGAGACAGTGCAGTGCTCATGCACTGAGGCATTGCTCAGGCTGGGGCCCTCTGACATTTGCTTACCCACAAAATCCTCTCCACAATCCCATTTGCTTCCAGTAGTTTCTCAGGCTGTGCTGAAGCTGCTCGTGTTGCAAAGACGAAGCACAAGCAGAAAGAGTTTTATACCTGCTTGTATTTATCAGAGCCAACAAGGAAAAGGCATTAAATCTTTGGGGGACAGCCCTCTCTCTCAGCTGTATCTCTACCCCTCTGGCTGCATTTAAAGAACAACAGGGCGGGTGTGCAGCAGGGCAAACGAGGCTGCCCCATGAGCATCAGCTCCGTTCTTAGCATTAAGCAGATACCTGTTCACACGCTTGCGGGCCAAGGAACACTGCAGGAACGTGGTCTGAGGAGTCCTCTGCCCAAAGTACCTGCTCCCACTCAGCTGCTTTGCAGCAATATGCTCCTAAATGCAGGGTGGTTTTTAAAGAAAGTCTGCTGGAGATCAACCCCCTGGCTCTCTCCTGGAGGCAACAAGCCATCCATCTCCTTACACTGCTCTCCACCCCTTTCCCTCTTCTCTCCCTGCTCTCCTTCGTTATATTTTTGACATCTTTAGGACACGTCAATTCTCAACAGAAGAAGAACAGGTCAGAACAAGAGGCCTGAGAGCAGCAGCCCATGCTCAAGGTGCAGCCCAGCATGGCAGGGACCCCCACACCAGCTGCTAAAGGGGCAGAGGGGCTTGGGGGAGTTGCTACCAGCAACGTGTTTACCCACTCTTAAACAAGAGCATTCACTCTGTAGAAGCAGAAGCTACCCTAAGCTCAGGGGAAAGCAAAAGGCAGTACTAAAACATCATTAAAAGTGATAGAAGTGCCAGGTCAAGTTGGCTATTGCAGATAAAGCTACTATCATCTACTGCTAGTGACTGGGACCAAACACCAAGTGGTTTCATTACACACCAAGTACCAAGTACTTTATAAATCACAATAACTCCTGACACGCAATAACATCCAGTCTTATTAATATAAACTGCAGGGATTTTTTTTCAAGTCTGCTGGCAGTAAAACCACCCCTTCCATAAAACGTTGGCATTCACACATGCCCTGCAGCTTCTCAGAGCACCTTTAAGCACTAAAAATGTTCATTACCTCATGCACTGAAAAACTGGAGCAGGATTATATCACTGCTCCAAAATACCTTCCCCACCTCCCTCCAAATATTAATAAAGTAGGAAAGTGCCAGACCTGTAGCTGGTGTCTGGTGCAGGAAGCCTCCAAACCCTTGGAGGTACCTGGGTTAGAGCTGCTGGGACCTGGTCCAGCAGCACATGGCACCAGGGTGCTGCTGCTGGCTCTTTTAGCACCCTAAACTGCCATTAGGGTTTGAGTACCCTGACTTACAGTAAAAAGGGAAGATAATCCTCAAAAAGCAACAACAACAACAAAAGAGGGTCTAAGCTAAGTGAAAAAGGATTCAGATGCAGTTGTCTAGTACACCAGGGAATGCACTTGCCAAATCAGCATCACTTGAAACTTTCTAAGAAGAAAAAATTCTGTCTACTGTTCTTATTCTCTCTTCTAAGATCCCCACAAAGCCATACCTCAAAAAACTCTGCTTCCTCCCTCACTCCTGCTTAAATCCAGCTGTAGGATGGTTCAACGCCCATCAGGTGCTGCTCTCGCAGCGGGCCGGGCCCAAGCAGCACCTGGGCCTGGGGAGCAGCTTTGAGTATTTAGGCTGTGTGAGGGCGAGAACTAAGCGTCTGGGATTTTCAAGTACCTTTTGGTAAGTTCTGTCAGAAATTTACAAGATTTCTGTTTTTTAAAAGATGTTTATACTTATGATAATGGCTGTTTTTTGGGTGTAGCATGGCTTTAATTCCATGGAGACACTAGTAGAAATGGCCTTAGCACCAGCTCATAAATAAATGAGTTGTGCGTAATTAAGAATGCCCTAATAAAGCAGCCCTTTAAAAGTCTTTATTGCAAATAACTTATTTCACAAGGAACGCTCCCTATTCTTTGACACACAGCTAAGGGCACTTTTGCCTTCTTTGCTGTGCTGTGATGTGGGGGACTCCAGTTCTCTCTGTCCCATGCGCGTGGCCACCGGCACTAGTGCCATTTCTAGCACTTGCTGCTCTCTTTTGCTTTCCCGTTGGATTTGCACCTTCAAAGTTTATTCTTCCCTGGGTTGATAGTTATATAACATAAAGCTGATATAATGAATGCAACAAGGGAAGGGATTCCCAAATTTCATTTTAATATCAAAAATATCATGTTCAAACACCACAGCAGACACACAGACTCTGTTAGAAGCCTCTTTTGTAATCTTTAGGGTTTTTTCTTTTTTTTTTTTTGTCTGTTTATTTTCTTGCTGCAGGAAATTAAACATGTTTCCTATCCACACTCTTAAATCTCTTGGAAAAATAAAATAGGATTTTAATTGGATGAAAGGAAAAGCATAAAACTTAATAGAGAAAATGAATCTAGAAGGGGAGGAAATTAATGCACAGAAGTCCTGCGGGTCTCCTAAAGCAAGCAAATGTTTACTTGAGTAGGTACATTCTGAAGGTACTTTAGCACAGTAACAAAAATCAGATTAGTACGATACATCCTTCTATAGATATTTGCTCCTCAAGCCATCCTCTGGGGCTACAGTATCATGCTATTAGTTAATTTTCTTTATTAGATGGCATGTTTGTCATCAGATTGCTACTGTTGTACATGCAGCTGTTATTTAATAAACAGGGCCTGGGAATAATTCATTTGAGGGCAGAATTGCCCAACTATTCTCTTCTTCGAGCAGTAGATGTCACCATTGCCATTTTCCTAACAGGAAAACTTGTGGAGTGACTTTGGAGGGGATTCACACTGGAGGAGAAATTACTGGAGTTCACAGAGACACAGAACTACAGTAATAGGCAAAAGCATTTTATTTTACTTATCGTGCACATTTCCTTTTTCCTTTTTTAAATGTTAATGTTACCTTGTGCCCTAAATCCAATAAAAGGACAGTCCTGAGGCCTTTCCCGCCTGCTTGCTGACACCTGCTCTGGGCCTGTTCCTACATCCCTGAAAGCGGGTGGATAAAATGCGGTCCCTGTGGCCTCTGCGATGCTCCGGGCCGCAGGGCCGGGAGGCTAGGGCGCACACAGGACGCGCAGGATCACAGCCACAGACGACTGCAGTATCGCATTAAAACCAGACACTTGTTTAAATTAAAACCAGCCCTTCATTGCTGCTGCAGTTACCCCAGCCCCACGTGTCCTGTTCTCAGTTGTGCTTCTTCCTGCTGCCCGTAACCACCTTGCGGGCAGGCTCAGGTGCTTGGGCTGCAGCTGGTTCGTTTGCCCTGGCTGGGGGCAGCAGCTGCTGCCTCGGGAATCGGCCGTGCCACTGCCGTCCCATCAGCTGTGCCAACCCATCCTGAGCAGGTGTTTCCACTTTGGAGGTGCAAACTCACAGAGCTTAAAGCCCCGGAGTTCAGAGCAGGCCTGGCTTGTGTCCCTTGGTGTTGGAAAGCAGGGAGAGGAGGTAGGTTGGGTCTTCTTTTGGAAGACTCTTTTCTTTTTCTTTTTAATTCAATATTTCTTTTTCTTTTCTCTATAATTCAATGTTTTCTTTATAATTTAATCCTTTTGTTTTACTGCTAGGGTAGAGCATTTTTGAAGAAAACCTGGCTGTCTTCCTAGGAGTTTGGAGCATTTTAAGTGAGTAACTGTTTGGGAATATGTTTGCTTCAGTTGTAGTGATGGAGTTTGTCCAAACAGACTTCTGAGTAAGTGTGTTAATAAATAACTTTTTAATTGTGACAAAAAATCATTCTGTTTTGTTTGCCTCTCTAAGTGACTTGTGTCAGGGAGGTAGTTTTCCAAGGAAGACTTTATTTGTATAATGTGCAAAACAACTAACAAAATGTTTTAAACTCCTGTATGTGGGTGCGTGCTCTTTTGGAGGCCTGGGGTGTTGTTCATCACTCTCCTGAACTTTGGACCTTCTGCTAGAAAGTGGGTGCAAAGTCTGTTTTGCCTTTGCTGTAGATGAGTGGAAACAATACTAAAGTACTAATAAAAAAGCAACAATGTGGATTCTTTGTTGGTTCTTCCTGACTTGCTCAATTCCTTTGCAAACTGACATAAGATGCATCTTGGTGAATCATTTTCTAGCTTGCACGTGTGTTAAATTAGTCTCTGGTCTGCATAAGGGACTGCAAGAGCAAGGTAATCATGCAGGCCTCACGCTGGCTTGCATGCTTGCACTTTGCTATTTCTTCTCCAGCGTTCAATTAAAAGTTAAGCACTTTCTGAGGCTCTCCAAGTAGACAGCTATTGATTCTTCATCCTGCAGCAGAAAGCCTGCTTGTAGTTTGGCCATTTGCGAAGTTGCTACTTGGGGGAGGGCCTGGGGAACAGGAGTTCTCTGGGGAAATCTCATGAGGAGCTTAAGTTGTGCAGCACAAAATGACCTTTTCCTTAAGACCTGCTTTTCTTATTGAATCAAGGGTGACTCTGCACAGAGAACCTCTGAAAGCGGCTGGGGCAGGAGGGAATGCTGCGGGCCTAAAGCACAACTTAACTCCTGGGTTAAATTGTGGACACCTCTTAGCTCCTTAGGAGAAAAGGAAATTTTTAAGAGACTTTCCTGCTATCTTTCCTTTGGTGGTAGAACACATGGACAAGTCCCTTAGGAACAGAATTTCTTGTAAAGATTTTTTTTTTTTTTTAAATCCCTCAAATCCCAATGGAGTTGAAAACTAACTGTTACATTATAGGAGTACAATTCCACTTGTCTGCTCCCTCTCTCCAAGTATTTGTTGGCCATGTCTATGGATAGTGTTTGTGTTGTTACAGGAAGAGGGCTGATGTGCCAATATCTGAGAAAAGGCAGAAAGAACAACCAGAAATGTTTAATTTCTGCTTTTAACGTGTTGCCGTAGTGATGCCTGGTCCATTGAAACTTGCTCCATTTTGTTAGGCGCAAAGAGTTTCCGTGGGAGCCTGATCCAAGGGCTGTTCATGCCTGTGGGATTTATTTTAACATATTTAGGATTTTCCCACTGATGAACAGTCAAGATCATGATGAACTAGAGGAATTGACAAGGGGAATGTGAATTCCCTTTGTACAAGTGAAGATCTTTACATGATAATGATGGAGTAGAGACGATGGTTTGGAGAAAGATGATAAATATCTCCATTAAGGGCTTTTGTTTTCACCAAGACTATTGTAGCACTACAGAAAAGGCGAGGGACCCCTGTGGGTAAATCCAGCTGTCTTCATACAAGCTCCCAGCACTGGTGATTCCAAGTAGTTTAGTGGAAAACTGGGTCAAATGGTCCCTTTTGGATGTTTTGTGGGTGTGGAGATGCTCTTGTGTCACTACTTAATGCATTTCCCATGGGATGTGGGCTCTTCACAACTGCCTATGAGCTTGGATGTGGCAAGGGGACTAACCTGGTGCGAACTCTGCTTGGTCTCTGCTCCTGGGTGCCTTCTAGGGGAGGCACAGCACCTGGTGCTTGGGGCGAAGCTGAGCTCTGGGCTTACATAAATGAGCAAGAAAAATGCTCTGGCTTGGTGATTTTAGTGCTCTCCATAGATTCCTGCTGCAAAACCTGGATCCAGAGCTGGTTTCAAGCTTTCAGTGCTGTCCAGATTGTGATTTTTTTTTTTTACCTGTGATATAAGGTTTGGGTTTATGCTTATGGGTGCTGCTGCCATGCCCTGACAAACCAATTTTAGTTTTTTATTTTTTTATATTTTTTTATTTTATTCATTTTCTTAATTATTAAGTTTTTTGTTAAAAGATAAATAAGATAGTGTGTTCTGTCATGATGAAACAGTCAGTGACTTGATAGGGCTTGGCCCTATCATATATTTTTCATATGTCATAATGTTATAATATTTTTATATGCCGAAAGTACTTTCTACTTTCATATCTTAAGTCATATAACTTTTTTATTAGATTGATATGGCTAAAGATAATCAGGTTTTGGTCATCTCTCCTTGTTCAGGTTTAAGTTTTAGGCAGACAGTAAATAGCTACTTGATGCAAGTGTTGGTTTGTGTGTTACTGAGGGCCATCACATCTACACTGGTCTTACTGCACATTTTCAATATGAAAAAGAAGAGGAAGAGATTGGGTGTTTATCCTTTTTCATGATACAGAACCACTATTTCAAACAAATTGTATTTGTATGATTTAATAGCTAAAATTTGAGTGGTTTCATTTTCACAAATTAAAGCAACCCTGGGGATATTACACAGATGTGAGAAATAGGTTCTCTGCATTGTCTTAATATATTTATAATATGGAGCTTCGTGCACAGATTAGGAGAAAACAGACTTAGCCATGTGTTTCTGCAGTACGGCAAATCTTATTAAAACAGGGAGATGAGGAAAACATTGTTGACGTTGAGTTTACCTTACTTAGCCTCAGATTTGCTAGGCAATATCATCATGTAGCTATTACTATTTTTATAAATTTTGTGCAAATCGATGTGTCTTGTGGCTGTGGAAGAGAAAATAACAAGTCGCTGCAAAAAGCTGGTAATTTAGCTAGTGCTGAGAGCCTGAGAACAGCCCACATCACGCATTCAGGTTATTAGATCCAGTTCAGCTCTGTCTTAAGTAGGTAGCAAAACCTCTTTTCATTCCACTGGCAGCAGGCTTGGGCCAACGTGTTGCTTTTTTGCCTTTAGCAATAACTTGCACGATGGGGTGATGTCTGCAAGTGTGACACGCAGCATGATTTTTTTAAATTGTTAATTCTGTAGTCAATGTGTCTCACTGGGTTCAGTGGGTGCTTGTTAGACACAGAGCCTCGGGTTGGGAAAATGGGCTGGGAACATGATTTCTTTTGGAATTACTCACTGGAGAATCTCCTGCTAGTAAAGGAGATGAATGTCTGTGATGTGGCACTTGGCTGTGCTGCAGCTTGAGTAATTGCTGGCTCCGTGATCAATGGGCAGGCACGGGTCTGGCAAGGGGCTGAGCCTGGCAGTGGAGCACAGAGCAAAGGCTCCCAACTTCTAGCAGCAATTTTGCTGCTGAGACACCAGGGGTTAATGTGCAAGCTGTGCTGGGAAGGTCACAGACAGGAGCAGGCTTTGTGTCATGCAGAGGACCCTCCTGAGCTGTCCCTTGGCTTTTCCCTGACCTGAGGAGGCTTGGGAAGGAGCTGGGGCCTGGGAAGGGAACAGGGATGCTGGCAGAGCTGGCTTTTTGGAGGCTGGAGCTGCCCTGCCTTCCCGTGTGGCTCTAGCAGCCCTGCTCAGCTCTCTGCTCCCCGAGGAGCTGCAGTGCCAATAGCAAGTTCCCTCCTGTGGATCCCTGGAGCAAACCTGGCAATCGCATTGCAGATACCTATGCTTGCAAAACAGGCCAGTTTTCTCCATGAAAATCTGACTTGCAGGTAAATAAGTCTGTCTATGGGGAGAAAAATCTTGGGCTGAATTAGAGGACTACGCAGTGAGATCTGGAGTTTGTGCAGTGGTAGTTTGAAGACTGAGCACAGAGTCTGAGGTGAAAACTGCTGCCTGTGGGAGCTACAAGGGAAAGGGCTGTAGAGAAGAAACAGGATTGGGGTCTGCTTTGCGCATTGCCCTTTTGTGCTGGTATGAGCAAGTAGTGCTTGGTAGGGGGAGTCAGCTGAAATGTGTTGACCCAGGAGGTCTTTGCAGATGTGGGTTCCTTCACTTCTCCTGCATGTTGCCTCTTGCCTACAGGCGAGGCGGTGAACAAATTGCCTTTTCCAGTCACTTGGCAAAATGGGAAGCAGCATCTTAGCCTTCTGGAGTTGGAAACTGTCCTTAGGATATGGTTAATTCCCCTCAGAAATGATTTTATTTTTCCTGCCCCTCGGTGTTTATTTAATATCTGTAATGCATACCACATCATCTGCTTGTGACTTTTACTGATTGCAGCTAAATGTTAGCTGATGAATGCTGAGTTTCTTTAACTTTTCTCATTTTATGACTGTTTCCATATGTTGTTTCAATTAAATATTTGCTTAGTTTCCATGATGCAAATTTTAGGCTAGTAATATCTTAAAAGTTTATTTGGAATTTGTGTATGCTTAATATGCTGGCTTCACAAGCCACTTAGAGCAACAGAATTAAATGCCAGTTTGGTTATGTAAATAAATGCATCTTTTGGAGTGGTTGTATGGTGTTAGATTGGTACTAAAGGGTAATGATTGCTCTATAGAAATAATAAAACTGTAATGAGGTCTTGGCCAGTGTGAGTGGCTTAGTGACCCATGCTTAGTTGATGGTCAGTTAGGAAATAAAAGTTAATTAATGGACTTGATTTTTTTTAGTCAACCTGGCTTTGAATCAAACCTCTACTCAGAGCGAATGGAAATGGGGGTTTTACATTCTCCCAAGTGGAAATCTCGAGAAAGCAAAATGATCAGAGATTCACGTAGCAGGTACATCCTCCCCTTCCTGGCAGGTGAACTAGCTGACGATGCCGTAGGTGTGAGGACAAAAGTTCAAGAATGATGAAAACCTGGTCAATCCTGTTTCTTGTGTTGGAATAGGAAGCACAGGTCCAATTCTGAGATCAAAATCAGATGCCACTGGAGAAAGCACTGCACTCGGCAAACATGGGGGTGCATGAATTGAGGTGCAATTTCTGCCTTGCCAATGTCTGCTTATACCAGCATGAACTAACTGTCTGGCACTCAGTTATGGCTGTGTTATAAACAGGGAAGTAAAAGCAAAGCATTAAAAATCAGACTTTGACATTTTAAAATTTAAACAGAACAATATTGCAAAACAAAACTTTGACATATAAGTATATTGTGTCAATATTGTACTCCGGCTTTCATTAGAGAGGTGAGAATGAAAACCATGTAATATGTCACCCACTTTGTTAGTTGCAACCAAGGCTCACTGCCAATATTGGGTATAAGACTTAAAATGATCCTCGACTTAAAATGATCCTCCTTTACATGAAATTTCGGGTTCTTACAGAATTGTTGTCAGGAGTTCTACATCTGCTAGGAAACAAACAAAAACACCATAAAGACTTTTCAACCTCTGGTTAATACCAGTGTACAGAAGCCAGTATACACTGATGCCCCTCTCAGCTGAGATGCTCAAATGGAGTCTGAGGACTGGATATGTATTTCATGTGTATTTCATATTTTTCATATCTTATGCATCAGCAAAGGGCCAAGCATTAAGAACAAGCAAAATGGTATAGAGGAAATGAAAATTGCATCCTCAGTCTCAACCAGTACAGCTAGCTGTGAACTCTTGGCAAAGACTTGGCTAAATTTTCTGGTAAGAAGTGATGCTTTTGGCTATAACTCTGCTGATGCTCCTTGTCAGTCTTGAAGACGGATTAAATGGTTTTGTTGAAGGACCCAATATTTTTGAATAGCTTATATTTATTCTTGGAGAAAATTGTTTATATTCTTTGAATTGTTTTTGACAGAAAAATGCAGTCATGCCAGATTTCTGTGTGCATGCAAATGCACCTTCCCTCTAAAAGTAAGCACAAGTCAAGCAGGGGAGCAGGAAACCAGCTAAAATTTTGCCTATTTGGTGTATGACTTGGGCTTCCAAGAAGGAGATGTTACCTGGGTATCACTTAGTGAATTACAGGCCACCGTGGTGAGATGAGTATTATGAAATCATATTTTTTTTTAGCTTTCTGTTGTGTCCCCTTTATTTTTAGCTTGTGTCTATTGCTAAGCATAATTTAGGGCAGCACGCTATTTTGGTGTATCTGGTTTTTTTAAGATGTCTTTCCTTTTGACAACTGTCACACTGTTTAAAAAACACTTATTTAACTTTTATTAGTGTGGCTTTGTAGGCAGTTACCTGAATGTGAAAAGCCTATTAATTAAACTTAATTTCAAAGAGGAGAAGAAAATATGAAATGTCCCTAATTACAAGGAACAGATGATCTTTAATTCCTTTAAGCTGCATAAAATAACTTTGTGTTCATAAAACTGAAGCTTAGGGAGAACATGGGTCAGTTATACTTCTAAAATGACTATATGTCAAATCTCCTCTCTCTTAGCACAATTTATTCTTGTCTGTGATGCAGAAACACTCCTGATCTGTACACGAAGAGCCAAAATGTGCCATCTGTCCAGTTCTCCTGGGAATTTTCCAAGACAACAACAGCAGAGGATGTGGAGGCTGCAGTTCTCAAACAGCAGCATCAGCATGGGTAGACTAACTCTCTTTTATTATACATTATAGAGTACAGACTAGGCTGGGTATGTTATAATCAGTCCTCTAAAAACTGAACTGTGGTCACACTGCACCCGTGTCAGTTATTGATGGTGTTTTACTGTTCATTCCCTAATTGTGTATAGAGGAATATGGTGTTAAATCACTTCAGATTTCTATTTGCAGTCCTACTGCTTGCAGAACAGCAGATTATATGTTCTCCTGTGTGGAAGAGCTTTGCGTGGGGAAACCAAAGCCAAGCTAAATTTTAAAAATTCATCAAAGAAAAAGGGCTTTTGGGTTATGTGCTGAATAGTACGACTGGTGTTCTAGGCAGCGCTAGTTATGCTTTTAGCAAATTGCCTGTCCAGAACAATGAAAACCAGAAGATGTGCTGATACATGTGAAAATTGACCTTTTTCCATAAAATACAATATTTCAACTCGGATGCTGCTTTTCAGCCACTTGCTGTGTCCCAGATCTAAGCTGTAGAAATATCTGGAAATGTAAATGAAATGTATATGTTGAATACTCTTCTGCAGAGTCAAGTAGAAACAAAATCCTTTCGTATTTGATATTTTAGCTCAACTCCTTGAGTATCAAAGGTTTAGCATAGTGTTCAAGAAATCTTTCTTTCCTTCTGGGTTAGTTTTCAGCTGTGTCATCTTAGCAGGGGTGATATGAGCACCAGCACAGGGGTGAGGAAAGAGCTAGGAATGCCCAGCAGGGTTGAAAATTTGCTTTGTTTTAAGCTGTCGTGGAATTGCATTCATTCCAAATCCTACTCCATTTTAAGTGACTTATTACTTTTAAAGCCCAGCGAAGTTAAAATGGACCCTAGGTTCTTGTCAGATTTGAAGATCTGACAGTGCAGATACTACATTAGTTGTACTTTGTACCATTGCTGCATTTTAAAAACATGTTTCAGTTATGTCTTTTCCAATTGTAATGTTTGTGATTCTATGATTTGCTGTGCTTTTTATTAACAAATTCCTTTTTTTGATTTTTTTATTCAAACTACATTTGATGTGCACCATTACTGCAAAAAGAGGAGGATGGGAGCTGCTGTTCTTCTAAAGAGTGGATGTATTTCTGTAGGATGACAAAATCTTGGTATTGTTCAAGAACAAACATGTTGCATACAACTTTCTCAGGGATGTGAAATTTTATTGTCACCTTTTTAGAACTTTTACAAGAGCTTTGTAAAATTAATGAATGTAAAATATCAGGTGTTATGGCTTCCCATTGCAGTTAATCTGTTCCCCGTATATACCAGGTTGTACTTTGAACCTCCCAATCTAGAATATTATTTCCTGTTCCATAATACTGTGTATGCGGTGCTGTCACCTAAAGATACTTCCTCTAAGCTCTTTTGGTGTCAGACGCTCATGGATGCAAGTATCCTTGATGTGATTCTTAGGATAACTGTTAGCCAAATTCTGTGTGTCCCCCTGTTGTACAAGCAGCTGCCAGATGGTAATGTGGAGAAAAGATGTTTGATGTCAGTTGCCTAACTGGAAGGCAGATGGCACAGCAGAAGCTGGAGCAAGATGTTTGCCAGCTCATTCCAGCTTCCAGCTGTGGGCCCGGGCCCTGCCATGAAGGGGGACTATGGCCCTTTCACTGTCCCTGTGGTGTCTCTGTGCTTCTTAAGGCTATACTCTGAACTCCTTCAAAAGCTAAGTTTATACTCCCTTATCCTGTAACCCCAAAGTTGCACTTCAGTCAGTGGAATAAAGTCTAACTACTTGGCCCTTAAGGCTCGGGAGCAAATGCAATGGATCTGCAGTGTCTATCCAGTTTTTCATGACTGGTTTTTAAAAACAGTTTAACTTATCTGGCTGACATAGTGCTAAGGCGTGTGGGTTAGTCTTTGCTCTGTGCAAAGCAAGCAGCCTGTCTAATGAAAAGCTGAAGCTACCACAGACCCTGATTTTTGTTTCTCCTGAGAAACTATAAGATGCAGTAACAGCATTGGTGATTGCTCCTGGGGGAGAAGAAAATCACTTATAACTCAGGGTTATGGTGTTACAGAGTGGGAAGAATTTTGTGTTTGGAAATCAGTATAGCAATAACCCAAATCTGATGCATTTTATGGCATGTGGATCTCAACTAGGTGGAGAGAAAAACAGGCTGGCTTATATATTTAGAAGGAAAACCACTATGGTCAGGTCATTTATATAGTCATGGTAGGACATCACACTTGGGATTATAAACGGGCTGTTAAAGCATCTGCTGTTTCTAAGCAAAGGCTTAAACCTTTGGAAAATACAATTGGTGACAATCTGTTTCTTTAAAAACAGATACAGTCCACCAGCCCTCTAGCATATTTGCAAGTCTCCCCGCTATAGAACTGGTTAAATTCTCATTTCACTGTTTCCACACTTACTACTCTTTTTAGAGGGTACCATTGCAAAGACTCTCTGGCCTTTCTGAAAAGGTGGGGTGGAGGATATCCCTGAATTAACTGGACTCTGAATGCAAAGAAGGCTTTTATGAAGAACTCTCACTACTTAAAAAAAAATAATACTAGGAAGTCAGTCTAAAAGTTACTTTTCCTCACTGTTAAAAACTTGCTCTTTGTTTTTAGACATAATTGACTTTGTTACTACTCTGTGTTTGAATGTTTGCACCTCTCCCTGGACTTTGTTACCACATTTGTTACCCGTGCACTTTCATCAAGCTATGTAGTCATTTCTTTGATAAACCTAGGAGACTGAGGTCCTTTCTCCATTTGTGCTCCCCAATCTTTTCTCAAAGCGCTCTGCTGGACTTACTGACCTTGCTTAAGCTGTCTTGAACTGTGGATACCAGGTGGTTTCTTAGGCCAGTGAGGTAGAGAAGGTTTGGGGAAAATGGAAGGGAGAATCTGGCAGATGAAGTACTGAGCAGGACACCTCCTCCTCCAGGTCTGTGGGAGCTTCATTTCAGGACTCTGAAGGCCAACAGCAAATCTGCTAGAGAGAGGTATTAACTTAGTGTGTAAATTAGCGGTGCCTCCCTGTATGATACAGTACAGCCCCACGCGCTCCATGATTAAATTTGGAATGAGGAGCTTTCCTAAGGCTCAGGCCTGGATTTGAAGCTGCCCCAACAGCGTTACTACCAATCCTGTGGTTTGGGGTATCCCGAGTCACAGGACTTGTGCTTCACCAGGACACCTCTTATTTTGTGCTACTGAGGTGCACAGGACTGCAATTTTGGGTGGGGGGGAATATATATATATAAAGCCTCCTTGTTTTGGTCATGCTTGAATTCCTCTCTGCAGGTATAGGCATGAGGCGGCCCTCTGCGGGAGCCTCTGTGGAGAAATGCTATGTCAGGAGTTAATGCGTCCGCTTGCAGGGCTGCACCCGCGTTGCTGTGGGTTGAATGGTGCATTTCTATTTCATACTTTTTAAAGTTCCCTGCTGTTTTCAGACTGCATTTTTACCCTTGCGAGTAGGAGCGCTCCCTGCCCCTCGAGCCCCGCCTGGGCCGCGCTCGGTAGAGCCGTTGCCGCGCGCGGGAGTTGCTATGGCGACGGCGCGCGACTTCTCGCGAGAGTCCCCGCCGCTCCTAGCAACGGGCGACGCGACGGCGGGGAAGCAGCGGCCATGGAGGAGGAGGCGGCGGCGGCCGGCACCGAGGCGTCCTTCTGCCTGCGGAGTATCCTCCTCTTCCCCTCCCTCCTCTCTATCCTCCTCATGAGGCTGAGCGTGGTCCTCTCCCCGCCCCGCTCTCCTCAGTGCTGGCCTCGCCCTTGTCCCTGTCCTCCTCGCGGGTCTGGGTGTGTGGTGGTGCTGGTGGGCCGCCCAGCCGGAGCACCACGAGCGCCGCGGCGATGGGATCCTTCCCTGTGAGCGAGAGAGGTCTCGAGGAAGAGCTCAGGTTGGGAAAGGAGAGCCCCTTGCTGCCTCTTAGCTGTGCCCGTGAAATGAATATGTCTAATAATAAGGAATGAGAAAATGCAGCCTTGCGGATGGCCAGGTTGTGAAGCTCATAGTACAAGAGTGTAGAAATTTTGTTCACTGTGGCTTTATGGAAACAGTTTTAATTCTGAGAACTGAGTAAAGTTGTGTTTTGAAAACACTATGATGGAACGAGGAGCCCCAGTTTTTTGTGTAATCACTAAGTTGGTCTGATTCAGTTGTGTCTTTGATAGCTGTTTTTGGCTTTGATCAGCCAAATCAAGCAAATATTCCCAGCTTTGTAGAGGCTGCATTGGAGTGAGTTAAGCACAAGTCAGGCTGCCCCTACCTGAGTTTTCCTCTCTTGAATTGAAATGTGACCAGTGAAAAGGAAATATAAGAAGTTGAAAGTTGCCTTAATGCCTCAGTTTCTGTTGCCTTGAAACTGCACAGCTATTCTCATGCTGTGTAGTCTCCTGAAAGCACCAAAGCAGCATGTGCATTTGAAAAAAAAACAGTGCTTGCTGGGGGACTGTAATAGTTTAAAAATAGAATTCCTCTGCTGTGCAGCTTGATATGATCAATGGGGAAAAATCCAATTTCTGAAGTTAAAGATTTAGTCTACATGCATGGTGTTTGCAATAACATATTAGTTGAGACCCTAATGGATCACAAGGACAATTAGATCAGTACGAATTTCAAGAAAAAAAATGCCTGAAAGTACTGTATCATTCAGGGTGCACTGCAGGTAGATGTGACATTTTTGTCTGTGTTGAAAGATTTGATAAATGTAGCAAAGAATTGTAAGATGTGGGGGGTGGAAAATGATTTTAGTCCATGTAGAAGTTAGCTTTGGGGAAAATAGATCAGTAAACTTAGAATGAAAAATTGCTGAGTATCGAGTTTTATTTAAATAAAGGTTATTCTGTATTTAAATTAATTTTAAGTTGATAATTACAGCACTATATTGTAATTAAGAAGCTTAGGCGTAAATGGCTACTTAGATGATACCTGCAGTTACCACATGTGTAGAGAAATTGTCCCTGTATTCCAGAGGAAGTCATCACACCTGTGTGTTTGGG
>JAWLRI010000801.1:1785425-1821081 GCA_034781795.1 Crypturellus tataupa | reverse complement strand
AGACTAATGCAAAGGTCCTGTTGTACTGGGAGCAGGCAGTTGATCCAAATCTAGCCTGATGCCAGTGCAGGTTATCAGTTTGATGGGTCAGCCCTTAAATTATGTCTAAACATGAGATATTCTCATCTTGTTTTTTTGCATACCTTGATGGACCTACTTATGCCCATGAGTACTATGCTGGGAAGGTGTATGTTAGCTGAACTGCCTGGTTTCTCTGCTGTGCCATTCAATTCAGAAAAGTTACTGAGATTTATCCTGATACAGTAAAATATAATGATTTTCAAGTTTCCTTTTCCTTTTCTATGGGAGAGGAGGGTAAGAAATCACTTTTTTGTATGTAAACTTGATCATAGTTTAGAAATAAACAATCCATCAGCAGCCAAATTAAAGTGAAGCTTTTACAGAGGGAGACATTTGAGATGCAAAGAGCTTGTAACTTAAAGCTGTCTTCTGTGTTTGTGGCCTGTGATGCAGTAGTTACATGTGCCCCAAAATTTTCATGTCTATATTACAGGCATTTGCTTTCATATATTAAGCCTAGATTGGAGGTTCCTAAGAAGCATTCATGCACCTCTTCCTTTTGTGAATATAACGACTGCTAAACATGCTGTTGGAGGTACACAGATGTGCTTGGACTGAAAATCATGCCTTTACTCACCTGCAACTTTCCTACTGTTTTTTTGGTTTACAAGAGAAAATGATAGCTCTCCAGCTTAACCTGCCTGACATCTCTGAAAACAAAGCTGTGCTTATCCTTTTTGAGATATGATCTTGAGCTGCTAGCCTTTGAAGAGTTGCAATTTAACATACAGTTTTGTTGATGCAGTGTTAATGCATGATCCATATTTGTGGAGGAAGCATCCAGATGGGAGAAGCTTGATGTAAAGCTGAAAAATTGTGCGTCTATATTTTGCTTTGTTTCAATTGCTTATATAAGAATTTACCATTTAACATTGATGCTTTAAGTAGTGAATTGCAACTTTCCTGCAGAAATTGATTTCCAGTTTATTGCCATGGGTTGTTTGTAGGCTAGCTGATTTCCTAGGGAAGTAGTCAACAGTATGCCTTACTGAAAACACTTTTACTATGCTTTAAAGGCCTGAGAAATCCCCTCTAGGAATGAGAAATATTTATTTTGGTTTTATTTTACCATTTTTAGAGGGACTGTGTATAATTGCCAATGACTTTTTAACATTTTAGTTTTTTTATTGTAGATATTTTAATTATTACTTCAGAGCACTATCATCTTCAGGAAATGATTTAGTATTCAACCTATAGTGTTTAATCTGAGATACTACTTGAATTTGATCCCAGTTGCCTCTCTGAGAGCACAAAGCTGTCTCTACATAGAAGCTTAAGGCCTGTGGAAGTCCCAGTGCAGTGAAACTCCTGGAAAACTCCTGGAGTCAGTGTGAACGTAGCAGAACTTAGCCTACTGTTTAGTTCAGAGTGCTCAACTTCTAACTTTGGCTGTTTATTTATGTGTATTTTAATGGTATTTAAATCTGCCAGGAAAAGTTTGAATCTAAATTCTGCCTTTAGATGCACAGAGCTAGCTTTCATGGGAGTAGTCCGTGTTCATTTAAAGGCCTGAGGGAAGCCTTGAAAATGTGAAATCTGACTTCATAAGGAACGAAGGAGGAGACGATTCCTACTGACTTGAGGATAGCTTGTTTATAATATATTTTTTCTAAGCTGAAATACATCAAATGCATCAGCTGTTTCAAACTTAACCAAATCTACAGAAGTTACTATAACAGATGACTCTGAAGATGATTGTCAGTATGAAGAGGTAATTTAATCAAGGGATGATTTAAAGTGATGTCTGTTATGTTCATATATCATTCTTCTCTTACACTGAATCAGTCTGAAAAAATCCTAGCAAGAATGACCTAAATTTCTTCAGTAAAATGTAATAATGCTCTGAATGTCTTTAAGAAAAGTTTAGTGTCAGTTTTGTGGGTTTTGCTTGGCTATTTTTATTTGTAAATGGACTGCTTGTTAAAGATGAAATATTTTCAGTGAGGTGTTTCAGAATCTGTAACTTCATTCAGGTATGATGAAATCATACTTAATGAGATTGTTCTCAGCTGTTGTATTATGATCTGAAACAGCTATATTCTGAAAGAAAGATTTTGTTAAAAATATATATGACCTCTATTTTTTTTATCTTTCCCTTTAGGTTCCAGCAGATGATGACTTCAGTATTCAGGAGGGTGATGAGGATCTGTCAAAGGCTCTGCAGACTATTCAAGAGCAGGCTGAAGATGCTCAAATTTTAGTAAGAACTCTAAAGTTTAAGGCTAAGTGAATTGTTTTTATTGGCCTGCAACTTATACATCATTTTTACTTGGGAAAGGTTTTATTTCTGATTTTCAGATATTAAGAGTATATTTCAATATTATACTATTACAATACAATTAATATTCAATATTACAATATTTCAAATATTTCAAATGTATAGATATACAGATATACTATTTTAAAATGTCATTGTAATATATCCTTATTTTAGCGTTGGCTTCTTTAAGGGAATAGTGATTCCCTGGCTCAGCAAAGCAGCTGTATCTGTTGAAGACTTGCAGAAGCTTGTGTTTGAGTACTTTATTGAAAAAGATTATTTAGATAATAAAAGTAAATAATGTATTTTTACTTTAAACTGTTGAACTTAGTAATCATTTCACACTTAGTAATAGTTTTTGATACTTCTCATTTAGTTTGATTTCTAAACAGTCATCTAATAGTCTTGAGTTGCACAATGGGCTCATTTTACTGTATTTTCCAAAATATGATTTACTTCATTTTATTAGCTTGTAAGAGTCTAATGTAAAAGTGCTTCTTCCCTGCAATGCTTCTTCTGTTGCACTTACAGACTCATCAGTAAGCCATTTTCATAGCCTATCTTGTTTTGCAAAAGCAAGTGATTAATAAAAAAGTTAGATGTGAATGATTTTTTAATTTCAGAATGGAGGGAAAATATGCATTTTTCTGTACTAATGCATAGCAACATATCAGTTTTTTATTTAAAACTTTGAAAACTAATAAAGCCTCTTTATGTTTTAAAACTAAATCTTCATGAAAATGGCAAGCTTTTAATGAGTTCTTAAAACCGAATATGCTTAATGCTAATCAAGTAATGGGGATATTTAATGTTTAATATTTAATAGTGTTAGCTAAAGAGGAAATTTCCTCTTACATCTGCAAATTGATGTCAACATAAACAGTCAAAAAGGGGGAAAATTATTATTACTGAATTTTTTGATGGTAATATAGATAACTAATGTTTTAAGTGCTCTATAATTTTTGTTTTGTTGACTGATATGAAACAAAATGCTAGAATACACCCTGTTTTATCAAAATGAGGGAAGTTCTACCTTAAAATGAAAAATGTGTGGATAAACAAATTCACTCTGCTGTTGCTGATAACTTTCTGATTCTTGATTTATTTGGAGGCTTCAATTTTTTCATAATTTCAATACAAACTGTATTTTCAGCATTAGACACATGAGAAGTTATTGTAATATACTTGATAGTAGCTTGATATCTTTCTTTACTATTTACTGAATTTTTGTAAAGCTTAGTGAATAGATTTTTTTGATGCTCAATTACTGAAAAAACTGCTGGAGCAAATACTTTTTATGATTCAGAAGTACTTTTTCCATGAATTAATACCACAGTGCTGAGTTGAAGCACAGTAGACAGTCTGTTGTCTTTGAGTACTAAATACTAGCCTCGAGGTTGGTTAAATTCTTAAATTAGGTAATAATTATATTGTGGAATAGCTGCGCAGTTGAACAGCTGCATAAAATTTCAAGTGATCATTGTGTATATTTGCTGATCATAGTAATTTGTTTACCTAATTCTGTACTGAAGATTGCATTTCAATAGTGGATGCAAATCTTTTCATTAAGAAATGAAATGTAAGGAAAGAAACTCAAATGCAGAGATCAAGTAAACATCTAGAAATACTGTTACTGATTTACCAAATACATATACTCCGTTTAGAAACTGTGGGTACTTGTAACCATAGTTTCTTCTCTCTAAAAATGAAAAGCTGGTGCTATGCATTACTCTATGGAAAAATAAAACAATGTGTAGTTACATTCGTAAAGGGAATATTGGGGCTTATTTTCTTTCCTTCTGGATCTCTACCTGGGTATGACGGAACTAGTTATACCTAGGACCTATATATAGGTATATAGTTATATACCTATAACTAGGACCTTTAAGGAATTTGGTAAGGCTCCCTTACTTGAAGATTATCAGTTATAGTGCAGTTTTTCTTGGATCACAACAGGGAAGGAGATGTGGTGGAGCTGTGATTTCTAAACATTCATGACTTTTTTCATTAATATTGCTTTAGGTCACTACAGTCAATATAAGACACAAGATGGTTTCCAGGTGAAGAAAAATCTTGAGCTGATGGGGACTGAAAGAAAAGACATATATATTGTTCTTTGACATTAATATAATGTACTAAGTACTCCCTTTCTCTGCTGGAACTGATGAAGTATCTTTGCTACTGCTGTTCAAAGTGTGTACAAAAGCACACATTAAGATAAGAGTCATTTAACAAGTTTTCTATTTTGGTTGATCTCAGTAGTAGATAGGTAAGATACTATCCATGTGCTTCCAAGCCTCATACTAATTATGTTACTGATGTATATTTGAGTCATTTATCTGGGTAGAAGGCAAGCAAGCCATTGGTGAGCTAAAGTGTAACTAATCATTAGGTAAGATCTGAAATGTCTGAGGGATGTGGGGGGGAAAAATGTATTGTCAAGATTGGAATGCTTCTCAGGGGAAATTAAGGGATTCTATCATGAGATTTAAGAGGTGCCCAAGCATTTCTTTCCAGATGTTGCAAGCAGCTTGCCAGTACTTTTACAATATTAATTGTGTACTTGCTAAATTAATATTTTGCTTGCTAGTAAAGAGTGTAGTGGTATCAGGTGTACTGTAACCTATGTCCAGAAATTTTGACCCTTTAAATTAGTGTCTGCATATGTATTTTGGGTGAAAATGTGGCATTTTATATTCTTTTTTTATATTTATATTTTCATTTTTTATATATTTTCATTTATATATTCATTTTATATTTAATTTCCTTTGTAGTAGATGAAGCAAGCAGAGGACTTTTTGGAGAGGTTGCTCTTGGTGGTTTTTCCTACAAGTTTTTTGAGGAATATTCTCACTAGTGCTTCTCATTAATATTTACCATTTCTGGAAAAACATGAAAGAAATGGCCTGGATTACTACTTTAAGTAGATAAAGGTCCTGGAAGAGAATGTAATAACTTTATTTTAATATCCTGAATGACACTCTGAAGTTGAATTACCTGTCTTTGTAATAGCCTTTGTATTTTGCTATGTGGATTTGATTTATAGGTGACCATAATGATTAAAAAAAAAAAATCTGCTGGAGTTTTTTACATTCTTGCTTTTTAAAATTCCTTTTAGGGACTGTGCAGTTTTGTTCTCAAGCAAGTTAGTATCTTGTTTGACCTTTAATCTTTGTTTACTAGACTTTTTTTTTTTGAAACACTATGGAAGTGCTTAGGCTTATAGTCTTAGTGATTATTGAGTGTATTTGCAGTTATTACACATCATCTTATGAAGGTTTTAAATCAAAAATATTTAACAAAGGAATATTTAACCAAGCAAATATTAAATTTATTTACTATAAATGATATATACTGTCTATATAAATCTAGTAGCTGTAGGATTTGGGAATCTACCATGAATGAATTTTCATTATTTCTAATTAGGGAAGTACATGAAAAGATATTACATCATTAGATGGGTAGTCATCTCTAAGATTGAGTTAATGTGGTTGGCCCAGTGTGTTTCAAGAAGACTGCAACAGAGCTGGGGATTTAATTCAGATTTCCTGTTCCACTAATGTGCCCATGAGATTGCACTCATTTTTCCCTATACTCTGTTCAAGTTTCAGTTCCTGAAATGACTATCAGTGCTAGAGTCTGGGTAATTTTTTTTGTATGAATTAAATGAGTTCTTGTATTTCCTTTTTTAAGGAAATCAAACTGTGTTGCTTCTGAAGACCAGCTTTCTGGATGTTGGGAAGCTACAGCAATAATATTAGACATTTGCCTCATTTAAAATACAGGCAGAAAAGAGATGCAGAAAGAATGAAACTGTGTTTGTGCAGGTGTTTTCTATATAGCTCCTCTATTGCCAAAATTAAAAATTAGACCTGCCTAATGTACAGTGTCTCTAGTAAGGAAAATATGCTAAATATTCATTGCACTTGACATACTAATCATAAAAGTGCTACTGACTTGGTCTTTTGTGTGAAATTTGTTCTGTTTATATTAAATAGATTGTTTGGATTAAACCTTTTCATGTATTTTATAAAATGGCTATGGGGTTTTCCAGTACAGGGAATGCTGTGTTTTATCGAGAGAAATACCTTGATATCCAGGTAGCTTCTGTGGTCATATTGGTAAGGCTCTGCGAAAGGCTGTGAATAAGCTAGAGATGGACAGAGTTATCAAAAATCTCTGGCCCACAGATTCTTTAAGTTGGTTTTACAAATAACTTGCAGTTATTTGTAAATACGTCTTTAGTGTGTCTTGCTGAATCTTGGACAGATTTTTTTCCCAGTTTTCTTGTATTGAAATCAGGACAGGAAAGGAGTGTGTAGAAATGTTTCCTGCTTCTTTCTCTGGAGTGTGTTGTTTTTAACCAATATGTAGTGCACACTATGATGGCATCAGAGTTTCTTCCAGGAGTGCACCAAGTGATTTCATGTGATGTGCACTGGAGTAACGTGTCTGTGCCCTGTACTGTGGAGCAAGTGCTTCATGGCATTGGGTCCTATATGGTGGTCCTAAATTCTGAGGCTCTCCTAGGTATATGGTGTAATCCATCTGAAGTCTGAATGATTTGGGGTCATCTCTTTGGGTGCCAGGTCAGAGCAGTGTCATGTGGTTGTCTTTAAATCTTTGAGAGGCAGGTGTCAGAATGGGTTGTACTGTTTCATACCTTCCTGCCACTCTGGAAGCCTCACTGGGAATTTGATAGGAAGTTCTGCACTGCATGAGTTTGGGAAAGGAAAAATTACCTACCAATACCAAGCTCTGAAAGGGATTTTTCTGTTTAGTAACACTATTGTGTTTTGTTTTGATTCTGATTGTCAGCTATCCTTGACCCATGAACTTTGCAGAATAGCTGTCTATCTTGATTGTACTGCAGGAGCTGAGTGAGGCCTTGATGCACCATCTGCATTCTGCTAGCACTTGTAGCAGGGTTGTCTGACAGCTTCATTCTGTGACTGCATGTGGATGTTAAGAAAAGGGAGAAATCATCTTTGTGGGATTTCTTAAGTTAGAAGTCTGAGCAAGCTACAGTTCTTTTCAGTCTGTTGCAGAGTTCCTTATAAAAAGTATATAAGCCACTTGACCATTGCCTTGGAGTGCTGTATCTTTCATTTACTGAAGTAACATTTCCTCATGAATGATTTTGAAGGTTGCTGAGCTATGCAGGAGTAGAAGTAACATTTTTCTCTGCTCTGTGTCAGATGATCATCAGTTAAGTAGTTCCAAGTACCTACCAGATTGTCAGAATCAGAATACTTGAATCAGATTGATCTTTGAGTAATTTCTGTAAACTTTTCACAGACCTTGACACTAGAATGTATTGGATTGGACTGTTCAGCTCTGTTCCAATAGATCTGATATTTAGATTGTAGAAGTAGTGATAGCTACATTTCTCTGGTAGGTTTAATAACCAATATCAAACCTCTATTTCAGGCATCGCAGTCAGTTCTGTCATCTGAGAAATCCGTGTCTGAAGTACCTGAAGCTGTGGATGACTTCCTTTGCAACTTCCTGGCCAGACTGGGAATGTGCAGAACCCTTGATTGCTTCCAAACTGAATGGTAAAATATTTGAAGTGATTGTCCTTGAGAGTTAGCGGGTAGATGTTCAGGATTCAAATATATACGGATGCATTTCCATAAAACTTTGTGAGTATAACTCTTAAATATGTAGTATTTGACCAAAAAGATAAATTTGTGTCTCTGAATCCAAGGACCTCTTATCACTTTGGTGAAGGATCATTTATAATTTCTCTTAATTTCATTTTGGCTTAAGCAATTAAGGTGAGTTGCATCCTAGAACTGTATTTCTCTCCATTGATAATAAAAGAAGTCTGAGGTGACCAGAGTTCAGGCCTTTAAGTGTCTAGATTTTCTCATGTTCCTCCCTGGCTACCAAAGAGATGATATGACCAATGCAGATGTCATTTGTTGGAGTAAACTCTATCTAAAATGACCAATATTTAATTTCAGCAGTACTAAGAAAATGTGCTTGTCTAAAATCTGGATACTTAAAAGCTGAATTGTTTTGTGAACTGTGGTATTTTCACTTCTCTACATGTTTTTTGGATATGGATTATAGATGCTTTGCATTTTGAGGTAGAATAGGTGTGCAGTTTTTGGAATGTGGTAACTTTTAATGTCAATCAAAATAGATTAAAACTGCCTGAGTTTTTCTTTTTAAAAATGTAAATCATTCTATAATCAGAGCACTCGTGTGCTGTTCCTGTTTCATTTTTACCTGTTTTTATAGGTTAAGGAGATTTTGTTAGTGCTTTGTGCAAGAGCTTAAAAAAAAAATATATCTACATATGCAGCTTCTGTCACCACTTTATAAACTTGTGGAAGTTCCTATACATGCTTCCTAATAGTAAAGATTAAGGAGGAACTGCTATGGGCTCAAAAAATTGAGAAATGAATTATTACAGAGCAAAATAATCTTTGTCATAAAGTTCTACTGAAATATTTTGAGTTATAAACTTTCTTTGAATATATCAGTTACTTTGGAAAGGTGCTGAAAAGTGATGCCACCTTTTTGTTTGAATTTGCAGTTTTTAAACAAGAGTAGCTTTGGATTTGGACATTGGGAGATTAATTATCAAATATTCTGAAATTAGGAATTTTGAAAAGGTAGCAATATCTTCATCTTTTCTACTGAGACATGTTTGAACTTTGCAGTCTCTAATCTTTAGAAGGATTCTCTAGTCATTGATTCCAGCTGTAAGACTTGGGTCATTTTAGTGTAGGGATTACCAGTTGGGCATTCCTTCTGGAACTGATAATGATCAGGTTTTTTACATAGTAACAATGCAACTAAAATACCCTCTTATAGAAAGGGTGCTATAGTTATCTTTTCATGAAAGTTGCATGTATAGCATAAAGTCTGAAGAATTTATGGGTGAAGATATAAAATATGGTATCAACTGCAACCTTTACATGAAACTACAGCTTTCTTGGAAGAAGTTACTGTTTGAATTTGTCAATGCAAAACTACAATTGCTTTATAACAGAGTAAGAGGATGTCTTATGAGAGTCTGTCTCTAAAATCCTTAGTTATCCAAATATTTCCTCCTAAATAGGTAATAATTTAACTTCAGTAGCATTACACAAGCTCAGCATGTCAGGATCTAATCTTATTGTATTAAGACTTTTCTGTGCTAATGCCTCATTTCAAAATGTTTCATGTTGGTTTGAAATATATAATTTACAATGTTAATGACAGAGCAGATTAGTGTACTCGGATCCCTCTTTCTGTATAGGGACAACTGTCTTGCTGTCATGCTGTGGTGATCAAATACTAATGGAATTTAGAATGAGAAATTAATTAATGTAGAGATAAATTATCAAAAGGCCTGCTTTGATGTAATTGTCTGTCTTGGAGCTAAAGGTCACTTAAATTGGACCAAATTATCTGTGTTTATTCCAGAGTGTGAGAAAACTGATTCTATTCAAGTATTGTGTCTAGCTGTATAGAAGTCATGATTTGATCGTATTCTGCTCTAAGACAAAATTATTCTTTCTGTTATAATGAATTTCATCATATTTACTGTGTTTTTTCAATTTTATAGTTTCTTTTGAACACAATATTATTTTTCTTCCACTTATACTCTAAGGAATTTAAAATCAAACTTAAGATATTTTTAGAATATCTATCCTACCGTTACATTTTTCTATTCCTCTGATGTGTAAGGGCTCTAGGGCTTTTGTTGCTTATTAAAGGTACTGGTTTGACAGCTCTGGAGTATGAAGTGCAAGGGCTGATCAGCTGTGAATTTATGTATCTGTCAGTCCCCATAATCCCACAGAGCTCACTGCTGCTGGCAGCATGTTGTCAGTTGGATGAGCAGATGAATTGTTTGCTGTTGACACATGTATGGAGTTATCACTGTGTTTAGCTGGTAAACTTGACTGATTTCTGGCTAAGTGTTCTCAGAGACCTGGCTAGGTTTAAATCTGAGTACAAGGTGATTGGCAGACTCTTAACAAACACTTCAAAGTATTTCTTTGTATTTAAAATCATGAATGAGCCCAAATGCTCATGCAAGGTGTGTGATAGCTTTGCTTCACGTACAGGTTATGCAAGCAGTTTCCTTGCATGTGACTTCTTGGAGTATAGAGGTAGATCCATTATAAAAAAGTCTTTTTGCAGAAATTAAGAACAAGTATAGAAGTTGTATGCTTTTGTATCATCACTTTGTGAGGTGAGTGGATCTGCTTATTTGAGAAAGACGTAAACTTTTAGTGGTCCTCATGAAGAAACATTAATGTATGATACAGGTCTTGAACTCAAGAGAAATTTTATTAGCTATTAGTTCTTGAACAGCACTATCTAAACATAGATTCAGTTTTGGATTGGAACCACAAATAAAAGAAACTCAAGTTTGCTTCAGAAAGCCAGGCCTGCTTACTGTGTTGCTGCTAGTACTAGGAATCATCCAAAGTGGGCATCTGCAAAGACAAGATGTGTGGGAGGGTAAGATGATGGTGTCTTTTGGGAAGTAATTAAAAACATCCCATTCTTGTTTTTGCCCTGCTTGTTATCCAGACATCTCTGTGTATTATCAGCATGTATTTTCAAAGCACTTGAAACTGCAGTATGCACTTTGTTTAGTTCAGATCAGGAGCAAGCAATGTTTTCTAATGTTGAGCAATGACTAACGTGTGTTGTGAAAATAAGTTTTCATTTAATTGCAGAAACATAGATTTTCTTTTATTTATTGGAAAATATGTTAGGGTGCCACAGTAGACTGGAATTTGGATTCTTTGTGCCTTACTCTAATTCTGCAAAAGTCACTTGCCTACTGAGCAAGCTCAGCATAGTAATACCAACTTTCTACTTATATGCCATGATAATAGATTGGAAGAATACCCTAGAGTGAAAAAGCAGTTCTTCTGTGCTCTGTTGGCCTTATCTTGAGACTAAGAGGTTATCAGTTGAAACAACTTTCGGGAAGAAGTTTTAATCCCTGAATGCTTTTCAGCGAGTTATACCTAGATGAAGGATTATCCTGAACCATGCAACAGTTAATTGGAGGGCCATTCTGCAACCTGACTTATTTAGAGCTTAGACTTGAAATCAGTGTAGTGTTTAATTCATTTTCTTAATATTGTAGGTGGCCATCTGTGTCTGAAGTTTCTAGATTCTTGGATATCTTAAATGTCAATACAAGTATTGTAATAGTTATGAAAGGTTTAGAAAAAGCCTGGGTGGACACGGATCTAACTAACATAACTTGCGTCACAGTTCCCTTATGTACCAGAAATAAGGGAGAACAAAAATTCTGGCAATTGGCTAGGTGTATTCAATTCCTACATGACCAGTTTGAATTGTCATGAAATATCACAGTGCATTCTTGTATAGTTTTCTACTCCATTTCTGCTGCATGCATAAAAATTCATTAGTTGTATTCTTACATTAGAGCATGATGGATTTATGGAGATCAGTTGTATTTCATTAAAATTGTCTTTCAAGATTCCTAGTTGTGCTGGAGGCTAACTTCATCCATTACCCGTGTCTGGTAAGTCTTTGTACAGAAAGTTGATAGATTTCTTGAAATGGAGTTAGGGCATTCAGTGGAGAACTTATTCTGGCAAAAGAAGGATATAGATTGAAGATATTGCTAGTGTTAGTTATGTTTTTGATTTCATGATAATTCCAGGTGCCTAGTAGGTACAACCAGCATGCTTAGCAGTAGTGTAGCCGGCTGGAAAAATAGTGTCTTGGACTAGATTGTTGGTTCTTACCCTGAGTTATGTAGGTACAAAAAAGCAAGAAATCTCAAGTGTTAGGTTGAATTGCTGTCTCATAACGACTGCAGGGAGAGAGGAAAGGCAAAGTTTCCAGAAAGGCGAAAGCTTTGTTACATGATTGAGTCTCTACAAGACAGCAGATACGTCTGAGTGGAAGGAAAAGGAGATACAGATTGTAAAAGAGATGACTTCCCAGCAGTTTCTACAATTGGTAAAGTATCTGCTTGTAACTTTAGCAAGCTTGAACTATTGGTGTCATTAACAGCATCTTTCATGTCCCACTGGAGTAAAGAAAAGCATACTTAAGATGGACCCAAATGACCAGCTTGAGCTTGTTCTTACCAGCAGCTTGGTTTAGCTGTACCTTGTGACTGGTATTCTCAACTAACCAGTCTTCTGACACAGGGTGGTGCAGTACAGCTGTGGCTTGGAGCAGAACTAGTAAGTGTTGGCTAAATGGGTCCCTGGGGCTGTAGGACTCATCCAACCTAAAGACAGCTCAGGGGATGCTGTTTTACTCTGCAAGGAAAAGCCTTATGTATGAGTGCTAGTCCCAGTGGAAAAGTTGATGGGACTGAGACCCTTAGGTGCATTTGAGGTTTCCTCACTTTTAAGAGACTTGCTAAAAATATAGAATGGTGTAATAGGTGACACTGATGAGACTGGCTGTGGTAGGGTAATCAGTTATTCCTCTCCCTATTTCAGACAGTGAGAACGTTGAGTTATTTTCACCTAGCCAATAACTCTGAATGTATCATCCCTAATGATCTCAATTTGGGCCTTTTGAATAACAATGGAGAACTACTTTGAGTTATACCTTGTAACTGGAGCAAAATAATATATGAAGAAAAGACAGAGTAATGCACAGGAATTCTTTATCACTTTCAAGTAGAAAAACAGTCCGTGTAAAATATTATTTTCTTTGGTAATGGCCCCCTGCTTTTTCCTCAGAAGAATGTTTCAACTTGAATTAAAAAAAGGATAATTTCTTGCCTATATATGTTTGAAAAAAAGATAGATCTTATGGATATAAGACTATGTAAGAATGATCATTGATAATAAGCTGCTTGGAGCACTTTTAAATGCAAATCTTCCTTTTTCTTTCTTATACTTTTCCTTTTGCCTAACATGTTATTATCATTAAAGGACAAAACAGTATTAGGATGTTTCCAAAGAAAAGTGCTCTTATTTTCAATAGAAATGCTGTGAAATCTGTCACTGTTTAGGAAATAAATGGTTAAGATTCTTTCTTGGTGCTAAAAGCCTATTGCCACTCTAATCTGCTACAGAATATATGTGATAGAATCAGTTTTGTTTTTGATGCACTAATTTTAGTCTTTCAAAATGCCATTATTGTCTGGTGGCTGAGTGAGACTTATTTATAAGGATGAACCCTCCTCAATGGACCACAGCATTCAGGTAAGCAGCTTACCATAGAAAGTCATTTGGATGTAAATGCCTCTAAAATTTGCCTTTATTTTTTTGAAGAATAAAATAAGTCTCTTCATTCTTACTTGGAATCTAACTTCTGAAATAGCTAGTCTATATATAATTTTCTAGATAACTTACAGTTGTAGCTTAGAATTTCTAGTTATATACATGAAATTATGTCCGTAGTAGCTTTTTTTACAAAATCATATAATGCTTAAGGTTGGAAGGGACCTCTAGGGGTCATCTAGCCCAACCTCCCTGTACATGCAGGGTCTACTAGAGCATGTGGCACAGGACTGCATCCCAAGTGGATTTTAAAGATCTCCAGGGAAGGAGACTCCACAGCCTCTCTGGGCAACCTGTTCCAGGGCTCTGTCATCCTCACTGTTAAGAAATTTTTCCTTAAGATCCTGTGGAACTTTTGATCCTTTTGTTTCTGCCATTGCCTCTAGTTCTAAAACTCTTTGTTTCTGCAACATTTTGTTAATTTATAATTGCTGTACTTCAAGCATACTCCTTGTGTCCAAGAATGGGAGACAACATTCGGTGTAATTACTACCTCTGACTACTACTGTTCTTAATTTATTTGGAGGAATAAAAAAGTACATATTCAATATATTCTGACAAGGCAAATAGTATTCATGTTTTTCCTCTAAGTTTCTGTGCAGAACATTCTCTAGCAGCCCTCAGTATCAGCGGGGAAGATGACTGTGGGCCTCATCTTTAGTATGAATTATTTAGAGTTCCACAGAACCCGTGCTATGTGGCTACATGGAGCACCACCTCTTTGTCCTTAGTGCATGTGTAAAGCTTGTGCCAGCTGAGGTTGCTGTCTGCCTGTCTTGCAGGACAGGCAAATGAAGAAACGCGTTTCATACTTGTAGGTATCCATACTGCATTCTGCAGTCACCCAGCAATGCCTGCTTGTATAGCAACATCTGAAGTCCATATGTGTAGGTTGGAATCTTGGTGTATCATTTAAATATTTTGTGAAATGCTGGTATTTTATATTCTTTCCTTGAACAAACAGGATTATATAAAAACATTTTGTGTGGTGATAGTTCTGTGTCATTTAAGTTACCCTCTTTGAACCCTTTCTCGTGCTGCTTTTTTCTCAACATCTGGAGGATACCTCTGTGCCTTAGTTGCTCCTAAATACCTTAAATGAATTGTGTCTTGCAATACCTACCAGAGTATTTGTTGACATTTCTCAACAGAAGAATGGTCTCAAAAGGTGTGAGACTATAACTGAATATACTTCTTTGCCAGAAGGATTAAGATTCCTGGATTGCTCTACAGAGTATGTGGGCTTTAATTGTCAAAGGGCAACTTAATCTTGATGAATATTTAATAAAAATGGCCTTCAAGACAGAATATAGTATTTGCAGGGATTGGTAAAATAATTTGGAAAATAGTGGTAAGCATAGTTACATAAGGAGAACACAACATCAGCAAACAGCTGTTTGGTAAATTATTATAAAAATGCTATTTCTTATTTGCAAAGTATTACAGGAGGAATGAAGCATTTTTACTAAGTGAAATCTGAATTCCATGTTTAAAGAACTCATAGGGTGATTTGTGCAGGTTAGGCACAGCTTTGTCCTAAAAACTCAGTAAAAAAATCTTGCATATATTTAAAAAGACTTGTGTCTATTATCAAAGTGAAAATGTTTGAGAATTATTATCTTGTGCTTTATGTAGATTCTTTGGAAGAAAGGAGGGGAAAGCACAGTTAAAATTGAAAGTGTTATGCATGGCATGTCATTCGACTACTAGCAACAATGCAGATAAAATTTGGAATGGAAAAGGATAAAATAGAGCCCCCTGTAGTGGGAGGATGCTACAGCTAATTCCTAATGACTATAAAAAAGTGCAATTTCCCTGACTTGGAAAATACCTTTGTGATTTTAATGTAAATGCTAGCATGGGAGGGAAATATCTGTGAACTGCGAAATAGGGAACATGTCATAAACCATCTCTGTTGATTTTTGTTAGGTATGAGCTAATCCAGAGAGGTGTGCTCTCAGCCAAGGACCCCGGACTGGTTCCAAGTGTGTACACCCGCAACCAGCAACTGGAGACTGAGAATACGCATTTGAAGAAGGATTTAGAAAACTATAAGCTTGCGGCTAAGTATGTCGTCTGGTATTAATAAAACTTTCGTATAAAGTAGTAAATGACTCAAAGTAAACACAGATACTTAAGGAAAATATTTCCTCTTCTGTATGCTGACTATGCATATTTCTATTTCTGGATGTTATGCATATTTTTATTTCTACGTGGGAACTACTTTTAAAATTTAAGCTCAGTTGTCTCTGAGCTCTACTAGAAATGTAAGGCTGGAAGTTTTTGTTTAGTGTGCTATAGATAATAACTTTCAAAATTCAGCTATTACAACAAACTACTATAAAAACCATGAGAATATAAATGCTGAAGTGGAAAATTATTACAGACATTTGTATTAAAATACAGTACTATACGTTATAGCTACCCCAACATTAGCATGCATTGGGAAAAAATGAACTTATTCTGCATTTTTTAAAAATGCAAATGACCTATTGCTTTCAGGTCCTAGTGCTCAACAGTATGAGTGTAATTCAGTGTTATTGACTATAGTGTGTGCATTTCAGTAGCTGATTTTACAAGAGTCAATTTTACTAGAGGCGTGAGAGTAGAAATATTGAGCTTATATAAGAGAAATGCAGTAATGAACTACATATAACACTCTTCTGAAGAACAGTACATCTGCATATGTATTCCTTCAGAATTTGCTCTGACCTCAGGATAAATCAAAATGGGCTCATTTTGGTTTTACTGGGGCATAGTTTTAAAATGTGGACCTCTTTTTAAAAAATAACTCCAACTGATTTTTCTCAAGTTTGCTCAAGCTGTTAATTTTCATTTAAATTGTTCCTCTGTGAAAATTGTGTGTTCATGTAGTTCTTAAAAGGGATGTTCTGCTGGTATGCTGCATCTCAGGTATTACCTATAGTTAATTTTAATTAGCAAATAAAACAACTTTAAAATGATATCATTTTAATTATTTATATAAAAAGTTTTCACAATCAATTCCGATACTGTACAATTTAAAAATATTGTTGTACTGGGTATACTTTGAATTGGACCATTTAGAAAATCTCTTCCCTCCTTCCCCCTGCACATGAGATGCAGGGACTTTGTGTATGATGCATATGAGAATTGGATAAATGGATTTTTTTTAACCTTTAATGTTAGGTACTGTATTTTACATCTACCTTATTCAAATATTTGTTACAAGGTCTGTCTTCACTGTTTTTTCAGTCATTCCTCTGATTTTATTATGGAATGTATGTAGTAGTGAAACTTGGATTGTGATAATGGTTTCTACTTAATTTTTGAATATTAGATTTGAAATACTTTTGAAAATTTGCCAATAGTAATGGCTCAAGTTGAGCACTTGTGCTATTAGCTTCACTTATTGTGAGGAAAGCTTTATGGATTAAGAAAGCGCTGCTGTGCTGTGGAAGAAGCTAAACGGTGCTACTGTCTGTGTGCTGGAGTTAGGCTATTTGTTTCTGTCATTTGGATCAACCCAGGTTGTACCGCCTTGTACTAAATCCATTTATTTTTATTTAGTGCTTGTTAACAGCGTTTGTTCATATATGGAATAACTGGAGTTGATACCCTTGCTATAGTAAAGAAAACATTCTAGCAGGACCCAAAATGACCTCAGGGACAACTTGGGTTTTCAAGTATTATGAGAATTCATTAGCTTACAATTGAAACAGAATGACAAAGTGATGAAGAAAAGTTGATTTCAGTGATAAGAAAACAACTTCTGATCAAAGAAAGCCCCATATTTGGCTCTTTGGATCAGTCAGAAAGCTTTCGTGGTGAGATAGTGCTGTGCTTTGCATTTGAAAACAGCTTTTAATTCGGGTATTTCTGAGCTTGTTTTCTTGACAACTGTCTTGCTGAAGAGGTATTATTTGTGAATTACGAAGGATGGAGACCCAGAGTAAATAACTGTAAACCATTTAGCTCCTGCTTTAATGTTTAACAGTTGGCAGAAAAGATTCAGGGTCTAGAAGCTAAATATAACTATTTTGAGTATTTGAATACAATATTTGCATGCCTGTATAGCAGACAGGCAAATTGAATAGATTGTAGGCTATTGGGGAAATTTCACTACTTATTATTTAGAGATTTGTAGTCAGCTTGACTTCCTGTCTACAATGAGTATACATTTTTAATAGGTTGTCTAATGTCTGCAGGCATCTTGAGGCATGACAAAATCACTAGAATAGGTGTTTAAAGAGCAATAATTGACAGCAGAATCCTTTTACTCCAAAGTCTAGTGATAGTTACTATGGTAAAGTTTAGGTGCATTACTAATATTTAACATATATTTAAAAATTGTGATAGAAATCATAACCAATTTGTATTGCTTGGCAATATAGCAATGCTTAGATATAATACCCCCTAAGTTTTGTCCTTCTATTTAATGGGAATCTAATTGTCTGCTGAAATACTAGAATATAATTTCCAGTACTAGAAAAACTTGAAAATGCTACTTCTGAAAATTGCTGTCTGTTACAGTAGACTAGTTAACTAGTGTAGGTAGAGGATAAGATTCTTAGCTCATTAAATCAGTGTAATTTGTCATCCATAATGATTTGTCATTTAAGGATTTAATATTCTAGTAATATTTGCTTATCAGTTGGATAATGAATTATAATTTTATAGCCATATTAAGCGCTGCCTATCTCATTGAAAATGCCTTGAATACACACACACACACACACACACATATATATATATTTATAGCCAGACACTATGTAGCTTTTTAATTGTGTGTTTGTAGACAACCCAATGATATATCAGGTTTAAGATTTACAGGGACTGGTAACTGAGATTAAGTTCTTTAAATTGGCGGGAATTTATTATGTAGATTAATGAAAATTGTATAGAACTTCAGGCTGAGGATTTTAACCCAGTTCAAACATTTAGGAAAGTTTAAATATTTACAGGTGTTTTGCTATCCTGATTTTTATGAGTGTGTGTGCACAAATATGTACCAGTTTACAACCACAGTAATAGTCAAAATATAAAACATTCTTAGAAATGGTGTTTATTGCTACAGTTACTGCTATCACCAGCCATAAAATCTTCATTTGACCTCCTACTTCAGTACCAAAATCTATCTGTGCCTGCACATATTTATCCTTTTCTACCATGAAAAAAATGGAAGTGCACACTTATTTTGTGCACAATTTTTAATTGCATCTTTCCTGTTATGTGGTATATTTGGCCAACTTGTTACTAAACAGTAGCTAAGCAAAACTCATTTAAATTCAAAGGGAACAAGACAATTCTTAGACCTTTGAAAATCTGCCCTAAAAGACCTTTGATATTTGTGCACGCATACCCATTTTTTTTGCCTGCCTACGGCTTATTTTGTGAGTTACTGTGGGGACAGCCCTGCCCATTTTCATTTCCCTGATGTTTTTTCCTCAGCTCTGATAAACAGTGGCATTAAATTCACTGTGCTGCTCTTAAAAGTCTTCCAGCTGTTCTTGCTACAGGCAGCAATTCACATACAAACTTACAAGACTACGTATGCTAGTTTGTATAGACAGTAAACATAGTGTATATTATAGTAAATAGTAAATATTTATATTATTAGAGTGTAATAGCGTCTATGGGTACTTCTCCTGTACCTGTAATTTTGTCATACTGAACTGTCAGTTATTTTTCTAATGCCTTTTGAAAGGAAATTGTCTTCATTTTTCCAAAGAATAAATATCTAGTTTCTGTGCAAGGTAATTGTAAGCATCCTTTGTAACTGAACAATTCTTTTAGTGATCTTGTTTTCCAAACCTACATCGGTAAAGGGAAGGAGAATCTGTGTATTAAATATATGCAGGACTGCTTAAGGGACAGAGTATCTCAATGTCCCTTGGCTCTCTGTAGAATGTATTTAGAGAAAAATAGGGAACTAGTCTCTTTGCTGTGAGCTTTGAAATGATTTCCTTTTCCATTCTGCTGTCAAATGTTGAAGATAACACCTGGGGAAATGCTTGCAGGTTGATCTGCTAGAACTGTAGATTTTTTTTGTTGCATTTTTTCCTCAGAAGTTCTCTAAATGCCTTTGTGCAAGATAGGTAGTCATAGTTGTCCTATGTGATATTCCATCATGTGACATAATGCTGGATTTCAGACCTGATGTAGACTTTGGGAACTCAGTTTTGCAGAACGTTTTTAGTAAAACTTCAAATCCTCAATAAGCATTTTCTAGTAAATTGTAATTTGAATAGGTACCCCTACAAGGCCCACCTCTCTAAAATGATTGATCATCTCTGCTGTCCTGAGATGTATAATGTCGAAATCCCTGTGGATTCTATGTAAAAACTGAGGAATAGTGATGGTGAAAAGCATCTACTCTATTTGTGAGTTGGTAGTAAAAAGACCTCAAAAGTACTTGTTTACTACAGGGGCTACTACCAAACTTGAATACTATCCAACTTGGATACAGTAGGTATATGCATATCTGTAAGTGGATTCTATATGCACAACATAAGCTCAAAGTGCAAGTAGTAGGGAAAGCACAATAATATTCTTTTGCATTTTCTCTTTGTATAGCAAAGCAAAAGAGGCTCTCCTAAAAATGCAGAAAGAATGTGACTTTCATCGAATGCATCATAAGAGAGTGGTCCAAGAGAAAAGCAAACTTATTTGTGACATTAAAAGGTAGAAACTGATTTTTATTACCAAATGTAAAAATAAAAATATCTTGAGTTGTTGCCTGGCAGTGCGATAAATATGCAAAGTACTGAAATAAAGCTAGTTGCATTTTAGCTAGTGTCTTCATAATTCTTAGTTCTACATGACTGTTCCTGAAATACTTTTAAATGTCTTTGTTTTTTCTCATATTTTGAATGGAGCAATGTATTAACATAGTATATGGTACCTCACCCAAAAATATGGATGAATTTTTTTACCTAGATCTTTGGCCCTACTTATAACTTCTGGGTTTAGATCTTTATCAGTTAAATAGTAATTTATAATCTCCTGAGTTCAGAAACTTTATGGTCATCATTACTTTAAGTGGTGCTGTCTGTACTTCCACATTTTGAATATCCTCTGGTTAATTTACTGTTAGGCTTTGGGTGAAATAAGCTCCAACTTAGCTAATCAATACTTAAAAATTGTGAAATTGATAATTCTAAAATGTTATCACTTTTGTATTCTGAGTTTTCCAAGTGTTGTACCTTTCTCTCACAAGTGCAACTTCTGTATTGCCCATGTGAAGGTCACTTGAGCTAGGTAAAAGTGAATCTCTTGATCATCTCTTTGCACTATTTTATGCTAGGAACGGTTGCAAAATAAACCTGGCAAATGGCTTAGATCTGCAACTCAACCAGTTCCCAGAATTTTGGTTTGCTAATATTATCAGCTAGTGCTGATACAGTAGCTATATAGCCTACATATTTGCCTTTATAATGCACATCTATCAATGCAAGAGAGCACCGTTTAGTGACTCGTGTTACCTTTTGCAACATACAGTGTTCTTGAAGTTTAAGCATTTTTTTTTGTATAGATGAATTTTTTCTGAGAGATAGTGCAGAAAGTCTGAATTTGGATGGGTTTGAAGAATTAGTCACTTAGGTGTTCTGAGTGTGTAGTTAAAAATATTACATCTTTTTCCTAGATCAGGATCCTAGTTGGTAGTCAGATAATTATAAATCTTTCTTTCAATGCAATATCATCCATCTGCCAGAAGAAAACAGATTACCGAGAATTACTGTGTATTATGCATGTGATGGATGGAGAGATGAAGGATGAGAACTGAAACCAAAATTTAATGGCCTGTTTTTAACAACTGAAGGAACTAAATCTATTTACTACTCTTTCTCTCAGTACTCCAGTTGGATGGCTACATACTAGCTTTTCCTCTTGTCTATGTGTTAACCTTTGGCTGAGTTAAATTTGTCTATATAACCCTTATTTCTTAAGAAGCATTTTTCCTTTTTCCTTCGTAGGCTGAAGACACATTATGCATCGTATGAACCAGTACTGAAGCATCTGACTGAAAAATATCAAACTACACTGAGACAGAAAATGTTGACTAATTTGGAGAGAGACAGAGCAGTTGGGCAGGTAGAATTATGGTGAACAACACCTGCTAAGCCATACGGAATGTTTTTGTTAAATACTTTGTTGAATAAACAAGTAACTTCTCATAAAACAATTCACTCCTTATGCTGTAGTTTTAACCAGAACATTTTAGTTGGTTTTGTTACTTGATAAAACTTTAATGTGAATGTTTCATCAAGATGGTAGTACTTAGCCTTTGGCATGTGTACAGTGACACTGATCAGGTAATGTGCAGATTTTCTCATACAACTATCAGTGTCAACAGTTCAAAGAAAAGTGTGATATTCCTGTGGATTCATATTTGTCTACCTATGTCTATAGAAGCTTGCTGATTTTTAGCATTTACTATTTTTCTGATTTTTTCTGATTTTTCCAAAATACAGACTGGAATATTTATATTATCTCTATAAAACTAGTCAGGCACAGCTCTTCTGTCTTCTGAGCAGAATAGATTACAGGAACAAAACTTATTTGATGTATAGACTGTTGTATGTGACATTCTGTACCTGTAGCAGAGAAAGTACTCTAACCAGAGGTTGGATGGATGAAGAGCAGAAAACTAGCTTTCATGTGTTTAACCAATAGGTTATTTGTTTAAAAAATGAAAAAAAAGATCTTGCATCTTGCCAAATGCGTTGCATTTCAGCAGTTGTGTCAGCTTTATGTGGGTAACATGAAAGGCATTGAGCTTGTTCACTCTCTCATCTAATAGCCCTCATCTCTCATTTCTTTCTTTCCTCTGCCTCCAATTTTGCTTAGGTCACCTGAGGGCTTACTTTGAAAAGACTGAGGAGTATGTTTGATATTAAAATAAGTGAGAGGAAAATGTCCTAGAGGAAAAGAGGTTACTGTCCATATACACTTATGCTGAATCAAGAATGAAAAACATGAAACAGCTTTCAAAGTTGTTCCCAATACTATGAGATTTCAGGAGCTTATGTAAGATCTATCTAGTTATGAACTAGAAACAATTTTGAATGAAGCTTATCGTGTAACTTAAAGCACCATATTTTGTGGTATTTTATTAGTACAGACCTATATGTCATTGCCATTGAGCTAAGGATTAATTCAGTGGTAACTGGTAAAAGCTGATAGCACAATGTGATCTGTAGTGCTATGTACGTCTGCATTGTTTTAAGAGCTGTAAAAGTGTTTTTGAGAAATTCTAGGTGGCTTATTTTAATCACATGGTTTTACTGGGCATATCTAAAATCTAGAGTTAGGAGTATTTGCAACTTAATTAGAAATAATGATCAAGACATTCAAGAATTATACATAAATCCTGGTATTTAAATGTAGAGACATAAGTGCATTGTGAACAGACAAAAAAGCACAATTTTTATATTGCCTTTTCTTTTTCTCTTTTTTTATGTTAGATCATAGGTTTACAAGCTACACTACAAAATTTAGAATCTGGACAGAATCCTGTGACAAAAGGTAAAATACCTTTACTGATTATGGTTTCTTGTTGTGAATTTGTGTGGTTTAATGATAAATTAGCAACACTTGCCTAATAAACATTTCATCAGCAGTGTTGGTGGGGGGCAGCAATTCCATCATAAGTATTTATTCTAATATCTATCTTACATATCTGTGTCCATTGGTAAGTTGCTTATGACAATGAGATGCATGAGTAAGAGTGGAAGAACTTCATCCTGAAAACCTGTTTGGGGCCTGATTTTCTTTTATTGTCCAGTAGTGCGCTCTGGCCTTTTTCTCTATGGTATGACACTACTCCCTGGTGTGCTGAATACATGTGTATTAAATTATATTTATTACTGTATCAGCAAAACTCCAGCATTGTGGTGTTCTCACATCTAATGATTTTGAACCTGTTTCCTAATTTTGATTGCATTTGACAGGTGACCAGGCAGGTGTCTAATATAATGCAACTTTCAGATGAAACATTTCTTGCACTTAGGATGTCTAAATTTTTCTCATGTATTGCATTTTTCCTAGTGTGTTGAAAGGCCAACAGTTCTGCTACAGTAGTAGAACACTTGGGTAAAATTGTGACAAACTTCATTAGATCCCACACTACCTGGATTTACTTCCATTGTATAAAATTACTGTATAAAAAGCAAGGCCAGGGAAAAAATTAATAGCCACTTAAATTATGGTTTTTAATACTTGTAGTTGAGTGAAGAGAATAGGTTTTTCCTGGCTATTAGAGTGACTGACTGAATGAAGACATTCAGCTATTGTTCAGATGTCTGCAACTCCTTGCCCATCACTAATGTACATTTAGTTGATATAATTGAGTTCTAATTGTCTGAAAGATGCTGCTCCTCTTGGCTACCATGCAGCAGTGGAGGCTTCTGTAGCTGTGGTGTCTTTTGACTTTGGTGTTCATTTGCCTTGGCAGTCTGAGAGAGAACCAAGTTTAGTACATGCTGCAGCAAACCTTGCCCCTCTTAGAGGATATGTGGTATTTTACTTAAGAGCATAGCTGCTCTAATTCTTGTAAGGAGTTGGAATGCTTCTGAAGCTCTGCCCAGTAGAAACTAAGCTCTGATTTTTTTGTGTACAAAAAATAAAGTTAATGATGTAACATTATATCTTCAAAGCTAAATACAATGAAGCACTGAAGTACTGGGAACATTTAGTTGTCTCTTCAGTGTTCATTCTAGTTTTGAATTCTGCCTTTTTTATAAATTAGCATCATGCTCTATAGCCAGGCACACAGTGCCCCGAAACGCATCTTTTTGTGGCTGTGCCCACTGGTAATGCTCTGCTGTAGTGTAAGTCTCGTTACAACAGAATGTGCAAACCTCTGCTGTAGTGAGGAGCACAATGCTCATTTTCTTCCTGCTGCATACAAGAATGTAGAGAATGGGCTTTTTATTTTACACTAGTCTAGGAGAAGGACATATTGCATTCAACTTTTCATTGTGCTCTGGCTTAGAGATATATAGTGTGGGTTCTTCCCCTGTGCTAGTGTTTTTACGTTTATCCCATCTGTCTCTCTTTTTGTATTACATATTTTTTCGTTTGTTGTTTGATTCGAAAAACCACTCTCCGGCTGTTCTCAGTACTTGTTTATTCTCAAAAAAACCTTGAGAGTGCTTTATAATACCGAAAAGTGACAAGCAGGGGAGCACTTACAAATAATAAAAAAAATCACTTAGTCTCCAGCACAAATTATTAAGCTCATCAGCCACCCATGTGCTTATACAAACCTTAATTTGCTTCGTGCCATGTGTATCACAAATCAAGTGATATTTCAGCTCATTTCTTTATAGTACTATATCCTCTCATACTGCATAATTTCTGTTGTACTCTGTAGGTCAGACTCATGTCTGCATGGGTGATGCTGTCTCTTAGCCAGGTACTTTCTGCTGCCTCTTGAAAGATGGTCATGTTTTGTTGCCTCTTGAATTCTTATTCATGAGACCAGGTAATTGAAACCTTGGGAAACAAGCAGTGCATAAACACTGGAGAAATGTCTGCTACATTTTTTCTGTAAATATAAGTTTGTAGCTTGGAAGGAAGCAGTGTTAGACTTAAAAGTTCTGTAAGCTTCAGCCGCTGTCCTTTCAGGACTGATCAGCTCACTTTCATACATGAGTATGTTAAAAGATAATGAGCATCCAGACTGGCAGGTTGATTGTCAAGGAAAGATGCCTTTTCTGGTCAGCTCTCTGCTGCACAGAGCAGGGAAAGAATGAGAATGCCTGTGTGCCCAGGAGCTGCTGAGCAGGAGGCGGCCCATCTCTGTTTCCACTGCTGCTTTTCCTCCCAGCCTACCCTGACTGCAGATCCCATGACACTGAGTTGGGCTGCAAGGCACTGAAAGTGGCTTTAGCTTTGGGTTTGCTCAGCAGCTTGTGGTTTTCAATACTGACAATGACAGTCCAGCGCATTCTTTTCTCTTTTTTTATAAGAGTTATAAAAGATTGGGTGCTTGTGTATGAAAATGCTGTTTTAATCTCATTCTACCTAAAGCGGTACCAGGATCATACACAGAAGTATGTTGTTATCAAAGACAATTCACTGAAATTTTAGATCCCTGGTTTATACCAACAAAGCATTTAATTTATATCCTAGCTGATGAAACAAGAAACACTGTTAATTAGTGCTTTGAAAAAAGACCACTTCTGCTTGGAGGAATAAAGTAATTTTGTGGTTTACTTGCATACCGAGCACTGATGTAACAACTGATTGTGAAAACATGTTGTAAAATTGTTAGTCAGTACATTTCTCTTTCTCTGCAAATAACAGCTGCTTATTTATTACCAAACTATATTTGAAAGTTGAACCCAATGAGTTTCTTTCCTCATGGTTGAATTAACTCCTTGCTAAGCCTGTTAGCTGTGCTTTCCATTTCCTTGATCCGATGTAATTTCTCTCAGAAGGTCATGCCACATGGTATCTGAAAGGCACCAGTTGTAGTATTTAAACTTGGTTGATCCCATTCCAGCTACAATGCAACCAGAATAGAAAATCTGAGAACACAAGCTGTTGACATCTTAGTGCAGTCACAACAGTGTTTTATAATTCAGTCTCTTTTGGAATGATTTTGGCTTTTTAACCTTTTCAACTGTCATAGTGATGGCTTGTGAGTATGAAGCTGAAACTCAGTGTTCTGCAGCTAGCAGTTACTGAGGAGAGAGTATTTGACATATAAAATGGTTTTGCAGTGTACAGTTCTTCGGGGAAAAAAAGGTTATTTAGCTGCAACAGCAGCTTTAAACTCTGTTAAACAATGAGAATAAGTCTAAATTGTTAGACCAGGCACAGTTCTCTATAAGTTACAGTTTTTATTTGGGTTGCACTGGAGACTTGCTAGATATGTGATAGTGTGCTTGCCAGATCTGTGGTTTTTGACTTTGAGTCACTTGTAGCTTAGATTTTGTGGACCAGGTCTTAAAACTTGGTTCTAAAGGAGTGAGCACTTACAGATGCAGTGTAAAGTCTCACTTGCTTTAGTCTGGGATTTTTAACTATATCAATTGTTTTCCAATCTGAGACTTATAAGTCTATAGTCTAAAGCCTATAGTCTCTGTATACTATTATACTATATATACTGTATATATACACACTATTGTATATAGTCTAAAGTCTATAGGGATTTATGTGCTCAACCCCTGCTGGAATTCAGTCTTCCATTCTTTTCCTGTATGTCTGCATAACATGGCAGACACCAGTCACCTCAGAGCTGCCAAACCAGAATATCTTTTCTTTTTATAGTGGTAGATCCATATAGGATCCATATGCTTCCCTGTCTCCCTTTTAACTACAAATTTAGTGTTTGTGCGGCATTTTGCTCTAGCAGATTACATACAACTCTTCTCCACAAGTTACTTTTATGTACTGTTGAAATAGGTTAATGCATGCTTCAACCTTGATATTTTCTTGTGTAATTTCTGTTATTTTCATCTCCAGTTAATATTAGGAGGCTTATACTATATTCATATATTTTTATAGCAGGCCAAGAACTTGAAAGGAAGGAATTGGAAGGTCCCACCCAGAGAGCTCTTCAGGAAGCCAGGCAACATAAAACTTTTGATTCCAAAAGCTCCCCGTATGATCTCGTCAAAGATGCAGTGAAGAAGGGCAAGAGATATCAATGAAGAAGGGCAAGAGATGTCTGCAGGTATGCAGCTTTCTTTCCAGGCTGTTGGAATTTAGTCTGGACAACATTTAAAACTTTTATTATGCTATGATAGATATCCATGAATATCTAAAGCATTCATAATCAGTAGAGCTATGTAGAACAAGTAGGTTAGTGTTTGTTTTTTTTATTGTTAGGTAAGTTTTCATCGAAGACTAGCTTTTCTGGCGACAATACTAGTTCTGATGAGCTGAAGGTACCCTAAGCTAGCAACCTACAAGCCAAAACCTTCAAAGGAAGAACACTAGCTGTCTGTTCTCTTATTTCTTCTGTAACTTTGGAGAAATCCAGATCTATTTCGTAGTACTTATAAAAAAATTTTAAGCATTTTAACCTGTCAGTTTCAATGTGATCTGAAAGATGTAAAACTTGGTACACTAAAGGCAAAAAATGGCTTGTTCTTAATAGTCAATGAAAGTTGCTAAACTTGAATATATCTGGGCAAGTTGTTGATTTGGTTTGCAGCCTGTGGTCTTACTCCCTAAAAATAGCATGAACTTCTGATATTTTTTTGTTAGAAGGGTTTTTCTACATTTAGATTCTACTTCCTTTTTTTTTTTGAAGTTATACATTGAAACTATATAAGTTTCTTATTTTATCCCAAAAATCAATGTAAGTGTTCCAATATCTGGATTTTTATAGACTCTAAAAACTGTTACACATGTGTGTTCTTGCTTGCTTTGAAGCAATTGTTAGAACTGTTTTTCTGAAAAATAAGCTTGTGTTTACATTCATGTTTTAGAAAACAGCTTCAGCCTTTCTGTCATCACAGGAATATGCCCACTGTGGTTTATTTTTGTTTATGTTTCTATAGAGACTTTTTCCTATGTGATTTTAGCAATGCACCTCCCTTCTAAAAAACTATACCATTTTATTTGTTTTCATCTCTTCATTCACCTGAACCTCCAAATAGAGCCCTTTTCTGTTGCTTTCTGTGTCTGTCTTCTCACTGCACATTGGAAATAACTTAATCTTATCCTCGCTCCCCACCTATTTATATCTGAATATTTGAGGCACCTGCCATTCTGCTTTGCCTTTTCCTGGTCTGGTGGTTAGAAACTTCTGTCTTAGACTGTCACTGATGTCTCTGGCTTTCGCTTTGATTTGTAAGAGAGCAGAATGTTTATCAGTTCATGAAGTTTTGTTGTTTGCTCCTATTTCTACGAAAGTCATCATGACTCTTACAGTAAACTTCAGTGGAATTACTCTTCAACCCTGGAGCACAACTCGGCACAGATAGTTTGCCTGTCTGACTTTCTTGGTCTTTGAAATTCATGAGCACTGTTAGTTGACTGAATCTGGCAAGCATTTGTGCTTCTGCAGATTTTAAGTTTCACAGATGAGTCCAGCAGAGGCCATGATATATTAATCAAAGGATTAGAAAGCTGGAATAGTTCCAGAAAGAAGATATCAAAAATAAGAATATTTAAATATGAGATTTTTCTGTGGTTATGCAATAATTTAAAATTAAGTATGAGGTGTGCATTTTTTTCCAACAAATTATAGTTTTCATGTTTGCTAAATGCATTATTCCCAAGTATTTCATTTCATCTCATAAAGGATAATGCATGAGAAGATTGCCCATGAATTGGCTTATTTTAGCTGCCATAAGAAATAAATGGTAGATAGGGTGAAGTCTTAGAGGTGATGAGGGAGATTCTTTAAAATTAAATATATAAATAGAGAGAGCGCTCTGTATAAAGAATACTATTTAGGGCTACATTTTAAAAAGTATTTGAGAGTTTCTGCTTCTGTAATTCTGAAGGAACTTGTGATTTGTGAACTTCTACTTCCTGTGTTATGGTTTTAAAAACACAGGTGCTTTCTTAACTGAGAAATTCGTTTTTTGCATAGATACAGAAATTGGTCTTACTACTTCAGAGTTCATGTTGGCAACATGTGCAAGTAGTATTGTAGGAGAACACTTAGTGTCTCTGCTTCCCCCAACCTTACTTAAGATGGCTTCAGAGAGGATACTTCCTCATTGTAACAGAGGTAACTATGAGGAAAGGGCATCATTTTACATTTTCTGACTACATATTGCCAGCCTCTTGGAGCAAGTCTCTTATGCAAGTTCATGATGGTAAAGGCTCTTAGTAAAGCAGGTGATATAAAATAATATGATGTGAATCTAATGTCAAGATAATGTTGTGGGTTTTCTTTGTCGTTGGCCTCCAGCTTGGACTTTACTGAAGCCTTGTAGAACTGCATCTTTTAAAAATGTTATTAGTATCTTAAGATATGTTTTTGAATAATTGTTCTTTACCTGTCAATATTTGGGTAATACAGGAAAGTGATTTCCTGTTACTGTGTTTTATGGGTATTTTTTCTTTGATTATTTAGAGTTATTGATACTAAAAACTATATTTCATTCAATTCTATTTTGGTGGTGCAGATTACACAGGGTATCTCTTATGTCTCTGGTTCTTACAAAACAAGGTAGCTAGGTATTAAAAGTGTTCTTAGTAGAGGAAAAATAGAACCCTAATGACACTTGCTACTTTTAAGGTTCTTGATGTTGGTGGGACCTTTTCCCAGGAGATGCACAAATTTGCTGTGTTCATTTTCAAGTCTAGTTTCTGATACAACAAAGCAATGATCTGGTTTGCTGTTTGTAGGAATTGATATAATATATGTGCCTGACAGTTAAATTGTGAATTGCAAGCCAAAATGAAGAGAATGGCAAATGTGTTTGAAATGGAGAAATGATCACAGGGTTAGAGTATTTTAAAAGAAAAAGTTCCCAGAAGAAATACTTGACATGAGTAGCTTATTTGCATTGCTGGGCATGAATATGGTTAAAAGGAGCAGCACTGTGTGAGGGTACTCTATGGTATACTAAAAAATGAAAAGTTAATGTAAATTGACTGAGGCCATAGTTAACAAAACTAATTGTTTTCTGTTTTTCGAACTTAATGTAGTTTAAATAATACATGCGTAAAACTGGATCCCTTTTGAATTACTAAAACGTGATTGAAATATGAAACAAGTACTTAGACCCTAAAAATATGGAAGAAAGGGCCCAGGTGCTCACTCACTGTGGCATTTATATTTCAAATTAATTTTTGTGTACTAGGTTAGTTTTTGGTATTTAAATCTTTTCCAATATTTAAACAAAGCCTTTGCATATGTAAACATCACTTCAAGAAAGATGGAATTTAACAATAGTGTTTAGTTTTCATGGTAACGAATCCCTAACATACCATAAGAACCCTGGTAGAAACATGTGCTGCTCATTGTTTGCATTATATATTCAAACAGTACTTGTCTTCTGGGAATAAAAATAGTCTTAATTGTTTTTGTTTGAATACGCTGAGAATATGAAATGAAATGCTAAGGCTGTATTAAAACTGCTTATGAATAGAAAATCACATTATTTCACCATAAAATGTAATTAGTTTTCACTGGAGTGTCACATATTATGAAGATAGAGACTTTTCATAATTGGATTTCCTCTTCAAATCTGGGCCTGACTGGTCTTGGTCCTGACTAGAACTAGTTACTACATAAAAACTCATTTGTTGATCTTATCTTTGCTCTTATATGCAAGGACGAAAGTGAAATCTGTCAGCAGGGAGGCTATGTTCTGACAGACTACTGAAAATTTATAATCTTATCAGTCCTCAGGAGAAGTGTCGTTGGTCTTGGAGTAGATGCATTGTCCCAGAAAGGTTCTTTGAAGCTGGTGTGTTTTCCTCCTACTGCTCCATCAGACTTTGACCTAGCACCAGCTCATTTTATATTAGACTGCTGAACAACTGTCAAATGATAACATCTCCACAGCTGGCAAGTAACAACTGTTCTGCTTCCTGAGGATGAGGGACTGATGTTCCCTTGTGGCAATAACCCTGCTGTAAAGTGGCCTGTAGCAACTTATACCCAAAAGTGTTTTATACCTGTGGAACACAAATCATTTTGCAGACTGATATTTAAGCAGTGAAGTTGAATCAAGACTATTCTAAATAGTGAAACACCCCTACTAAACAGCACAGGCTCTGCAGCAGACAACAGTTGTTTGACATTAATGTTTACATATAGTACTGCAGAAGTATTCATGTTTTGATAGATTCAGCTTACTGGGTTGCTGTGGAGTTTGGTCAGAGTCTTTTAAATCTGGGGAAAAAGCACAGGACCACTTTTTTTGGACTGCTTCAGTATCTAGAGTCCTTTTCTGTCCTTTTGTTCTTCCTTTCCTTTATGTAATACTTATTCCTCTCTTTCCTATTTCTACCCTTAGTGCAGTAAGATCTTTCAACTAAGATACTGAAGTAAAGGAGTTAAAGAAACTTGCAAGTCTAGAATTTTATAACTCATAATGCAGGGTAAAACATGCTGAGATAACAGTAATGTTACCTTAAAGTTTTACCTTAAAGCTAAAAGATTCATTTTGCATGTCTTTATATATACACTTAGTGGCACTTCTGTATCTGTGTCCTTACTCAATTTTTATCTGGTGTTTGTACAGTCCAGGTAGGTGCTATATGTTATAAATCACCCAAAGCAAATCAGCCAGTTGGATATATAGTTTACTGCTCATCCTAGGGAGCTTTTATTTTTGCAGGAATGTTTCATTCAAACTGAAAGCAAACAAGCATTGCAAACCTGCAAAATGTTTCTGTAGCACCTGTAAACAAATTGTTCTTTTGAAGTAATAGAGCAAAAATTGAGACTGTCTGCTGTGATTTAAATCTGTCAAGAGCAATTTCCTTGAGTTTCCACAGGTTAACAAGTAAAAACAAACAAGAAAGGGAAAAATAACTGCGTATATACAGTGTCTTTTAAAAATCCACTCATGCACACCAGTGTACCTTGTTCATGTGAATTCTTTGTATATTATCATACTTGAAAACTGAAGTAAAATCTCTGCGCTTTCAAAGTATACTGATATTTTTAAAATTTTGGTTAAAGCATTTAACTCTTGTAGCTAATTTTGTAAAAAGGCACATAGCTGTGACATCTAGCTGTTTGTATATATATTTTTTCCTTAAGCCCTTAGCCTAAAGAACAAGCTCAGATTCTCTTCAGTTCTAAAAGTGTAAGAATATATTAAAAAGTGCCCTGTATAGTAAAGAGATTCCCAAGAATGGTTGTTGCATTATGTGACCTTGATGCCCTGGTCTGAACCAGACAGAACTCCAAGGAAAAGTAGTACATACCCATGTGTACTGGTGTTAGGGAGAAAACCCCACATGTGTTTCAGCATAGGTCAGTGTTGATTAGTGTCAAGATGTCTTCCTTGGTTTTGTCATGCAAATCTTTAAGGTATGAGAAGGGAATATGCAAGTAGGTGAAAAGGAATAGTAAGGAGAAAGTAAGATATGGTAATTTCTGAGATCAGTTAATACAATATTTTGGAAGTCTCATAATAAGGCACTGTCATTGTAATCACTTTGCTCAATAAGGTGAAAACATATGTTCATACAGAGAGAGTTTGAGGCATTTACAGTGATTCTATGCCAGAAAAGGTGGTTGTGAATTTTTTCAATGGGGATGAGGAATACTTTTCCTCACCTCTCATTATTCCCTGTTTCTTAGTTAACTAGATATTTCTTTGGACTATTCAGTTGTTAACCTATCCTTATGAGAGCACAGTTAGAGGGGAAAAAAAAGGTTTAAACTAGAAAAATCCACTTTAAGCCTTATGTGTTTTTCTAGTTCAGAGCATTAAACTACTCTGTTTTTGATGAAGCATCAAAGAAGTTTGATCTCTATTCAAATGTTAATATTTTTAATAAAAAACTCAAAGGTCGATATGGTTCTACCAGTGCTAGGTGATCTCCCATCTTTTATATCTATAATCCTATGTGAATTTAACATTAATCCCTGTGCAAAATCCTAATGTAAGATTAGGAAAAACAAATGTTTACCATCCTTGTGATTTTCTAGTTAATGCAATACGTGCAGACATCATATTTGGAGTTTTTGGAAGAAAAGCTTGGTGACTTTCTGCCCTTCCAGTTCTTAGTATGTAGAAAAGTTCTCCTCTTAACAGGGGTGAGATGCTTTGAAGAAAAGGCTTGGGAAGGGAACATCTTGAGTGCATTTTGTGGTTCTGTTCAAGGATTTCAAGTTAAGTATATATTTTCAGCCACACATTGCTAACATGCCTGTAATTGATAGAGGTTTATTCAATAATTACTAAACTATACCTCAGTCTGTATTTCTGTAAAAATACATAAATTATGGCATCCCAGAAAAGGTTCTGTTAAATGCCACTGGTCTGTTGAGATTAGAGACTCCTGCAATACATTTTATTATATAGTTAGAAAATCCTAGCAGAAACCTCTCTACAATCTGTGTAGTTTACTTCCTTTTTGCCAGGATGCAGAAGAAGCTTCTAGCCACCATCTGGCCTTCTGAGCCAGCAGTGTCAATGCCAAGAAAAGAGGCTGTTGGTGCCAGAGCGGGGGTCTGAAGCTTGGTCAGAGCACACTGGCATCTGTGGAGGAGACTCTTCTGTTTTAGCTCTATCAGCTGCTCAAAAACACTTGGCAATGTCTTAAATTTTCCACCTTTTGGAAGAGTTCTTTTCAGTTTCACTGGAATAGGAAAAGCTTGTTTTCTTCCATGGCTTGTCAATGTCAGCAGAGTGTTCAAAGTAGAGACTTTGGAAATCTAAGTATTGTTTCTATTACCACAATTCTTACTGCTTTTTAATGCCTTTTTACCACAAATGGAATTAATTCCTAATGAAATTCATGTCAAACCTACTACAATAAGAGTAATGAGAGGAAACAAGAGAAGGGTAACCTCTTTCCTGTTCCCAGCCAAATGTATTAGAATATTCTTTAAGTATGTAATCAAATTGTTCTATTAATAATATGTTTAGACTGGGCTGATATAAATCTTACATGCTTTTTAAAAATGCTGAAGAGTTAAATGTCCAGTTTTGTAGAATCAGATATCACTGAAAGGGTTCCATTTTTTGGTCCTTTTTACAGAAACCATTTTTTTATTGGTGATGGTGGAGTTTTCTATTGACTTATTTAGGAGAGCTGTCAAACTTAGGGCCAAGTGGGCTATTCAGCACAAGGGAAGCTGCAGCATGTGCCAGGGCAGAGGATCCCCTCTGTGGCCACTAGCTGTTAGCGATAGGGTAGGTGACAATTTCTAATTTTAGGATGGGAGGACAGGTCAAGTTTGGGGTTATTTCTTAAAGAACCCTAAAACTTGTTTGCAGTTGTGTTTAAGATGACCAGTGGTGAGAGCTGAGCCTTGTTGTAATAAGGTCTTCATACCAACCTTTTTTGTTAGTTTTCTAAGTTTTCTTCTGAGTGTTGCATGTTCAGAAGTTTTTTGTGATTTTTTTTTTTTGTTTGTTTGTTTGTTTGGTCCTATTCAAACTTCACAGCAAGACATGCTTTGGTTTTGGTTCTCAGAGCTGCAAGTGTGGTGTTGTGATTTGGTGCTGTATTAATTATTGCCTTATTTCTTTCTATTAAAAGGTGCATAGAGTGTCTGTATTTGTAACTTCTGTATCAGTGTAAAAATATATTTCTTGTAGTGATACTTTGTTCAGTCTCTATACTATCCTCTCTTTGAACTATTTCTCTCAGCTATTACTTTGGCTACTTATTTTTCTCCCCTGAGGAATATCTAGGTAATTCTATGCTCTTTTATCCCAATGTCTTTCATGAAACAACATTATAACTTAACATTTTTTATGCCCTAAACTATGAAGGAACTGAGATCTCATTAAAACATCACTCGAGTTGCTGTGGTGATAGTGATTAATCTTCTCCTTGGTTTTCCATTATCCTTAGATTCAAGTCAGAAAATGAAATTTTTGGAGAGAATATACTTGTCAATTTAATAGAAGCCTCCAAAATGTCATTAAAGCAATATTAAGGTCACAGACACATAATGCAAATAGTAGAAGCTTATATTGGTACCAAAGCTTTGGATTAAAAAAAAAAAAGTTAGAGCTGTGGAAATGTGGAGTTAAGGTTCACAATAATATTGAAGTACAAATGTCAGCTTGAACTTCTCCTTCACTTGAAGATGAAAAGAGAATGCAATAACCTGACTCAAAATGAGGCAACAAAAGACTTGTAAGGTAGCAGCCCCTTAAACAGTCTGAGAGACTCAGCAACAGGCACAGAACTGATGAAAGCACCACTCTTGTCTAGATGGTATGTTGCCGTTGAATGGACCAGTCTATTGAATGTGCACGAGTTGTTTGTATAACATGTTCTTAAATTTTAAATTGAGTTTTAATGTTTTAAAATGACTTTGTTCAGAATAAATATGATTTACATTAAAGACCTACTTGGTCTCTAGGTTATCCTTGCAGAGGAGTCAATCTCCTTGAAATCTCCTTGAAATCTCCTTGAAATCTCCTTGAAATCTCCTTGAAATCTCCTTGAAATCTCCTTGAAATCTCCTTGA